>MU007012.1:600000-917220 GCA_010583015.1 Tothia fuscella
CCGCCTCCGGATCCACCCTCGCCACCAGTATCTCCACCACCTGATGGTCCTCCGACACCATCGCCAGCGAGTATGGGTGTTGCCAAAATGGAATCGCTGAGCAGATTTGGGCCAGGAGGTATGATTTCTAGGTTTGAGCCATCTCCGCTACCTTTGATGTGCTCGTTGAAGGACGTCAATTTCTTGATGTTGTCGTCACTGAGGTCGCCAAAGGAGATGATGTCTATGTTGATGTTGTTCTTTTTCATCCTCTTTGCTAGCTTGACCAGTGACTTCTCATCTTCCTCGATTGGTGAGCAGGCAAAGACGATGATTCGTTGACGCTGGGACTTGTTTTGTCTGTGTTTGAGTGCGAGCTGAAAATTATATTAGACTATATTTTATATCGTAATAATACCTTTTAACATACTGCTGCAATATTGATGCCAGTGGTGAAATGTGAATCGCCCTTTATTTTCGTCCTGTGTATCCCATCCAGGATCTTGCCCATGTCTGTTGTGAGTGTAGTGAGAACTTCTGGGCCAGTGCCCCCCATGCTCATCAGTCCAACGGATGACTCTGGGTTGGCACCCGTCTTTGCATTGTAGATGAGGTTTACAGCATCTGCTTGCGCGTCGAATCGTGTGGGTCTGTAAAGGTTAGAAAAGCTATAATTTGCATATAACTAGGTGAGCATACACATAATCACCATTTCGACTGCTCTCGCTGTTGTCTATGCTATAAAAGCTGTCAGCAAATAGCTAATGCAGGATGAAATGTTTCTGCCCACACTATCATAGTCGCCTCCAACACCATCTTAAGGTACTTGCAGGACTTTTAGCCTGCACTGATATTTCTAAGTGATCTTCTGAATGAAAATCGATTTGAGATCAGCTGTGATAGAGACTTGAAAGGAGGAGATGGGGGAAATTGTATTGTAGTTGTTGATCGCAAGGCAGCTTGCGGCTACGAATGGTCGTAGAACGCGCCACACCACTAGCCACAGCACGGTCGTTGTGACTTCCCCGAATGTTTGTTTGTATCTCTTGAACATCAGCACAACCCACCATTCGAAGTTCTATAAAGCTACCACGCAGATTAGCCCTACAATAAACCAGCAGATTACCATTCAGAAGCTCCAAACAATGCCTCCGCAACGCACAAAAAAGAATCGTGCTTCTGGCGCCTCAATCGCATCCCAAGCCGAAAACACCAAATCCGGAGCAATACAATCACCGGAAGCAAGAACACCAGACCGCAATCCCACTCAGCAAGGCCCAATTATCACATTAGCCCAAAAGCAAGCTTTAATAGACAATCTACAGCTCGAAAGTAAGCCATTTCCTCGATATTCATATCCAAGACGCGATCTGACGCGTTATCTTTACAGTATCAGAACGAGCTCGCAAGCTACGAGCGCAATATGCCTTACACGCACAAGGTCTACGCTCCAGACTAGAAATGCGAATCAACCGCATCCCGCAATCTCTGCGATCCACAAATATCGAGGAGTTGATAAATAAATACTCAGAGCAATTGGAAGCACCAAAGTCAAAGCCTGTTGCTGCACTCAAACCAGCTCTTGCTAAATCTGCTTTACGTGCTAGATCTCCTCCTGTTGTTGTTCAATCGTCCAGTCCAGCGCGGACACGAGGAGTCAAGCGGTCGAGGTATGTTTGGTTTACAGTATCCAACTTTATTTGACTAATAAAATGCAGCAACGAAATGATGGCTGGGTCGGACAAGGAAAACGCTCAAGTTGATCTCGATATGCCCAAAAAGCGAACCAAAGTCACTGCCACATCCAGTACTGCCACTCTTGCACCACCAACCCGTGCCGGCCGCGCAGCATCTCGCAGAGTTGATCCATGCAAAGTTCTTTCACCCAAATCTCACAACTCTCGTCAATTGCCTCAATCGCCATTTAAAGTCCCTGCGTCCCCTGGCAAATCCTACCTTGCACGACCCGTATCTCCAATCAAGCCTGGCACCGTTCAGGCGGCGACGGCATCATTAGCGAGTATGGTCGGTCCCATCGAGACACGCAAAGTCCCAGCAAGGCCTACTAGACAAGCTACAACTGCACCAACTGCTGGAAGCGTCCGAGGTAAGCGAGGAGCCGCAGCGACAGGGCCCCCGGTCCCACCGAAGAATGGTCGTGGTCGAACTATCAGCAATAGCAGCGATAATTCGAACACGAGTACAGGAACCACTGTGGTCACGAAGAAAGCCCCAGCTGCGAAGAGGGGCATCATGAGCAAGATGACGGGGATGGCGAGCAGTACTGCAAAGCGGACAGCGGCGAAGAAAGAGAATGCAGTGCCGTTTTCTGCAAGCGCCGGCGGACGCAGTTTGAGGTCTCGGAAATGAATGTCTCCGAGTGGATTTTCGAACTTTGTTGCCGTGGAGTTTGTGTATCCAGGGCAACCAACCTGTTGTATGATGCGATTTTGATTGAGATGCCTTTTTTGGAAAACAGCAACAGGCGTTTTGGGAAGCTGAGCGTATTTCCACAAATGATCAAATATACCTAAAAGTGTTATGCCCCACCACGCCTCCATTCGGCTGAAGTAATCTCATCTTGTGAAATCTGCCTCAAGTCAGCGCCTCGGAATGAATACAGTCCTGAGGGGAGTGCATACCAATGTACTCGCGTGTCAAGAGTGCAGGTGGCTTGAGAGTCCAGGAATTGACTTCCGCAGCCTCTTCCGGAGTTCGTGTATGGGTGGAGATTCCAGTCTTGGCAGCATGAATTTGTTTCGTGGTCTTCCATACTTATTCGTATCGGTCGTTCATATTTTTCTTCGTTTGCATTGCGCGGCTACGACACTGATGTCGTCCATCTTGCCTATTCCAGTAATTAGCATATAGACATGTCAGCTTCTCCAATTTCAAAACTCACCCCCTTCAATAGACAGCCCCTCCTCCACAGCCTTCTCCATATACGGACTCTCAGCAAAAGGATCCTGCGCGATAACCTTCGCCCCCTTGACCAACTCCTCCGCCACAAAAAGCATCTTATCCGAATACGACTGCTCCCCCGGTTCCCTCCCATCCCCATCAGGTCCAACATCCCCATTATCCCACTTATGCATGCTATCCACCACATTCTGCAGCACCTCATGATCCCACAAATTATCAATGACACCATCACTCATCGCCAATACAACATCATCCTCTTCAATCTCCACCCTATCCATGACGGCATTATTTTCCGGTGTATCGGGACTGTTCGTGCCCAATTGCCGTGGGCAATCAAACCAATGCCATTGTTCTTTGGATTTGTATATTATTTCCCTGTCGCGCGGTCGGAGGACCATGATTTGGGAGTCGCCGAGTTGGGTTACGTAGATGACTGGGTGGGGGGGAGACTTGTGGTCGTCGGAGATGAGGGCGCTGGATGCTGTCGTGGTGCCGAACCATTCTTCTGGTTCTGTTGTTGCTTTCTTGGTTTGTTCGTAGGCTTTTTGGAGGTAGGCTACTGGGTTTGGGTCGTTGTTGCCGCCGTAGCTGTGCTTTTCTGCTTCTGTGGCCCAGAAGTGGACGATGAGTCGGGACCATAGTCTGTCCAGCCTGTTAACCTGTGTATTTAAAACCCTTTCCATATATGAAATAGATGAAAACTTACGCAGCATGTCCCTTCTCCTTCTGCGCCCAAGCACCCACACCATCGTTGGCACATATAAAACTATCGCTCACAAGCACCGCATCGTCCCCATTCGTGATCCCCCTTATCAACTCCCCATCCACCGTCGGTCTCTTATCCTTACTATGATTATGCGTGCTTGGGGAATCTGGATTATTTCCAGACGAATTCGACAAGAACGGTGGGGGAAAAGGTCTAGATCTCCTCTTCGCAAAGATAGCATATCCAGCCTCAAAGTAGAATGGTGAAGGTGATTTTCGGGTAAGTGCTTCTTCGGGTATGGGTGTTGTGGTGCCAGAGGAGGACTCGCTCCGTCTTGCTTCAGCTTGTTGCCATGGCTGGTGGGTGCGGGTATAACACCGAAGGGGCGAGTGGAGGCGTATGTAGGAGGAGGTGAGATGGTTTATAGAAATCCTTGGTTTTAGACGCACAGTCTGCATTCCTGTTTATATAAATACTGAGGTGGAGCACCCTGGCGCGAGG
This sequence comes from Tothia fuscella, assembly GCA_010583015.1. NCBI lineage: Eukaryota > Fungi > Ascomycota > Dothideomycetes > Venturiales > Cylindrosympodiaceae > Tothia > Tothia fuscella. The sequence continues at coordinate 604,109 of MU007012.1, forward strand.
ACTCTCAACGTTGAGGTTGTGGAGGTTACGTTCGTATCGTCAGCATCAGGGTTTCGAGTACTTATCGCGGGAACCTTTTGTGACGGCGTGAAGGGGATACAATCGCATTCATCCACAGCACAAATCAAGCAGGAAGATTATTATAGGAAAGAATATAATTTGGTTATACAGGTAGTGATTACTGGGTTTCACTTTTCGGGAAGCTTATTTTTGGACTTGCCTCTTTGGGATGGACGTCATCCTTACTCGGGGAATAGTCCGCAATGCCATATAAATAAAACTCGTTATGAAGTCACCTGCAACGCGTTCCAAAGGAGGAAACTTTCAGTATCTGGAATATGTTGAGAACGTAAATCACTACTGCCGTACTCAGCTGCTAGTGAATGTAATCTCATTTGGAGACAAGCTCTGTAGCTTTTTCAATATAGCTTAACAAACCGAAAATATACCCATGCCATGGTATAACGCACCCATTCCCAATAACAATACATCATACACGCTACCATTTGTCAAACGCCTGCCATGCTTGAGTTCCAGTTCCTATGCCATAAACGCGACACACCCGAGTAAGAAGAGCATCACTTTCCACCCCTGGGACTCTGCATCTTCGGAGTATACTTCCTATGCTTCCAACCCGACGCTACAAAGTCATTCGCTTTTGGGTCCCACGCCGCAGCGACATCAAAAGTAGATTTGCCCTTTGATCCAACCACTTCAATAAGACCTGACACCACAATCGTTCCTCGTGGTGGGTCAATATTCATGGGTTGCCGATTCTTTGACATTTTGAGCCAAAAAAGTAGCATAGTTATAGGTGAGCCCTCCACTGAGGTTGTGTCGACATCTGGTATGGAGATACTCATATTGGCCTTCTCCATACTGGTTGCAGTAGCGGCATCCACTTTCCGACCAGATTTGGACGTGTTATCTGAACCATCCCTCTTATCTGTAGACTTTGACTCTGGTGATTTATCCATAGCTTCCCTGGATGGAGCATCGGTACTATCCTTCGCTGCTTGTGTCTTCTTCTCCGTTTCTTGTTTCAGTGCTTGGACTTGACCCAGTACCTTTTCTTTCGTTGCCCGATACCGCAGCAGTCGGGCTTCTGTCTCGTACTGCTCTTTCCACCCTAGTGCACTGCGGATTTTGTTGAATTGGACGTCGAATTGGTAGCGTAGTGCTGACCATGAGGCATACATGGCGGCGGTGGGGAATAAGACGGTGCGCAATTGATAGTATTCTTTTTGGCTCACTGTTTTTGTGGACCACGCTACAAATTCGTCGGCTATTTCGACGCTGAGGTTTGAAATTAGCAATTCTGTGCAATTTGTCTTACAGCATTCTACTAACCCGTTGACTTCGTAGTCTTGGGGCGGTCCTGGTGGAAAGCTAGTCTCCAGCCAGAACCTGCCCTTGGTCGTATCGATCGTGCCAATGACGGACTTATTACTCAAACGCTGGCTCACTTCCGACCGCGTCCTATTCACCAGCCGTACTATCCACATATCAGTATTTATATATATAGTTCAGCAAGACACCACATGCAACTCACGTTGTACATCCTTCTGCTTGTCCCGATCTTTTGAGAACTTGATAAACTCTTGCCACTCGGGATCAGTTCCCTTATAGAAAGTCTTCGGTTGCGGTTTCGGCCACCCAAAAGGTATGAATATCGAATCAACATCCCCCTCCTCGTCTTCCTCGCCGCCTACACCAGCAACATCCGTAGTGCCCTTCTTTCCCACCACCTTCTCCGCATCCTCGATTTCGATATCTATATCAAGGATTCTATCTATCGCGCGAATACCGATGTAGACAGGTAGCGCCCAAAGTATAAAGTTCCGTATGCGACTTCGGCTTAATACTGGTGGTTTCCTGAAGCGAACTCTTTGGATTATGACGGGTTGGCCGCTGGGAAGATTACGGACGCCATTCCAAGGAAAGTGGATTTGTCGGGATTGTTGCCTGCCTATGTTGTTGAAGGGAAGGGCGGAGAATGGCCGAAATGCGGTTCGCCTTAACATATGGAGATGTGGTGGAGTTGTTGTATGCGTTTTAGCGGATTTGGTTGGAGAAAGGACATAGATGAAGCGCTCATGGGGTATAATGCATGCTGGAAAACAATCAAGATTGTTGGAAAGTTGTCCAGTGTCCAAATGAAGAAGGTTTGTGACTTGTTCTAGAATTTAGATTTGGTGGTCCCGGTGGTCCCTCTACTAGAAAGAAGGGACGAGTCGAACTGTGGCGTCAGAGATCGCATCTCTTGGCGCGAAAGCGGAGCGGGAATCTTGAAGGCAGCTCCCAGAGCTTTGAAGATAACGGGTAACGACTACAATCCACACCTCCAAATCACAATCATGAGGATACCCACAGCATCATGGCTGCTCTGTGCAGTATCACCGGCCATAGCTGCGACATCAACGCCTGCTCAAATATTCCTCTATGACGGAGAGGCAACAGTACGACCGACATCCCCAGAGACGATTGACGCTGCCACTGCACGATTAATACTTGCCCAACGGTTGGAGCTATCACAATATCATTCCATATCAGAGGTAGATGATGAGAGGATACGGCAGATTAATACATATGGTGGACAGAGACAAGAACTTTTCTCATCGAATACACATGACGATGGTCGATCGAGGGTGATGATAGTTGTGGAGGGAGTGCAAGATCCATCAAGTATGATATTACATCTGGCATGAGAAACTGGCAAGCTAACGTGCTCTTCATAGTTCCTGCATTGACGGACTTTTCATCTTTTTCCGTTTCGCCCGCGCCTCACCCTTCAGATAGCTTCCAGCTATTCTCCACACTCTCTGCAGAAGCTGCCCAGACTCCTTACACTACTGGACCTGATGCTAGCACTCTAAGGGCACTTGCACCGCTATCGGATATGAAAGTAAACTCTCTAAACACATACAACAACAGGAGGACGCTTCTATACGTCAAAAGCATAGCTGTAAATATCATCCCATCTCACTTCAGTCGACAATCTAACTAGTGTATGTATTACAGGCATCCACATCCACAGACGGAACAAACCAACTCCAAACCCTATCATCAGTAGTAACAAACCTCTACAACCTCGCACAAGAGAATCCCATAACCCTGAGCATCATCTTCATGCCCCCCACCCACCTCTGCTCCAAGCGTTCAACAAACGCCTACAAAATCCAAGCCCGCTCCGCCTCCCTCCCCAACCCCGAGCAAATCCTCTCAGAACAAGCACCCTCCCCCGCCGCTCAAGCCAAATCATCATCCGCCTCCGTCTCAAGCAGCGCCTCCCACTCCCCAACCAAAAGCCTCGCCCTCAAAGGCGCAATCCCCACATGCTTCTCCTCGCAATCCTCCTGCGAGCGCAGCACAAACAACTGCACCGGCCACGGCACATGCGTCCGTAAATGGCGCGGTCCGAGCGGTGAGGGCAAAAAGGCCAACGACTGTTATGGATGTGCCTGTTCCATCCCTGAAGTTAGGGAGAATAAGGATGGGTCGAAGAAGACTACGCGGTTTGGGGGTGGGGCTTGCCATAAGAAGGATGTGGTTATGCCGCTTTGGCTGCTGGGGAGTACGACTGTGTTTTTGGTGTTGATTGTGGCGTGGGGGATAGGGTTGTTGTATTCTATGGGGAGTGAGGAGTTGCCTTCTGTTATTGGGGCGGGGGTTAGTGGACCGGTCAAGAAGTAGAGGAGAGAGGTTGGGGAAAGAATGGAGAATATCATGAAGTTGCGGTACTAGGTATTGAAAGTGGATGATAAGGTACTTTCCCTTTCTGTTTCAGCATTTGGCGTTATACCTTGGAACGTTAAGGCTTTTACAAGCATCGTGGGGTTCCAAGCACTAGGATTGGGTTGTATATAAAGAGCATAATACGCAAGCTATGCGCCTCTAATCACTCTCCTTATCCTCCATTTTGATAAATTCCTAACAAACTTACATGAAAGGTAAATAAGAATAGAGAAAATAGCCAAACCCAAGCCCAACTCCCCAGGAGAGAATTCCTCCATAAACGCCACGCCTTAAATTAACAAAATCTCTGACAGCACCCCTTGATAATAACACTCACACCCTTTCCCACCCCCCACGAAATGCATCTAATTCTTCCCCTTCTTCTTCTTGTTCTTCCCACTCTGGCCCTTATCAGCCGGTCCACCTGCCTCAACCAGCACGGTATCATCATCGCTGACCCGGGTACTCGTCGCAGGTGCTGTCTTTGCAGGAGGCGCAGAGTTTGCAGTAGCGGCATCTCGATCTAATTCGTTCATGAAATCGGATTCTATAGACGCTTTTCTGTGGTCCCACCATTGGCGTTCGGAGTCCTTTTGCGCTTGTAGTTCGTCCATGCGTTTGCGTATCATTTGGTTTGAAGCCATTTCGTTTGCGGATTGGAATATCGTCGCGCCCCAGTTTGGGGAGAATGCGTTGGCCTATTTGAATAGTTTTATTAGCATACCCAAACCAACCAGATGATATTGAGAATGGTATAATGCATACCTCATTAACCACATCCCTTAACTCCTCCTCAATTTCCTTCTCCGCCCGTTGAAACCGCTGCCAAAGATCATCCCCAACACTGCCACGTTGTAACAGCGCCGCGAGCGCAGACTTGGTATTCCGTATCGATATTATGCGGTGGATATCTTCTGTGGCTCGGCGCAGTAACGCTGCTTTGAGTATACTTTCCGGGACTCGAGGGGTCTTTTCGTCGGGTTCGATGTGCAGGAGCGAGAGGTAGAGGTCGCGTTGGAGGTGGGGGCCGAACCATGGGGCTAGGGATGCTGCTTTTCCTGCTATGGGGGTTAGCATGTTCGATTTTGTAGGATTGCAATGGAGGAAAACTTGATATATTGGGCTACAACGTACTTGCTTTGTTTTGGCGGTAGAGTCTTGAGAAGGAGGCCATTATGCCGACGAGGACACCTAGGTAGGCGAATGGCAGCGCAAGGGCGAGCCAGTGGACCATTTTGAATTGGCGATCGGAGGGTGTAAGCTAAGTGGGGGGGTTTTATTATGTGATTGTTGCGAGTAGCTTCGTGGTTGAGATTTTTGGTGGTTGCACGTTTAACCTTATATTGGGGTATCAAATGCTTAGGGCTGCTTGCGGACACATATTCGGGAGAGGATTCAGGGACCGAAAACTACTCCTACAAATGGATCTTCTACCTCACAACCCCGGCTTCTTTGGATAAGCACTGCATTAATTCATGAAAGGAAGGTACATCTGACCGAGGGAAACGATCGATCCAGTTGCTCCTCCATAGCTTTACATTTTGATAGAGAAATGTAAAAGTCACCTATTTTTAGGCGGGTAGACGCTAAAAACGGGGCATGCAAGGCTGAAGTGTGACGTCTGCTTCGATCCACGCTTGTACCACTCACTACCCACCACTCGCTCACCAACGCACTTTTGCCATCAACCTCCGACAAACAGCTCTTCCACGCCCCACTAATAGCTTCCATCTGCCAAATTCAGACACCGACACTTATTTCTAGTTTCCACTTAGAGTTCCCTCATAATCCCCGCATCACCTTCATCCCCTAGCAAAGATAACTTCACGTACAATCCACAATCATGATACTCCGTTTCCGCAGTCGCGATGGCCAGTTCAACCTAACAGTCCAACCAACCGATGCCTTTTCCGATTTACAAGCTAGAATAGCAGAGAAACTACCCAAGGACACGGATCTGTCCTCAATAACGATATCAAATAAACCACAAGGTGGAGATTCAAGGCGGCTTTCCGATCTCCAAGGCGTGAAGCTCAACCAGGTGGGCATATCGTCAGTAATCTTAGTTATGCAAAGGCTTCATTTACACCACTAATGCTTTTGTACTAGGAATGGCGACCTCATGTTCCTTGAATACAAAGCTCAAGGTGTAGTTTCAAATGGCCACTCCGCTCCCGCAACAACCGCAAACCGACTCAACGGCCGTGCAATCGACCCCTCTGAGTTCGTGCCTATACCCACTCTCGCTTCACCTACCCAGCTCATAAAAAACCCATGGGAAGTAGTCAGACAATCAGCTTTGGATGACGTGTTAGACAGAAAGGATGGCAAGATCAAGAGGAAGATGGACCAGAAGATGTGCAGACACGGTCCTAGGGGCATGTGCGACTACTGCATGCCACTAGAACCATATTCTGCAGAGTACCTTGCGGAAAAGAAAATCAAGCACCTGTCATTTCACTCTCATCTACGAAAGGTCAACTCGGCAAAGAATAGGCCTGAGTCTGGAAGCTCATACATGCCTCCGCTAAGTGAACCTTATTTTCGAGTCCGACCGGATTGCCCGTCTGGACATGCAGCTTGGCCGGAGGGTATATGTACAAAATGTCAACCTAGTGCTATCATCCTACAACCCCAACCTTACCGAATGGTGGATCATGTGGAATTCGCATCGTCGGACATGATCAATTCACTCTTGCAGTTCTGGCGGTCTTCTGGTACTCAGAGACTTGGTTATATGTACGGCAGATACGAGGAGTATACCGAAGTTCCGCTAGGCACCAAAGCCGTGGTAGAGGCAATCTACGAGCCACCGCAAGTCAACGAAGTGGATGGCGTTTCTTTGGGCGATTGGGATAATGAGAAGGATGTTGACGACATGGCTCGCCTATGCGGTATGGAGATGGTAGGTGTCATCTACACTGACCTGATAGACTCTGGTGAGGGTGATGGATCGGTTGTCTGCAAACGCCACATTGACTCGTACTTTCTATCTTCACTGGAAATCATCTTTGCCGCTAGACATCAGGCCAAACACCCACGACCCACGAAATGGAGCGAAACCGGCCGCTTCGGCTCAAATTTCGTCACATGCGTAGTCAGTGGCGACGAGGATGGCAAAATCGCCATTTGTTCATACCAGGCCTCAAACTCAGCTGTGGAGATGGTAAGGGCCGATATCATCGAGCCATCCGCCGATCCAGGGAGCATGCTTGTGCAGAATGAGGAGGAAGATGGCGCACTGGGACGTGTGCGGTATATTCCAGAAGTCTTCTACCGCAAGATCAACGAGTACGGTGCAAATGTTCAAGAGAACGCGAAACCTGCTTTCCCCGTGGAGTACCTTCTCGTCACACTAACGCATGGTTTCCCCAAGGAGTCAAATCCTCGCTTCATCTCATCGGATTTCCCCATCGAAAATCGGCATGCCATAGGTGTGAGCCAAGAGATCAACACGATCGCCAAAGCGCTCAAGGGAATCACTCTCAGCAAAGCAGACGACATCAAAGCCATATCTGATTTTCACCTTCTATGCTTCCTCCACGGCCTTGGCATATTGAGTAAGGTACGACTTCTCACTCCTCATTAACTACATTTTAGCATCAGAGACTAACAACTCACAACCACAATAGGAGGAAGAAGCACTCCTATCCCGTGTAGCGACCACGCACGACCTCTCAGAAGCGGTGCAACTGGTGCACAGCCCGGGTTGGGCAACCCTAATGACAATCTTGCAAGAAAGCGGTGAGCAGCCTCAACTCCAACGTCTACCAAAGCGTCCTCTTCCCGTCGACAGCAATAACTCCCCCACTTCTGAGGCTTCTCAGAATGCAAACGGCACTTCCAGGGCCAATGCTATTGTTGTCGGCGGAGAGTCTGTCGATTCACTTGCTAAGCGGGTTAAGAGGAGTAGCTTAGGTAGTTGAGGCACAAATTTTGGATTGATGGGTCCTGCGTTTGGTGCGTGCGTGGCGTCTTTTGAGATGCTGACGCTGCGTACCTAATGCGGACATCGAATTCTTGTGCTGGGGTACCTTTGTCTATTGCTCATAATAGGTCCGATTCATACGTCGAGCGGTTTCCGTGTCTAGCATGGTCGTTGCGGGAGAGCATATTGGAGCGTTATGGTGGGGGGTTCATACCCTCAATTTCCGGATTGTGCCATGCTTTGCATTTGCCATGTGTGTGGATAAGTAATTGCCTGGTAGGGGTCAATTCTCAAACTCAGATCAGTCCTCGCACGAGGACCCTTCTCATATATTTCACAAATTCTGTGGATTTGTAGCATCTCCCCCTCTTTATTTCCCAGTCATTCACTTGATTATACTCGCACTTCTCATAGAGGACCAAAATATCATCAAAATCACCATTGACAATAAGTATAACCACAGCTACCTACTATATCCCCCAAAGTATCCAGATAAAAAGGGAAATGCACAAGACGCAGCAAAAAAGGCAGGGAGGGCAAAAACATACAGCAACGAGGATTCGCTAGTGGTCACCCACCTAACTACTGATTCGTCGGTTGACAGTTTAACCTAGAGTGAGCGGACGGGGACTTGTGTTCTCTATCACCTATGGCCGTATGTGATAGACATCAGTTGTGGTATGTGTTATATCTTGGATACTAATATTTCCAAAAAGGGGACCTTAGGTGAAACAGGTCTTGGGAATCGCACAAAAATCCATTTTTGGTACTCACTCACACTGATTAAACGCAGAAAAGGCAAGTGGTAAAAGCTTTCATATTTTGGTATCACTATTCGATCTGCCTAATCGTACCCTCTCTATACCTTTCCTCTTCATCATTTACTCAACCCTCCCTATCTAGCGTCGAGACCCACATCTACAATCGTCGACCCGCTCCCGCTCCACCAGGCATCTTCCCCTTGGCCGCTGCACCTGGCATTTTTGCACTCTTGGCCGCGCCGCTCGCTCCCTTGGTGCAATCCGGGTTCATGTGGAGGTGGTCGTGTTGGCAGGCAAAGGATTGGCCGCCGCCGCCGAATTGTCGCTCAACCTAGTGGATGGGGGTGTTAGGGCTAGGTCAAGGGAGAGTCATGGTGATCAAGACGTACCACTACTGGTGTTGCAATGGCTAAACTGACGAAGAGGGCAAGGATGAATTTCATGGTTGCGATGGCTGTGTATGGGATAGGAGACGAATTTGGGGGTTCGTTTGTTTTGTTCGTGGAGAATTGAGCGAATGACGTGAGGTGAGCAGAGGGAGGGGAGGCTGAATGAAACGAAACAGTAGACAAGAGATGGAAACGAAGCACTCTTATAATTCGACGACTTCAATCCTTTCTGACCTCCCTTCCCAGCATCTTCCCTCTTTCCATTTTGATGGATTAGATTACAAAAATCTATTTTCGTGCTCACTCTCTCTAATTCACCTATCTCCGTCTGAAATTAGGTGTATATCCCTTATGCTATCATCACAATTTCAATATATAATCCTTCCTTTACTGGCGCTAGAAAAGCTTCATCACTTGAGTGAAGCTTATTCTATTTGACATACGACCATTAGAGGACAATTCAAGTAGGGCACGTTTGGATGTGAGATATGCATGCTGTAAATCTGGGGAAGAGATATGCTAACGCCATTTGGAGGTCTGTTGCCCTACGGAGGGTGAGTTCGGTGGACCGTGTGTGGGAAGGGCTTGCGGGTATTGCTTTGAGGGCTATGAGACTGGGATGGTGGACTGTGATTATTACATCTGATTTTTATAAGTGTGGTGTTACATTGCGCAATTATCGTTCTAGATAGGTGTAGTTAGGTATAGTCGGGCACTACACTGAGCGTCAGCGAGGTCCAAAACCGATGAAAACAGCCGCGAAACGCGTGACAGAAATTTCAAGGTTACCTATCGGGCAGTCCTCCTCCTATCCACTCCACTGATAACCATTATTGAGTCCAAGCACGATGCTTCTTCCAGACCCTCTAGAAGAAGCTATGATACCTCTTACCTAAATCTCCGGATAAATAGTATCTTTGGCCGATACGTGCTCACACTAGTGGATTGAATGCAGGTTTATGGTTGTACAGTTTCTCTTACTCTATTATGATTCGACTGGAGATAACATACCCGACGGCTATGCAGACACAATTTGTCATCACAGCGTGCCCAGTCCTCGAGCATGTCTTAGGATGCCGAGATACCGCAAGTCTGTAAAGTGTTCTACCGCTAACATCGGTGCTCATTTCTGTCTTCTAGATAGAATATTCTTCACGATGTCTAATTTAACGGATTGGAGTTAGGCCGCAGACTTACAATGTTCAACTTATTTCCCACACCAAGGTAGTGTTCAGATTTAAAGTAACAGGTGTAGCGCAGGCACCAACCGAAGTCTCAACCTGAAGTGGAGCAGTTGACGGCTTTCCCTTGCATGTACCATTACTCAATATATCACCGAGCTCAATCTTTGGCACAGTAGCATTTGGCCCATTCACGTACTTCGCCCTGAAGTTATTTCCCCTTTCAAATGCAGCCGCCACAGCAATAAGTTCTTCTTCAGACCAATGCGGACCGAGAAAAGTCAAGCCGAACGGAATCCCAGGCGCAACAGCTATCAATTTGCGGAGCCCGTCCACGATGGGAGCGTCGTCCGGATACGCGGCAAGCGGTACGCTACTAGCTGGTGTCCCCTGAGCCGACGCCCATGACGGTGCATATTCCGTGGGGATGAGCAGCGCTGATAAGTTCAGTTGATTGCAAATGCCTGTCACTCCACCTCTCTCATCAACCTCAATGTTGGATCTCCATGCTGCGTAAGCCCGTGGATCACTGGCATTGTAACCAAGACTTGCAGCGCCCTGCCAGAGAATGGTGTCGCGGTCTGGCCACCCCTCTCGAGGATCGCTCTGCGTCCTGTTGATCAAGTCGTTGACAGAGTGCAAGTCGTTCGGATTGTATGTGAGTTCGGCGAAATATGCAGCAAGATCGGATATGAAGCCGGCAGAGGAGGTGATGGACTGATTGTTTCCGTTCGGGCTTCTCAAAGGGAAATCGAACTGTGTGAACGCTTCATCGGTGAAGTTCGCCAGGTCCACGATTTCAGCACCAAGACCACGAAGCACGTCCAGTCCAGCCTCAAAGGCAGAGGTGATGCTACTTTTATTGACCTCTCCGTACAGCAAGTCGTCGCCCCAGCTGTTGCGTGGTACACCAAGTCGAACACCAGTCAACCTGGCATACTTCCTCGCGGCAGCCACATAATTGGGAATCTTACCGTTATTGGGGATGGCGTTAGTATAGTTGTCATACTGATCGATACCAGCAATGACGGATAGAACTGTCGCCGCGTCAAGGACAGTTTGAGCCATGGGTCCCACAGTATCTTGGAACCCAGTGAGTGGAATCACGAGATTCCCTGGAGGTGAGGCCCACTGAAGGCTTGAAACCAACCACATTACTTTTACTGGCAGCGACGATAATGCTTCCACGGGTCTCGGTGCCGAGAGCCGCGAATGCTAAGCCAAGCGCAGCTGCCACACCGGAGCCGCTCGATGAACCCCATGAGCGTCAGAATTCGGACGCCAAATCGATGCGAAACCAGCTTACATAGGGATCCATCTGAGGATAAAAGGGACCATATGTTTGACCTCCTCTTGACGTCCAGCCAGAAGTGGTATTAGCTGATCTGAACATTGCCCATTGGCTCATGTTCGCCTTGCCCAACACAATCGCTCCGCTAGCCCTGAGTTTCGCGACAACACCACTATCACGAGGAACCCTTGCTCCGACAAGAGCATAGGAACCCGCAGTGTTATTCATCTGATCAAAGGTGGCGATGTTGTCCTTGACTGGAATCGGTATACCATGTAGAGGTCCGCGGATACTACCATTCTTGCGCTCAGCATCCAATAATGCCGCGATTGAGAGCGCGTCTGGGTTCAGTTCGATGACCGCGTGGAGTTCGCCATTAACTTCAGCAATGCGAGCCAGGTATCTATTGACCAAGTCAACACTTGTGAAGCAGCCATCTTGGAGACCGGTAGTGAGATCGTCTATATTAGCTGAAGCAAGAGACGGAATTGCGCATGCGCCTGAAGCAACCTGAGCCAAAATTGTTCCGAGAGCGACTTGGAAGAATTTCATGATGGGTATAAGCAAGTGCAGACACAGCCTGCATCGTCCTTGATATCGCACTTATATGATTTCTCCATCTTCGAGCTAGGCTAGATGAGCAGCAATCGTCCTCGCTACTAGTTGATGTGAATCATCTGGAATGTAATTGCTCTGACCCAGTTTTGTGCCGACGGAACTGTTATCTGATGCTAAGTATGCTGTTCGGCTGTCGGATGTATCAACACGTGAGCCGGGTCGTTATTGAGGATACAAGCTAAGGATAGGACGGCATGTACGAGTCGTGCCTTTACGACTGCAGAGGGTGCTCTTTCTGGCGCAATGGTATTGGACTTGCATCGTTTAGTGAAGGTGATCCGTGGATAAGCTAACGTGTAGTAGGCTAGTAGCTGCATACAGTAGGCCGCCAAGCAGATGAACCTGCATATGCAACATGCATGAGTGTCGGTAAATATGGAGTATTTTCTTTGAGTTTCTGGACATCAGGCCACACGTTGACACTTGCCTTGTGACAAAACAGTAGCACAACGCATCCGACGCTATCTTAACGAGACCATGTTCTTATCGATATTTTGAAGTAGCTGTGAATAACAGCGATAACAGGGCCAAGAACTGGTAGGCCACCAAGTCAATGGGATACCTGCTCAATGGAGTATGTCATTCTGGGTGCGGCCATTAATGTCCTGCTCCAAAACTCGAAGCTGTGAGTTTCAGCAGCTCATGCTTCGACCGCGCTCTGTCTCTATATGTGTAAGCTGTCGCTAACTTGAAGTGGAGAGGGCGAAAGAGTTCAACCACATGTAGATGCAAGTGATTGTAGGATTCCCCAAGAAATCTTTCGGCACACTCGACAAGCTTGATGATGGCGCGATCATGGAGTCTTCACTCCGCTCTCGATGGATTGAATCGCCTGGATGGTTCCATGTTTTTTGTTGCTATTACAACTGTTGTAAGCTTTCTGTCGCAGCTGGGCTTGACAAAATACGCCAGTTGTAGTAGACGCAGACGCCGGACAGAGTGATTCTACACGGTATGAAGTATTCGCCTTGAAGACACCACTAAATGATGGCTCCTTGCCTGGAGAATCCTTGTGACATAGGACCTGGCGCTGCAATGATTTGGGCATAGCTTTTGGCTTCGCCACAGAGATAACGATTGCAGCTTTGACTATGTATAGAAAGCGCTTCTCGCAATAGAAACAAATACCGCTGGATTTCTCAAAGTGGGGACAGGACTTGGCTTCCCCAGGATATCTTGGCTTTTCAGGACCGGAATTCGAGTTCCTTGACAGTATTGCTGTCGTTGACGGGATAAGCGATGGGCCTCTCAAACTACCCGGCTTTACATGGCGATTAGCATTGTTCAATGTTAAGAAGCAACAACGATGGCAAAGAAGGGTACAAGAGACGTGCCGCTCATCACACCTTATCAAATCATGGACTTGGCTCCACTACCGCAGGCTTTGACTCTAGATAGAAAGTGGCGAACACTATCTTAAGACGAAGAAGGGTAAAATCAGAGACAAGCCCCAGCCACCCATCCACAGTGGAGACGATGCGAAGGTGGCGGCTGTTTGTCACGTGCGCTGTCGAAGATATCTGATGAGCACCTCCTGCGCTACCTACATCGTGCCTTTATCGAGAAATACGTCCCACTATTCATTTTTAAGTTGTTTGCTGGATTCATTGCTTCCCAGCAATCATTCAATGAGGAGAAGTGCACGAACTTACAGGGATCTTACTGCAGCCTCGGCCTACAGCTAAAAGTAAGTAGTACAATAGGAGGACTATCACGAGCTGATAACAATTAATGCCTTTTGAGACTTGAACAAACGAGAAACACAAAGATAATGGTAAAAACAAGAGTTCTCTAGATATAGAAGAGATTCCGAGGGATCTAAAGTGTGTTCTCTCTCTTAAAGTGTACGCCTCCTCTCATTGGTGGCCACTAAAACAATTCCGGTTTCGAAACACCTTGTTTTGAAAAGTACTTTCCCCCTTCATGGTCCCTATAACCGACACTGTCCAATAGCATCGCTTGGCGGTGAGTAAGTAGATGCTCTTTCACGCTGTTCTAACCATCCTTAGTATCTCCTCCACGATGTGAGGACCGTCTGGACAAAAGGTCGGCCGCCCCTTGGTGAAGCTGTTGCTTTCCCCCTTGAATTCCAGTGGGGTTTTGTTTTCGCTCAGGTGGATCTTAAAAGAGGTTTTGCTCCCGGTTTCCTTGTGTTGTCTTTGTTCGATTGATATCTCTTTCCTGTTTGATCGTTTCTTACGTGTGCTGGACACAATTGCATTGTTTTCGGAGATTTATCCATCACGCTCTCTTACTGCTACGCCACTAAGACGTTCTTTTTATTGTTTTGGGTTGAATCCATTTCGAGTACTCTGATTTTTGCTGGACTGATTTTCATCATCTCGTTCCTGCACATTGGACCCCCATAACACCATTGTGTGACGACATACGAAGTGTTGCTAAAAGAAAAACACCTATTTACATTCTTTACCTTTTTAGAATACTATATTGTGGGCATCTTTTGAACGATCTACCTTTGCTAGCATAAATTACCTACAACTACCCACAACAAACATACACACAAAACCGCAATCGAACTCACTCAAACTTTTCAACTCAACTCCTCTCACACTACCAAAAATGGTCAAAATGGTCAACTTCACACCAATCGTTCTTCTCGTTGGGATTACTGTCGCCGCACCACGTTTCTGGTCTTACCATGGTCCTGGAGATTTGGTCGAGAAGGTAGCGACGGATGAAGCCGCTCCGCTTACATCCAGATCTGCTGATAGCTGTCCTGTTGGCCAACAACCATGTTCTGGAGATGGTAGTCTGGTCTGCATGTCTACTAACCAATTTGGTATATGTAATTTTGGTTGCATGATTCCTCAGTTTGTGGCTGCGGGCACGTCCTGCGTGAATGGAGCTATCGGGATGGGTTCTTCTCCTGGTGCTGCTGCACCACCTCCAGTTGCTACTACAGTTTTCCCGAATTCATCCAGGCCTGTTGATAGCACTACCAAACCACCAGTAGCAGCACTTCCTGCAGCTTCTTCGGCAGCGAATACTTCCTTAGCAATCGCTGCTCCCACGATCCAAGTTCCATCCAACCCTGCTGCTACGTCCTCGGCTATTCTTGTGAACTCGATAGTCCCAACTGCGACTTTCGCGACACCTGTCCCTGCTCGAGCTTCGGCATCAGGGGGGATCACTACGGCACCCCTACCACAGACGGTTGTACCAGCTGCCGCCAAATCCGCAACGGTCCAGACTGAGACCCCTCCAGCACTGTCTTTGCCCACGAATCAACCCTCCGTGGTGTCTTCACCATCTCCAGCTGCTAAGCCGCAGACATCAGCTGGTAAATCAGTCACTGCCGCCATGATCAAACAAATTATGCCCAACTCAGCAGCTTGCAGTGGCTCAGGAGCGACTGCCAGCCAATGCCGAACGGCTGATCAGGCCGTCACATTTGTTAACGCAGCCTGGATCAAATACAAAATCACTTCTAGAGCAGCTCAAGCTGCTACTCTTGCATGGCAAGCTCTCGAATCAGTCGAGTACAAATTCGACACGAATCAAGTCCCTGGTACCCCTGGACAAGGCACTCGCAACATGCAAATGCCTCATTTCAACTCTGAGTATGCTAGCTCTTTGGGCTATGATGTCGCAGGAGCTGGTGGCGACGTGACCAAGATTCTGGCTCTCGTACTCAATGATGCGGATAGTTTTGCTAGTGCATCGTGGTTCGTCTCTACAAAATGCCCTGCGGTATTGACGCAATTCGATAGTGATCCGGAGGGTGCATGGACTGCCATGCACAGCTCTGGATGTATCGATACGACGATGACCTCGGATCGCATCAAATACTGGACGGCGGCTAAAGCGGCATTTGGGCTCTGAGCTGCAGAGACAACCTCTCCCTTTCATTTTTAGCGTTTTTCGGTTCTGCCATTGGCATGGGGTTTAATCATTTTCCAGCATATCCAGCAATTATACGCATAGGATTGATTATCACTCATGTCCTAAAAAAGACAACCCTTTATTAATACCTTTCCCATACTCAATATCTTACATGTGACGATATGTTTGGTTATACCACAGTACGTGGGATTGAATTATTACCAGCTTGGTCTTTCCCAAGGCTGACTGTGTGGCGCATCTTGTTAAAGTTCGAGATACTCATCGAGTCATGACGCGCACTTCCACTTGAGGTTTGCTCCAGACTCTCGGCTCCTTAACGGAACAAAGGAGCGGCTTAATTTCGGGTACCGTATAGATTGACTTTTTTTCTATGCGAAAGAAAACAGTACGAACTATACAATCATCTGGTGGACGTTGAGATCGGACTTGATGGCGATTGCTTGGCTTGCATGAAATCCCGTCCTTGGAGAAAGCTTGACTTCAACCCCCTCCACGTTTCATCCTCCACCTTACCATGAATAAGCGTCGCGTAATGGCTACAAATGATGATATTGTGGCTCAGCAACATCCATAGCCAATAACAGAAGGGGCTGATCAAGATCCAATATCAGTAAAATAAAAACTGGCGTTTAAAGTACGTGCATGTGATGATTCGTGGGTGAGCGTGGCTTAGACACCCAATCTGCTGCCCATTCTTTCCCCACTATTTGTCGCAGTTACAGAATCGACGCTATCGTCGACGTCAACCCTCGCTTCTTTCCATTCCTTCAAGAACTCTATCTTGCTTACTCTCTTCCTTTTTTCTACGAACATAGCATTTAATCCATCCAGTCCCAGTCACCTGTTAGAGCCAAGGTTAGCACGCATTAAAGTATCATATTTACTTCCGGCGCATTGCTGACTCTAGTCGCAGTGGTGTCGAAAAGAACAAGTCGCAGAAATGTCCGCAAATCAATATTACCAGAACCAAGGTCCTCCTCAATATCCTCAGCAAGCCTACCCACAGCAGGGCTATCCACAGCAAGGGTACGCAAGGACACTGTTCAATGCGATGGACTCATTCAAGAAAGTAACCCACTAACAGCTTCACGTAGATATGGCCAACCACAAGGTTATGCGCCTCAGCAACAGGTACGTTGATGTTACGACATTCTTGAAGCATTGTAGGAGTGCCATTGGCTGATCGTAACAAACAGATGAACTATCAACAAGGGCCACCACCACAAGTTAAACAGAAGAAAGACCGGTAACTACCACCTTTCTATTCTTGAACCTGGTCTCCGTCTAATCCATTTGGTAGGGGCTGTTTGATGTCATGCTTGGCTGTGCTCTGTTGCTGCTTCCTCTGTGAAGAGGGATGCGAATGCTGTGCAGGTACGTGATCGGTCAGATGTTGGTCGGACGTTGTTGTCAAGTGCTTCGCTAACCCGATTCTGAAATTTGCAGAGTGTTGTGAATGCGCCGCGGATTGCTGCTAGTTTGGTCTTGACAGCTGTCATAGTTGGAAATTGGCTTACGACGCAAGGGCGAGTTATGCAATAGGCTCTAGCATTGACGCCGGATTCGTTAGGCTTTGTGGTATTTGTCTCATGATAGGCCTTTATGAACGGTTTGCTATCCATGTTGAGGATCGATTCCCTCTATTGCAGGTTAAACTGTAACACCTACAACAGCAGTACAACGCCTTAATCCACGTCTATTGATATTACCTCATGATGACTGGTGGGTCAGTCCACGCAAATATGTACTGTCAGAGACGGAAGCTCATGACTACGCTGTGCTGTCCATGTACTGATTCTCGTCGACTTTTCTTGACACAAGCTATGTACTTCTACGCTTCGTACCACTTCTTTAACTTCTTCATTCCGTGGTGACCACCCACCCCTCAACAGTTTATTAACTTGCGCAAATATGTCTGATCATAAAGACGAGAAACATGGAAAACCATGACGGCTTTGGTGGAAGAAGTCCAGGTCAGTAAAAAAGGTGGCCGAGCAATGCGAACGTACAGAAGTCCCGGTTATCAAAGTTAGCAAAGATGACTTCGCAGATATATACGCAAAATTAGGGAACCTTGAACGACTAGCTCTGGAACTACCATCGGAAGATGATCATTCGAGCACCTGGAGCATCGGATCGAATCAAGCCGAAGATGAAGATGAAGATGAAGCGTTGATTGCAGGCCCGGAGGTGAAGAAGAAAAGAACTGCATACGGTGGTTTGAGTCAAAGACATAGACACGCTTTCAACGTGAGTGGTTCGAGCTTTACAGCGCAGAGATCAGCTAGATCAAGCATGGGCAGTACAAGGAATGAAGAAGGCAAAGCTTCATTAGACGAGGTGGACGTTGGCAACTCCAGTAGCGCGAGAAAAGCTATATTCCCCAAGATCGGCCTTCGCTCTAGTTCTCTTGGTGCATTAAAAACCTCTTCGATGCGCGATTCAAGAAATGGGAGAAAATTGTCGTTCAGGAATCCTCAGGTCCCAAACACAATCACCGAGAAGGATACCAGATCTGCAAGCGCAAGCAGTTCACTTGGTGTGGCGAATTTTATCAACACTCGCGAGGAGTCTCTTCGACCTGTCAACGATGAGAACCTTGTGTTGACGCCGGAGGAAAATGTCCGGAACGAAGAGAAGGTAGAGGAGAACATGAACAAGGTTTGCAGACGAGGTTCAATAACAGGAGATGAGAGTTCAGAGTTGGCTCCCGATGATAGTATCAGCCAGTTAGGTAAGAAAGAATTGCTGACCGACGTTCAGGCAAGCACTTTCGAACCTGGGGAACAAGGGAATACGGGAGCTCATGTAGACGATACCTCAATAACACGCAACGGGCCATCAGAAAATAGAGCAGCCTCAATCACTCCAAACCTGCCGTTATTCAGCACGAATCCGTATTTTAGGGACCTTTACAGGAATAATCAGTCATCTCGAACAGTTCCAACCCAAAACCAAGACGACAAAAGTTATAGTCAAGCAACCATAACTAGCTCTGCACTTTTTGGTAGCCCTCGTCAGGTTCAGGACTGGGACAACATTACTACGCAGGACCGTACAGTCTCAGAAACGTCCTCTACTTCCTCTTCAAGTAGCTCCTTCCACAGTGCTCCGGAATTTGGGGAGGACTGGCCGTTGCGTGATCAATCTTCGCCTTCGCGACTCGAATTTGGTAAGGGTTCCCCAAGCATAAACGATACTGGTCCTGCTCATTTAGTAACCGGCATTCTTGGGTTCTTTGCAAGGAGGCTCTGGATGAAAGACGCACAGCAACGAAATCACGAAACAGAGGAATACACCCACGCCGTCAAAGAATCCGGAAAAACATTACCCTTTGGTCTTGACGAGACAGCGATTGTTACCAGCAGCTCTGATGGTGCACAAAGTTCACGACGACTTCAAGGTCTATTTGTTCGTTTGTTCGAGCAACCTCCTCCGCAAGATCTCGTTCAGGCTCTGTGGCTTGAACTACCAATGATAGACCGCATCGATGCACTTGCCTTTCACATTGAGAAAACACTTGCAGAAGCCATGGATCAGGTGGCAGAAGACGGTAGAGAAGATCATACCAACGAGGCTTCGAGGAATCACGCTCATATGCGGTGGCAACGGATTGCTGATATCAAAGTAAATGTGGGTGTCCTTTTAGAGCAGATGAGGGGTCTTGCTCCTGATGAATCGCTTGTTACCAAATCGGAGGGCAAAGAGAGGAGGCAGTGAGAAATTCCAAACATGTGTGAGCGCCGTTAAGTTAGAGATGATGCAACAATAGGAAATGAATAGCGTTGATGATTTGCTGGTGTTCTTGCTACTCCCTATTCTATTTACTAATAGATCTAGATAGAAGATTTTCCTTGAACGAAACAATGACATACAAGTACTATGCTGGCTTTATTAAACGGAACGGCTATACCCACAGATTCTGGTAAATGATCCTTATCCTTATTTTAAGGAAATATGTACATTTGATCAGTTTTGATACATTCAAGCGATTTTCAACACTTCAGAATCCAAGATACTACGCGAGTTTCAAAACAACTTCAAGGAGTGATCCACGCAGTCTTTGCGATAGCTTTTGTGATTATTTCGATATATCGACACATTGATGAGGATTTTTCAATTGTTCTTTGAGATCTAGAACTTTTGCAAAGGACTAGTGACCTGGCGTCGATGAAACAGGGCAAGTTTGGGAGCAGGTGTAAGAAATATAGACGAGCAGAATAACTCCTTACAAGGCTGAAATGGTGGTGAACTGCAATTTAGCAACTCGAGAGTCCTTGTCTTCTCATTGGTTCATCGCATGAAGAGGCTTTAGTGGCGTTCATGAACGGACGTCAGAATCTTGAGACGGATGTCGTCCTCGCTCCAACACCAGGAGTTCGTCCTCGGTGCTTTGACAAGTTCCATCGATTGAGGCCCGAGAACGGCTTCTGATGCTCTTGGCCTGCAGAATTGAGAATGCATGCCCCGGTATTCTTACCGGCCGAAATAGTGGTGTCAACCGCTAGACGGACCGGGAGGTTGATTGATCGTCGCTCATCCGTTCTGTATGCATTCCGTCTGGTCCATCATTTTAGATCACACTCTGCTCTGCGTACTGCATGAAGCGTGATACCCTAGGTATTTCTGTGAAAGTGGAAGGATTGTGGTGACCGCTGTCGACTTTTTTTAAATGGGTAGTTCTCCCCTCGTGCTCCCCGAATCTTTTTCGTTCTAGGTTGTTACACCGAGGGTTTCGACCAGCTCTCTCCTCATAACCGTGATCGGAAATTTGACTAAGTCTCTCATACAGCAGACGGACCTTCTGAGATCACACCGTTGATGGCGAATAGCATTGATCATGCCGATGCGGCGGTGCCACCATTAAAAGAAGTACTAGCGGAAGAGGACGACATACGAAAAGCATCTGTCAGTACTGCATATTCAACAGACGAGCTCGCAGAGCAGAGTCGCATACGACTTCACGTTGATTTCCGACTATGCTCCATTGCCGGGATCCTATGCAGTCTCAATCTCCTAGATTCAGGAGTGATATCTAATGCAGCGGTCACTAGTATGCTCTCAGATCTGGAGCTCGACGTTGGGAATCGATACGCCGTCTCCATTTTCATTTTCACCATTGCGAGTATGGCTTTTCAATTACCGAGTACGATTGCTGTTCGCACTTTCGGACCAAGAATCTGGTTCGCGTTCATCACGTTTTGCTTTGGGGTTATCACGTTGAGTACTGCTTTTGTCAAGAACTGGAAACAGATGATTGCGCTGAGGATTCTGCTGGGGATTGCTATGGCGGGGATCTATCCTGGGTTGACGTATCTCATCTCGACTTGGTATACGCGTAAGGAGCAACAGCTTCGGTTTGCGCTACTTCAGAGTGGTGAAGTTATTGTTCTTGCAACTGGTGGCATCGTCAATTACGGGCTCAACACACTTGACGGGAGGGGAACGCTCAAAGGATGGCAATGGATGTTTCTGGTGCAAGGGCTCATTACTTGCATACTCGGAGTCGTCACCTACTTCTGGATGGTGGATTTCCCCGAAAATTCGCACAAGAGCTTTATGTTTCTCACCAAGAAACAAAGCGAAATCATGTCAAATCGCATCAATCGAGATAGAGGCGACGTGCACGCAGACAAATTTGCTTGGAGCAAAGTGTTGGTACATGCTACCGATCCCAAGATCTGGGGATTCTGCGTCATGTACTTCCTGCTCAACCTGGTATCGACGAGTATGTCCTATTTCTTACCGACGATTCTGCACAATGGCATGGGATTTAGTAGCAACAAGTCCATTCTGCTCAATGCACCGGTATACTACTGGGCAGTTATTCCAGCACTCCTTTCCAGCTTCGTATCCGACAAATTCAGTCTCCGCGGGCCTGTTATTACTTTCAACTCCATCATCCTCATTATCGGGTTTTGCATGATTGGCTTCGTCGACAATGTCTCAGTGAGATATGCTGGGACGTTCTTAGCTACGGGGTCGTACGTGGCTAATTGGGCTGCATTGGGTGCGTACCAAGGCAACAATATTGTTGGGCAGTGGAAGCGTGTTTTTAGTGCTGCGATTACCACTGCTTTCAATGGTGCTGGTGGTATTGCTGGAGCGTATATTGTCAAATACAATGAGGCACCAAAGTATCCTACTGCGGTGTGGGTGTCTATAGGGTATGTTGTCCGATATCTGTTTATCTACGTTTGGCTAATGATGTTTTTAGATCACATATCATGATGGTTGTTTGTGTTGCTGCTTTTTCGACATATTTCTTCTTGGCTAATAGCAAGCAACGGGCTGGCAAGAAAGTGATTGAGACAATGGAGGGTTTTCGATATACCTACTGAGAAAGAATGGCTGTTTGGGCTCTGTAAATATAAATAATCAAAGTTATGCTCCTTCCAATTCATTTCCAACTATGTTCAGTTTGGAAAGTACTCTTTTGACTTTTGTAAAATTCGCATTCCCCAATGGTTCTCTCCACGATCAACATGTAAGTATTTTATGGAAACAACGAAGAGCAAGCCGAGTACCTTCATGCTTTCGCCAAAGCTTGTCAGAAAATATCAAGTATCAGCCACAGATATTTCCAAGACCCGACCTCAAGAAAAAGCTGAATCTTGGAGCAAGCCTCAAGTGTAAAGAATATTTGGGGGGAAAATAAGGTCTTTGCTCAATTAAGAGACACATGATGAATAGTTGTTAGATATGAAAATGAAAATATGAGGAAGTAATTACGTGGACATCAAGCAAGTACTAGTCAATGCCAAGATGATGCATGAGCTCGACCACGACGTGTGGCTTTTCTATCGTCTCATCTTCATTCACCATCACACAAACCCCCCAGCTGTCACCGTACACACTGCCCCTCTTACACTTTCGTTGTGTTGCAGCGGGCGCCAACATTGTTTCCCTTCCAGCGCTCCCACCACCGATTCAGTTGTAATTTGCGCGCATAACTCGCCTGCCTCCTTTAAATAAACCGGCAATCCGCGGTGCTGGTTACTGAGCAGGGACCTCCTCCTTCGTTGAGAATTGCCTCTTACGTCGAACGCCCGATACTCTCTGAGTTGTCACATTTCAACCACACGAAATTGTCAAAATGGGCTTCTTAGGGGTGTATCGAGCTTTATATGATTATGCTCCTCAGTCGGAGGAGGAGCTGGCGGTGACAGAGGGCGATTTGCTTTTTGTGCTGGAAAAAGGAGATGATGACTGGTGGAAGACGAAGAAGAAGGCACCGTCTGAGAATGAACCGGAGCCTGAGGGCTTGATACCCAGTAATTATGTTGAAGAGGTGCGTTATCAAAGACTTTGGGCTAAATAGGATGGCTGATATGCTGAAATTGGAGTTCTTCAACCAAATGACAGTATTAAGTATATGTTTGCTAATCTTTTCAAAACCTTAGGCTCAGTCTCTGGGCGCCGCGAAAGCGCTCTACGATTACACGCGCCAGACAGACGAAGAATTGTCCTTTTCTGAAGACGCTGCGCTTCAAGTATACGACGTCAGTGATCCGGACTGGACGTTAGTAGGCCGAAACGGAGAGTTTGGTTTCGCTCCCGCAAATTACATTGAAATGTCTGAAGAGGCAGCTCCTCCGACTCCTCGACGACCACAAGCTGCTCCCGAGCAAGAATCACATGGTCCGCCTACCCCTAGCGAATCACCCAGCCCTGTGAACAGTCCAGCAGCTGCATTGGCTGGTATCATACAGCAACGAGCAGGTGGAGGAATATCGAATCGCCGGGTCACTGAGCCGCCGCCGGCTATAATAACTCAAGCATCTCGACCTCAGTACACACCAGAAGAGTCGGAAGAGGAAGCGCCACCACCCAGGCTACCGTCGAGACCAAAGTCAGAGGAGGTCTACTCGCCACCACAGCGATCGCGTGCTATGACTAGCCCTGAAAAGCCATCGAGGCAAGCAACAAGAAGTTACGAAGCGTCGGATAGCTATAACGAGCCACGAAGAAACGTGTCGAGACCTTACGATACGTCTTATGACGAAGATGAGCCTATAAAATCACCTACTGGATACCGGATGTACAATGTGTACGAGATGGTCAAGGTCATGGGCAAGAATCAAAAGATGAAGACTACTTTAGGAATCAATGTTGCCAAGGGAGTTATTATGATTTCAGCTCATGGAGATTCAGGGTCGCAGGAGTGGACGGCAGAGAAGCTGGAACGGTATAATCTTGAAGGCAAACACGTCTTTGTGGAACTGGTCCGACCTTCAAAGAGCATTGATTTTCATGCGGGCGCAAAGGATACAGCAAAAGAAATCGTGTCATTGCTAGGCGAACTTGCAGGGGCTGCAAAAGCGGAAGGACTACGAGAAGTATTTGCCGCCAGTGCTGGTTCTGGAGCAGGAGGCCAGAAGAAAGGCCGGATGCTGTACGAATTCTTATCGCAGGGAGACGATGAAGTCACGGTAGCAAAAGACGACGAGGTCATCGTACTTGACGATACTAAGAGCGACGAGTGGTGGTCAATTCGGCGTGTGAAAAACGGAAAGGAAGGTGTTGTTCCTAGTAGCTATGTCGATATCATTGGAACCACCTCTCCAGCAGCCTCGGCTCCAAGTCGCTCCGGAATCAATGCTGGTAAATCATATGTGGAGCAGAACCGTATTGAAGAGGAGAGGCTGGCGAGAGAGGCTTCGAAGAACAAGAAAGAACTGTCACCACAGACACCCACTTCAGATGTCGGACCTGGGCTTCAATTACCGAAACGGCACAGCAGCTTGATGCCAGACGTTCTCATTAGTAATCGATCCTCACAAAGTCAAAAACGTGCAAGTAGCAGTGGAAGCAAAGGAAAGGATAAGAACTTGACGTGTAAGTCCTTTTCATACACTTTCGCTCTAGTGATCTCTGTGCTAACATAAGGAAAGTGCCTGACCCATCGAAGATTCGCAGCTGGACAGACGTTACTGGCTCGTTCAAAGTAGACGCTGCATTCATCGTACTCAAGGATGAAAAGATTCATCTCCACAAACTTAATGGGGTCAAGATTGCTGTCCCAATAAATAGAATGGCTCTCCTGGATTTGGAGTACGTAGAACGAGTGACTGGCCAATCCTTGGACGACTGGAAGCCTCTTTCCGATATTAAGAGACAGGTTTCAAAGCGAGCTGCTTCGGGAGCGACAGTGTCGAAGAAGTCAGAGTACGACTGGTTTGATTTCTTTCTGCAATGTGGCGTTAACCACCAGCTTTGCGAACGGTATGCGCAAGCATTCTCGCGGGATCAAATGGGCGAAGAGTTTATGCCAGACATTACTCCGGAGGTACTG
Organism: Tothia fuscella; assembly: GCA_010583015.1. Lineage (NCBI taxonomy): Eukaryota > Fungi > Ascomycota > Dothideomycetes > Venturiales > Cylindrosympodiaceae > Tothia > Tothia fuscella. Next base: position 629,171 of record MU007012.1, read on the forward strand.
CGTACTCTGGGTATCTCTGAGGGAGATATCCTTCGGATTATGGCTTTTCTTAACAAAAAGTTCAATCGGTCTCGTAAGGTGCAATTCGACGAGCCTCAAGCCGGTTTGTTTTCAGGACCAGGCGGTGCATTGAAAGACAACTCCTCTCGTAAGGGTCGACCAGCGCCACCAGTTGAGACGAAGAATGAAATTGATCCCGAGATCTTCAAGAATGGAGATAGCGGAAGGACTGCGACACCTACCACTTCAGCGCCAAGCAAAGGGAAGACTGCCGGATTTGAGGATGATGCATGGGCACCGCGAGATTCAAAAAATCCATCGTCACCTACTACAGCGACACCAGCAGCTGCTCCAGCGCCAGCCAAACCTACACTAACGCCAGGCATGGCCGAACTATCTCTCCTAGACACTCCACTTGTACCTTCTCCCGCTCCCCAACCTGCTCCACAGAAAGAGCCCTCGCCTCCTCCACAATCAACGCAACCGACGGGCGCGACACCTTCACTTTTCGAACAGCTTGCAAAGGGACCAGTTGGCCAGACGACGATACAAGCCCAACAGACTGGTTATGGTCTCAATGTCCCACGCCAGCGGCCTCAAGCACCCCAAGCTATGCAGACCGGCAATTCCTCGATTGCACCACCACCACAGAGGGCAGCATCTGTCCCACAGAATTTCCAGAACGTCCAGCAAAGCGGATTCGCTCCACCGCCGTTACAGCCTCAGCTCACCGGGTTCCAACCCCAGCCCAATATGCAGGCTCAAGTCGCTCCTCCAGGACAGAGTTTGCAAGATCTTCAGCAACAGCGTCTACAGCAACAACAAACTGGTTTCATGCAAGCGCAGCAAACCGGCTACCAACCAATGAATCAATTCCACCAGAATGGTATGATGCCGCAGAATGGCATAATGCCCCAGGCAACAGGCTATGGAGGGTTCCCTCAGAACCCACAGCAGAACATGGGTTACAATGGTCAATATATCCAATCACAACAAACAGGTTTCCAACCAGGAGGCTTCATGAACGGCCAACAGAATGGTAGTCCTTTTGCCGATCCACCGCGTGCACCATTCCAACCTCAAGCTACTGGGATGCAGCAGAACTTTTCTCCTTTGCAACCACAACCAACTGGCATCAACGCTTTCTTACCTCCTGCGCTTATGCCGCAAGCTACTGGTATTCCGGCAAGCCAATTTGGCAATAACTCTTTCCAGGCGCCTCCTATGCCTCCCATGCCACCGATGCCCCAACAACATCAGCAATTACAACCTTTAATGCCGCAAAAGACTGGTCCACCGCCGCCCGTAAGATTCGGGACTGCTGGTGCGAAGAGACTGGCACCACAGCCGACGGGGAAGAAGGCCAACCTGGCAGCAGCGAGTAAGTTACTCTTCTTGGGACAGTTTTTATTTCTTCGCTAACTTCAGTCACAGCTCCGGACAACCCATTCGGATTCTAAAGCCAGAATTGAAGATTCTCCTTTTGCGCATGTACTGTATATACCTACTCTTATGTCGTTACGGCCTCTCTTCTACACATAAGACATCTTTTTTTTACACTTTCACAAATTTTACTCCCGTTGTAATCCTGTACCGAGCATAGCGGTTGTGAAATCATTTTGGTGCATTGAGCTTGGAGCATACAAATCTGCTGGCTGTCTTTCTCAACGTTATTGGGGGGTGTCTTCTCGCGCGCAACAATTACCCAGCAGCTTTATCCCCTACTGTTGCCCATATCTTGGAGAGACTAGTGTGTTATGCTTTTGCTCACGGCGTCGGAGCTAGCCGGGAATGAAGGTAGTCGGTTCAATGTTTGAATGGAACTGTCCTTCAGTTTGATTAACAACACACGAAGGAATTGAAAGAGTGAATACAAGAGAGGATTGAGCCGCTAGTATGAGGAGTACTTCTATCAGATTTTGCATGATCTGAGGGTGTAATAAACTCTAATGCTACAAGTTATTTGAATCTAGCTGATGCGGAACAGGGCTCTCCACTACGCAACTCAGTGTGCAAACCGGAAATCTAAACGCTTGTTTCCCTTGTCTTCTGTAGTTGCTAGATAGTGCTCCTTCTCTCTCTGCTCCATATTTTCCCAAACACTAGCCCTTTTCTTGTTGACGTACACATAAAACAACTTTGCCCCGATGAAGAGAGCGAAATTGTAGACGCATATAGCTATGAGGGCTGTATTGCCAATCCTGTATAGTGGCTTATCTTTGTCGCGGTAAATCTGTCGACGTGGTTAGTATTACAGACATCGAAGTTGCATTGCTAATTGCGCCCTTACATTCGTACTGATGACTTGACTTGCTTGAACACACATGTTGTAAAACGCACTGGCAACTGTTCTCGTCCGCACAGTTCCAGCATTGCGACTCGTAATCGCAACGATGATGGCGTGAACATACGGATGTCCAACGACTAACGTACAGACCACCCATTTGGACCAATGACTCACATCCGCCGGCATGACTCTTAAAGCAATCAGGAGTGGCAACACCCAAATTTGGCTTACCAGCCCAATCAAAAATCGCTGATTTACTCTCTCGCTGAGCCATGTCCAGAAGAGTAATTGCAGGATAAAGATGACATAGGCGGGTATTGTCAACAAGTTCGTTTGAAAGGTGTTGAAGCCGAGGGATCTTAGTTGGAGAGTCAAATACGATGTCATTGGGTTACTTGGGATAAGCCATGACAGTCCCAGAAGGTAAATAGGCCAGAGGTGGTAATCGGAGAGGGCTTCGAAAAACATCTTGAAGGAAAGTCCCTGGCGATTGTGCATGTCGCCTTTGCTGGGATCGTCGCGCAAGACTCGGTTCACCATTATCTTTTCTTCGTGCTCGTTGAACCAGCCATTTTTGCCGCGGAATTTAGACGCCGTCTGGCATGGTGATGGTGGGAGGTAGAACCACGATAGTATGCCAATGAGGCCGGTGAGGAGTCCTTCGAGGGCGAAGAGCCAACGCCAACCAGCCATGCCGTTGAGGCCGCGCAGGCGGAGGAGACCATAGGCGAGGAATGCGGAAACGATCTGAGTTGATTGGTAGGAGACCCAGAAGTAGCTGAGGCGGGCTGGAAGTTCACTGTTCTTGTACCAGTAGGACAGATAGAGGATATTATCTGGGATGAAACCACCCTCGATGAGTCCGAGTAGAGCACGGCAGATGAAGAATGAAGAGCGACCCGAGAGGAAGGCTTGGAGACTGGCGACTAAACTCCACGAGACCATTTGAATGGGGATCCAATTGTCCGGCCCGATCTTTTTGGACACCAATTGGGAAGGAATTTCGGCGAAGAGGAAGCACACGAAGAAAATCATCTGCCCGTTATTGTAGTCATTGGTGTTCATTTTCAGGTCTGGTAGCATGTTGTCGGAAAGGGCCTGGACGATGTTTCCTCGGTCGAGTTGGAGAGCGAAGAACATTATGCAGGCCCATGAACAGATTCTCATGTCAATCTAATCACCGTGATTTAGGATTATGCTATACTTCATTTTGAATGGGCATGACTTACCTTTCGAACAACCTTCTTTTCCTCTTCGGGTGACCATTGAAATTTTGGATCATACCGATGTACACCTTCATAGCTTGGTATAGGCTTGTAATAATCTTCTTCAAGACCAGCAGATTCGAACGCCTTGTTGCGATCCCTTGAATAGACCTCAGCCTCAAGCGCAGATGGATTTTTCTTCGTGAAGCTCCCCACCGGGCTTTCAGTCTTCGGCGTAGACATTTTGTCGGACTCGCGAGGCTCTTTTCGATGCCGTTACGACTGTGCCGTTGAGATCGCCCTCGAATAACTGGCCTTCGAATAACTGGCCCTCGAATAACTGGCCCTCCACCCTACCATATATACGATGACCCAGGCTCAAGTCTTCACGGCGCAGTCGCCCTATCACTGCGAGATGATGGAAGAGTTTTGACGACCATGCAAGCCATGCGTAGATCTGTCTCTCATCTTCACAGGGAAGATAAATGATGATAGCATTTTCCACACGATCAGCGCATGGCAAATTAGAATTATCCAAAGCCGTGGGGTTTGAACTGCTTTTGCAGCAATATTAACCAGTTAGTATCATCCTATGGAGCACGCAAATTATGCAAACTATGTCGAATGCCCTGATAAGCTCTCTTACACTTTTTACAGTATTGTGGGGTAGGCTATAATCGATATTAAAGTCGTTATATGCCAAGATTTTTGCGTGATACAGGGGTGACAAGAGACACAACCCGGACCGACTTTTGAATGTCATGATCGACTACAGAAAAAGAAAAATTCGTACTCTGTTCAATTGTATGATCGCTTGGCCGAGTCCTACAACCGGGATGCGACCGAACATTGATGGCGAATGCTGGCTGTATGGTTTCCCGCGACGAGGCCGGTTCCGCTCTTGAAGAGACCTCTCTATAGGACTGGTAGCTGGTTGCAAGGTAACTATGATACAATCGCGACGATGGCGAATTGTTCCTAGACCTTTGGGAATGCCGTTTTATCCGAGTTACCAGGTAGTTAATAAGAATGAGCTAAAGACAAATCTGAAAGTAACAAAAAGTATCAACTTTCAATCTCATACTCACTCAGCAGTTGCCTACTATTCGAAATCATTATGGCTCCAGCATTAGTCGAGACACAACACGCCGCTTTCAACCCAGCCTTCAGGGAGGTGTCAGGGGTTGGACAATATAAAGAGGCCTATATTGGAGGACCAAAAGCTTTTAAGAAAGACGTAGAGGAGAAAGGCAGTGAGACTCAGCCAGCGGCTACTTACCCGCTATATCTACCGATCTGGGATCCGGAAGAGCGTAAGAGAGCTGGTCTTCATATTAAACCAGGGAACGCTGACCGTGACCCAAGATCACGAACCACTTGTACCATTTACACACACCGACCACGGCAAGGACGCTGACCCGAAACTCTCCAATCTATTGAAGAATGCGACTGTGACTGATATCACAGCCAGCATAGGCGCAGAAGTTACAGGAGTTCAGCTTTCTTCTCTGACTAAAGAAGGGAAGGACGAATTGGCCTTGTTTGTCGCGCAGAAGAAGGTGGTAGCATTCCGCGACCAAGATTTTGCCAGTCTCCCAATCCAGGAGGCACTAGACTTTGGCGGTTACTTCGGCAGACACCATATCCATCCTGCGAGCGGTGCGCCAAAAGGCTACCCGCAAATCCATCTTGTCCACCGCGGGGCGGATGATACCACCGTCAAAGACTTCTTCGCGGAGCGGACGAACTCTGTAACTTGGCACTCGGATGTCACATACGAGCAGCAGCCACCAGGAACCACTTTCCTGTATTTGCTTGATGGGCCCGCCGCTGGTGGTGATACCCTTTTCGCGAACCAGGTTGCAGCATACAACCGCTTGTCTAAAGAATTTCAGAAACGCCTCCACGGTTTAAAGGCAGTCCATTCGGGCTTCGAGCAGGCCCAGAACAGCAAGAACCGTGGTGGAGTGGTTCGCCGTGATCCAGTCAGTAATGTACACCCTCTGGTGCGGACGCATCCTGTCACCGGAGAGAAGGCTCTATATGTGAATCCCCAATTCACTCGCAAGATTGTGGGCTACAAGAAGGAAGAAAGTGATGCGCTCCTGAACTTCCTGTACGATCACGTTGCCAAAGGACAAGATTTCCAGGCCAGAGTCAAATGGGCTCCCAAAACTGTGGTGGTGTGGGATAACCGTGTTACTGCTCATTCGGCATTGCTGGATTGGGAAGATGGCCAGCGCAGGCATTTGGCTCGTATTACGCCTCAGGCTGAACAGCCATTTGAGACGCCCTTCTCTGAGTAAATGTAGATGATAGCATAGCAGCTAGGAAATGTAATGGAAATTGAAATGGAAACCAAATTAGAAGTATAGGGGAATACAGTATAATCTCAACCTAAACGTCCAGTGAATAGTATACTCGTAGCATAATAACAACAACCACGACGCTAGAGTCACTTGTCTTTGGCCCTGATGTGATTATTAGATACCATCGAAGCCGTCAATATCTAATATCAGGAGTGGAAGACGGTAGTGGTTCCAGTGCACGACAGCCACGTTAGCGCCTTGTGGCCTTGTAGCCCCACGAATACACAACACTGCAACATTGCTCTGTTTTTATACTTCTTGTTTGCAAACAAAAACTCGAAAGAATGTCTTCTATATCATCAGAAGCACCAAATGGATCAGCCAAGATATCTGCCAAAGCCTCCCTGGCAGAGAAGTATCGAGGTGTACGTGCTTTGCACTCTGACAGCTCAAACATCATAACTCATTTCCATACAGGCAACAATCCAAGACTTAGATCCTCCCCCAGCACTCTCACTCTACGCATCAGATCCAATACACCATGCGAAAAGATGTGCATTCGAAAGAGATTACACCCACCTCACAGTAGTATCGCAAGAAGACCGTTCACTACTAGGCTACATTAGCATACCTCAACTGAACAAAAAGCTTGAAGAAGAAGAGAAGAAGAGGAGAGAAGGTCAGCAAGGGACTTTGACGGAAGATCATCCAGTGGGAGAGGCTATGATGCGGTTCAGACGAAAGGGCAAGGTGTATAAGGTTATCACTATGGATACACCACTGGAGGAGTTGGAGGAGTTCTTCAATGGAGGAGTCAACGGGGCGGAAGCGCAGGACTTTGCAGTTGTGACGGATTATACTAGGAGGTTTGTTCTGGGTGTTGCTACGAGAAGTGATTTGGAGGAGTTTGTTAAGAGGAGGCCGGGTTAACTAAGTATGATTGTGTATGAAGAGGAAGCTTCAGCCTCTATCATAAGGCTTTCTTGGCTTGAGGTCTAGCAGCCATCTCCAAAAACCGCATCACGTTTGATTCGACGAGGACACGAAATGGAAAAGGAATAATGATACCCAGGGATGGCAGAATGTCTATCAGGATTGTACACTATTGGTTGATCAACTCTATCAATGGACCAAGAACGAATCATGAAGTATTTCATGACTGTTTTCTCATAGTGCTTGTTATTTAGTCAAGATCTAGGATGGCTTGACCTACGATATGCCTAGATATATCTTTCTGAGCATTACCCACTCTGATAAGTTAAAGTTAATGTGGTTATCCAATATACAGTTTTCGTATTTTCCTAAAAGAGCCTAGCTTCAGCCTAATGAGATCCCTGTTGCTGAAATCTTGGCTAAAGTTATCTTCGACTTAACTTTTTGGAAGAGCTTCGGGGGTATATCAAAAGTTGCAGTAGCAAATACATGCACCAAAAATTCACACAAAACAATACATGACGACTTACGATCCCACATACATCAATAGCATCAATTACTCGGAATTGTTAAACTTCAACGGGTTGAACCTGGAGCATTAACGTTCTCCCCGCAGGAGTGGAGGCGCAAAGATGGTGAAGAAAGCAATTGACTCCCGAATACCAGCCCTCATCCGAAATGGAGCACAAGAAAAGAAACGCAGCTTCTTCGTCGTAGTCGGCGACCGCCAAAAAGACGTCATAGTCAATCTCTACCACATCCTCCTCAATGTCGACCTCAAATTAAACAAAACCGTACTATGGGCATACAAGAACAAATTACTCGGCTTTTCCTCCCACAGGAAAAAGCGGGAAAAGAAGATAAAAAAGGAAATCAAGAGGGGGATTCGAGATGTGGATAATGAAGATCCGTTTGAACTGTTTGTTTCGACGCAGAATATCAGGTATGTCTACTACAAGGAGACGGAGAAGATTTTGGGGAATACGTATGGCATGTGTATTCTTCAGGATTTTGAGGCCCTGACGCCAAATTTACTCGCAAGGACGGTCGAGACTGTTGAGGGTGGGGGTTTGGTTATTTTGTTACTGAAGGGGATGAATAGCTTGAAGCAGCTTTATACAATGTCTATGGATGTGCATTCGAGATACCGGACGCAAGCGCATGGGGATGTTGTTGCACGGTTCAACGAGAGGTTTATACTGTCACTGGGAGGTTGTGATTCTTGTCTGGCAGTGGACGATGAGCTTAATGTGTTGCCAATATCGGGTGGGAAGGCTGTTCGACCACTTCCACCGCCGGGAACAGATGAAGGACCGAAATCGAAAGAGCTGGAGAGTATAAAAGAGAGCCTTGCGGATACACAGCCGGTGGGTTCATTGGTGACTCTGGCGAAAACCGTGGATCAAGCGAAAGCACTTCTTACGTTCGTGGATGCGATCGCGGAAAAGACACTGCAAAGCACAGTCACGTTGACAGCGGCGCGTGGTCGAGGTAAATCTGCTGCGCTGGGAGTTGCAATTGCAGCAGCCATCGCTCATGGTTACAGCAACATTTTCATTACATCGCCGAGTCCGGAAAATCTGAAGACACTATTCGAATTTGTATTCAAGGGATTTGATGCTTTGGGGTATTTGGATCATGTTGACTATTCTATTATACAATCGACAAACCCGGATTTCAACAAGGCGATCGTGCGTGTCAATGTGCATCGACAGCATCGACAGACAATCCAGTATATCCAGCCTCAGGATGCATACACTCTTGGCCAGGCGGAGCTCGTGGTGATCGATGAAGCTGCAGCAATACCTTTGCCACTGGTAAAGAAGCTCATGGGACCTTATTTGGTCTTCATGGCTTCGACAATTAACGGCTACGAAGGAACAGGACGGTCACTTTCGCTTAAATTGATACAACAACTACGCGACCAGTCAAGTGGATCACTGAAGGCAAATGGAGGCGAGAACGGTGTAGCAGACCGATCAACGGGCAAGTTGATTACGGACTCATCAATAGCTTCAACTGGTGGCCGATCTTTACGAGAAATCACACTATCAGAACCAATCCGATACGCGCCTGGAGATTCTGTAGAACAGTGGTTGAACAAACTACTATGTCTAGACGCAACACTACCTCAATCACGATTACGAACACTAGGTTGTCCGCACCCGTCCAAATGCGAGCTCCTCATGGTTAACAGAGATACCCTATTCTCCTTTCACCCTGTCTCCGAAAAATTCTTGCAACAGATGATGGCACTGTATGTTGCAAGTCACTACAAAAACTCTCCCAATGATCTCCAACTTCTTTCCGACGCGCCAGCTCATCAACTATTCGTTCTTGTTCCACCAACGGACGAGAATGCCAAAAGTCTTCCAGAACCATTATGTGTAGTTCAGGTTGCACTGGAAGGCCAAATCAGCAGAGAAAGTGTCATGAATAGCTTGAGTAGGGGACAGAGGCCAAGTGGAGATCTTATACCATGGCTGGTGAGCCAACAATTTCAAGATGAAGAGTTTGCTGGTTTATCTGGAGCTCGGGTGGTGCGGATTGCCACGAATCCAGAATATATTAGCATGGGCTACGGATCGCGAGCGTTACAACTCTTGACAGATTTTTACGAGGGAAAATTCACGAACCTGGCTGAGAGCGAAGTTGTGGAGCAGCAAGAAATGGTTCGAGTCACTGATGCCGAATTGGAGGATGCATCGCTGCTCCAAGACAACGTCAAAGTCCGCGATATCAACAGTATGCCGCCTTTATTTGCACGCTTATCTGAGCGAAAACCTCCACTCCTCGATTACATTGGCGTCAGTTTCGGTCTCACACTTCCCTTATTCAAATTCTGGAATCGCGGCGGTTGTACTCCGGTATATCTACGGCAGACTGCAAACGACTTGACGGGAGAACATACAGCAGTCATGATACGCGCACTCGGCGAGGACAACGACTCATCCTGGTTAGGTGCCTTTGCCCGGGACTTTCACCGTCGGTTTCTCAACCTTCTCTCATACCAATTCCGCACGTTTCCTCCGGGCACGTCACTCAGTATCGATGCATCTGCTTCTGCTGGTAGCAAGCTCGATACCTCGTCCCCACCTGAACACTTCACAAAATCCGACCTGGATAAACTCTTCTCTCCCTTTGATCTCAAGCGCCTGGATAAGTACGCAGATCAAATGCTCGATTACCATGTCATTATGGATATGCTACCTACCATAGCAACTCTCTACTTTAGTGGGCGGCTTAGCTCAGCTGTCAGTCTCTCGGTCGTTCAAAAATCGATTCTCTTGGCCGTGGGTCTACAGCGTAAATCTATCGAAGATGTGGAGAAGGAGCTTGTCACTCTGGCCTCTTCGCAGCTTCTTGGCTTATTCGTCAAAGTGATGCGAAAGTTTGCTACGCATTTCCGGTCTCTAGTCGAAGGAGCTGTGGAAGAGACGATGCCTGATGTGATAGAAACTGAAGATAAGAATGGTACTCATGATATGAATGGCGACACGGCATCCAGATTCAAACCCCTAGAACAAGGCTTAGACGAAGAATTAGCAGAAGGTGGCGCCGCTGTTGACGAAGCCGAGAGGGAGAGGATAAGGAGTATGATTGATGCGAACCTGGATCGGTATGATCTCTTCTATCTACTCGTAATAATTGCTCAACTAACGCGCTTTTCTAGATACCAACCCGTGGATGGCTCGCCCGAAGATTGGCAACACGCAGAGAAACAAGTTGGTCAAGGCAAGAATATGATGGTGAGTGTGAAGAATAAATCCGCCAACGCGAAGCGAAAACCAGGTGAAGCTCTTGCGGAAGCATACAAAGAGGTCGAAGAGCCTAGGGAGAAGAAGAAGCATAAGAGTGGGAAGAGTGGTAAGGGCCATTAGGTACGATATAGTAATCCATCACCATGATACACACACCTGAAGAATTGTGCAATAATTTTCACGTGGTTACAGAATAATGAATTATTTTAAAACCATTTAATTTCATGATTCCTATGAACTAGCTAATATTACAGTCATTACTATCCAAAGAGAAAAAGCTAGAAAGCAAGTATCCAACAAAAACGCTAATCATAACCCATCAATCCAAACTGAACCTAGGTGAGAACAAAAAGAAAAGGAATTGCTACAGATTACAACCAAATCGAACAAGCTTTTGTACCCGCGAAGAGATGAGAAAGCACGAGCGGAAAAGAAAATGCAAAAGCACCTTTACTTCTTGCCGCCGAACAAACCACCAACGAGAGGCAGTGAACTTGCTCCACCACCACCTTTACCCTTCTTCTTTCCACCGAGCGAATCGGTAATACCGCCAAGGCCCAGACCTCCGAGTAACTTGTCGATACCAAGACCACCAAGTAATCCATTGACAAGGCCACCAAGTCCAAGGGCACTGAGCAACTGGCCAACAAGACCAAGCACACCAGCCAACAACAAGCCAACAGCAGCGATGATTTGGAACAATGGCTGAGTGAGAAGACCCCAAAGTGGGTTCAACTTCTTCTTAGCGTGAGGCATATCATTAATCTTCTTCTTTGCGTTGTCAATGGTTGTGACGACGGTGGTTGTGAGTTCCTTGAGGCAGTCTGCCAGTCTGTACTCTTCTGGTGTAGCTTCCTTGGTGCCGGAACGGCCCTTTGCTTGTGCAGCAATGCGTCCGTCGGGGTCGAGGCCTCGGAGGGAACCATTGCATTCTTGGAGGATGCGTCCACCCTCTTCGATGAGAGGTTTGACGTTGTTGACAAGTTCCTCTTCGTCGAGTTCCTCGCGAGGAGTGCGGTCTGCTGCCTCGATGTACTGATATGGTGTTAGTGGGGCGAATAGTACTAAGGTAGGAGATGGGTAAACTTACATCTGTGATTTGCTTGCAGACAGGTTGCACACGCTCAAGGGTCTGCTGGCAGATATTGGCCATCTTGTCAGCCAGTTCAGCGTCCTGTTTACGTTGCAATTCCTCCTCAGTCATGTCCTCATCCTCTTCCTCCTCCTCCGCGATGTTCTCTAGTAAGGTAACTTCTCCGACCTTGTTGCCGTCGTTGTCAATAACATATCCATTGTCATCAATCTCGAGGCCAGTACAGTGACCGAGATCACCGGCGGTGAGTCTGCCAACAAGGTCTCCGTTCTCATCACGGACTTCACCCTCCTTGTTGACATGCATGCCAGACATGGGGTTGATCTTCCTCGCCTTCTCCTCTGGTTCCCATCTTTCTGCTTTGCCAATGGAGTTACCATTCTTGTCTGTGATGTCACCCTCCTCATCGACCTTGTGACCGACAAGCTTCTTAACGTCACCCTCGGTTACGCGACCGACAATGTCTCCAGCAGCGGTAGTAACGGTACCGTCCTTCTGCACGGTAATATCATCGAAGCCAGCGAATTCACCCTCGCTTTTAGTGTCCTCACCCTTAGCAAGCTCAGCACGGCCGATAACCTTTCCACCGTTGTCCCAGATTTGACCTTGACCGTCGACCTTGCGACCAATCAAGTTCTTCAAATCACCCTCAGCGACACGACCGCGGATTGTGCCAGAGGAATCGACAATATTGCCAGCCTTGTTAACGGTGCAGCCTTCGAGGCTGGAGAGGTCGACAGGTGCTTCCTCCTCCTCTTCATACGGATCGGCATGTCCCTTGACGTTTCCGTACTTGTCGATAATGTCGCCATCTTCGTCAACCTTTTGACCGACAAGACGCTTAGCGTTGCCTTCAACGACGATACCAACCGTGTTTCCATCCTCGTCCTCAACGAATCCACCACTAACGACGTGAAGGCCTTCAAGGCCAGAGAATGGGCCTTCACCCTTGTGAACACGTTCGTTCTCGGGAATAACTTCGCAGCGTCCGACGACCTTTCCGGTATCGTTGTGGATTTGACCTTGATCATCGCAGCGGCGGCCAGCAAGTTCCTTGACATCGCCCTCAACGAGGCGGCCAACTGGAATGCCATCATCACCAACAACAAAGCCTTGTTTGTTAAGCACCTTGTTCTCGAGAATAGAATTGTCAACTGGTGCTTCGTCGTCCTCCTCCTCGAGGGGCTCAGCATGACCCTTGACGTTGCCATACTTGTCAATGATATCTCCGTCCTCATCGACAGACAGACCAAGGAGACGCTTAGCATTGCCTTCAACGATACGGCCAACAATATTGTCATCCTCGTCGGCTACCATACCATCGGCAACGACACGGAGACCCTGGAGACCACCGAAGATGCCCTCGGGTTTGGACTCTCGTTCGTTTTCTGGGATGAGTTCAACGCGGCCAATGACTTTACCGTCCTCATTCCAGATCTGCCCATCGCTGTCGAGCTTCTTGCCTGCAAGTTCCTTAGGGTTTCCTTCGACGAGTCGAGCGACGGGGACACCCTCGTCACCGATGACATTGCCCTGTTTATTGACAGTCTTGCCCTTGAGGAAGGACAGGTCTGCTTTCTCTTCTGGTTCTTCGTCCACATCTTCCACGCGTTCAGCATGGCCGACAACGGATCCTTTCTTGTCAATAATGTCTCCATCCTCATCGACAGCACGTCCAACAAGCTTCTTTGCGTTGCCTTCGACGACCTTGCCAACGACATTGCCATTCTCATCTTCAACCATTCCATCTTTGTTGACGATGAGTCCTTCGAGACCGGCGAACTCTGCTTCCTCATCGCCCTCTTCTGGGGCAATGGTTTGGGCGCGGCCAATGACGTGGCCTTTGTTATCCCAGAATTGTCCTTCAGCATCACATTGAGTACCGGATTTGGAGAGTTTCTTTGCATCTCCCTCGACGAGTTCACCGACCACGTTACCGTTGCTGTCGATGAGCTTTCCGGCCTTGTTGACCTTGAGACCTTCAAGGATAGAGAGAGGTGGTAGCTGCGGGCCACTGTCCTCACCTCCAGCTTCGCCGTCAGCTTCAGCTTCACCATCACCCTCGGCGCCATCATCGGGGTTGGTGTCTTCTGCTGCTTCGACAGCTGCTTCGCCTTCTTGACGAAGAGTCTTGACGCGACCGATGACTTTGCCCTCGGTATCGAGGACTTCACCCTTGTCGTTGGCTTTCTTGCCTGCGCATTCGGATAATTCTCCATCGACAAGTTCACCAATTTCTTCACCATCTTCGTTAATGATCTTGCCTTTCTTGTTGACCTTGAGACCGTCAAGGATTTCGAGACCTGGTAGATATGTGCCTGGCTCCTCATCTTCGGCTTCGTCTTCATCTTCTGCTTCGCCAAGACGTTCGTGCAATTCCTTGGTGGCCTCATCAGCAGCTTCGCCAGGAACAACCTTGACGCGGCCGACCACATTGCCTTCTTTGTCAAGCACTTCGCCCTTGTCGTTGCATTTCTTGCCAGCACAGTCGGAAATCTCACCATCGACGAGCTCGCCAATTGGCTCACCTTCACCATCAAGAATCTTGCCCTTCTTATTGACCTTTAGACCATCCAGGATTCGTAGGTCGATTTGTGCCGCCTTTTGAATCTTCTCCGCGGCACCCTCTGCAAGTTCCACTTTGCCGATGACGTTTCCTTCCTCATCCAGAACCTCGCCGTTCTCGTTGATATTCATACCCTTGACAGCTTCGAGGTCTCCCTCGGCAAGTTCGCCAAGGACATTGCCTTCGCCATCAACAATCTGGCCTTCCTCGTTGATAGAACGTCCGTCGAGGGCTTCGATACCTGGGAGTTCGCCATCGATGGCATCGCCAGTATCATCCTCGGCGCCTTCGATAGCGTCGCCAGCTTTATCTTCGACGCCCTCACCAGCGTCTTTTGCGTCGTCATCAGCATCATCATCTTCTTCGTCGTAAAGAGCAGCAGCATCTTCGTGAATCTTAGCACGTCCGATAACATTGCCTTCATCGTCGAGGATTTCTCCTTTGTCGTTTACGGTCTTGCCTTGGAGCTCGGATGGGTCGCCTTCGATAAGTTGCCCAACAGTATCGCCATCGTCATTATAGATTAGCCCATCGGGACCAACGGTGAGACCTTCAAGAATATCGAGGCTTGGAAGTTTAGGAGCGGAGTCATCAGCGTCACCATTAGCCTTCTCGGCCAACTCCTTGGCTTTCTCAGGCAGAATTTCGCATCGACCGACAAGATCTCCATCATCATCAAGAATCTCTCCATCGTCGCCGATTTGGAATCCAGCCAAGTCTTCTGCGTCACCCTCGACAAGTTTGCCAATCGCGTTGCCTTCGGAATCGTGAATGAGACCTTCCTCATCAACTTCGAGTCCTTTCAGGATAGAGAGATCTGGAGTGTCTAGGGAGTCTTGGCCGTCGGCGTCTTCTGCTACGTCCTCGGCGTCGTCCTCTGCGGTGTCTTTGGCGTCATCTGCGGTATCCTTGGCAGTAGCTTTGGCATCATCAGCAGTAGCCTCCGCAGTGTCTTCCGCGTCGTCTTCGGCATCTTCTGCACCATCTTTGGTGTCGTCGGCAGTACCTTTTGCGGTATCTTTGGCGCCCTTTGCACCTTCTTCTGCTGTATCATCGACATCCTCTGCTGTGTCTTCGACGTCATCTGCTGCGTCCTCAGCATCCTCTGCATCATCATCGACATCGTCTGTAACCTCGTCACGTGCGCCAGATGCATCTCCTTTGCCAAGTTTCTTCGCGGCGCTGGCGCCCTTAATTGCAGCGTTCTTTGCGCCTCCTGTCGCGCCAGCTGTGTCTTCGTTGTCATCACCAACATCGCCAGCCTTCTCAGTGGCATCGTCTGCCGCATCTTCGGTGTCGTCACCGACATCGCCAGCTTTCTCGGTTGCGTCGTCCGCTGCATCTTCAGCGTCGTCTTCGACATCATCGGTAGCTCCACCGGTGGCGTCCTCATCATCTTCGTCGTCAACTGGTTTTGGTTCCTGTTCTTCGAGGTCGCCAGCACCTTGTGAGACTTTGCCCGTGACTTCCTCTTCTGCGTCACTAGGTGCTTCGCTGGTATCTTTCATCTCAACTTTGCTAGGCTCCTCGGTCTTCTTTGAAGCATCCTGAGCTTTGTCGGAAGCGTCTTTGGACACCTCAGGTGACTCGGTTTCAGGTTTTTCTGCTTTTGGCGCTTGCGGAGTCGATGGTTTTCTGTCACCTGAAGTTGCGGATTGTCCTTTTTGTCCCAATTTAGATGGTGTACCCGATTGGGGTTTGCGGCTGAGTTTTGTGGGTGTTCTCGGGGTTGAGCCGCTCTTCCCAGCTGCTGGCGAGGGAGCCATTTTTGCTGAGCGTGATGTGGAGGAGTGTATGGATGATTGTCTAGATCTTGACGTGGCGGTTGGACTTGATCTGGTAGGTGTAGAGGGAAATTGAAAATAGCTGTAATTGTTGCTCATGAAATTGTGGTCATTAAAGACACGTAAATGGTGAATGGGGGAGAAATATTAGGCACACGGGGGAAGAGACGTATTAAATGGCAGCTCTGAGATGAAAAAAATGATATGACGTAGAAAAGGTGGGAAGATGCAGGGCTTCAGGAGCTTAAGCTCGCGCCTCATCGCATTTCGAGGTGTCTGGGTCCCATGCATGCCATTTCCTGTGCTAACAATCAAGTTTTGAGGAGACGGGATGGTAACCTTTCTGTTTCCAGAGACATTGCGTCACGAGTTGTGGTTCATGTGTAACGACTGTGGCTAGAAGGCTGGGGTTGTGGTATCAAACCTCGACATGGTTGGCCAATGCCTAAACCCAAGTGACAGGGAGGAGAGTACCCTCCAATTAATGACCAAGTTCATATTGCTTGTATCAAGCGAACTGCAGAGTGCTGTGTTCATTCTTGCTGAATACCGAGTTAGGACACCAAGGATGAAACACCGAGAGTTATTCGCGAATCGAGCCAGCGTAGAGGCGGCGGGCTAGACATTTCAGAGTTGGAAGAATACCATGGTATGAACAGGGAAATGCCCCGATGAAAATATGCAGATCGAACCGGGGTAACACAAAAGCTACGGCTCATTGCAGAATGACTCGGGGGCTTTCTTTTGGTTGTGTGTGCATAATAAGCCCGCGCTTGCTATTGCCTGAGAAACCGTAACGATCCATTCGCGAATAACTTGGTCGTTGAAGAGACACACGGGCTAGAGAGAAAGAAAAAGTAGCCGTTGGCCGCCCGTTTCATGTCTTCCCGTTCGTGAAAACCGCTAAAAGTTCCCACGAGGTTGAAAATTGGGAGCAGAACGTCATAGCTAAATTTCACCTGCTCCACCAATCGTCGATCCGCAAAAGCTACGATCGACAAGCCTTATATCGTTCCCGTATTTCCACCAACACGACCAATAACAAGTATTTCAATCCCATTGTCCTACAGAACACATTGTAGAGCATCTCTCTCGACTTGGAAAAAGATGAGTGATTTCGTTTCTCATCGTTGGTCATCTTGACACATTTGCTTGCAGAGAGCAATGTAATGTATCTGCATGCATCACTCTCAAGGACTGGAGCCTCGATCTGGTAGCCATGGAGTGTATACTAGCAACTGCAGGGTTCAGTATTGTAACTCAAAAGACTTCACGTTGATCAGTGATTGCACTCCATATTTGCACTGTACCTGCATGTAGGGTTCAGAATACTTGACCCTGCTGCGCTTCCCAGGCGGGCGTGCAACCTACAACAATGGAGCAACCTCATGTCACCAAATACCATGTCGAGGCAGACCAATCGGACCATTTCCTGACAAGCGTTTAAAGGTTTTGTGTATCCGTGGTCTCCGTACCAGGCTCTACTCTGGTAGAGACTGGCACCCAGAACTGGCTCCGAGTTGATTTAGCCCATTTGTTACTTGTAGACTCTACTTAGCAGCATCCTGGGATTGTTCATGGGAATTGCAATTCCACTTTAGCCTCCAATAAAAAACTTCTTAATCGGTATTTAAGCCGAAGTTAGGAGTTACGGAATATGGCAGTCGAAGTGGGGAGGGCGGCTTGCGCCAATAGTGCCAAGCCTAAGCCTGCATCTTGCTTCATATCATCAAGATAGCAAGATCTCTGGATCTGTTCCGTTTTTCATACAGATTCGTCCAGATATCATAGCGTGTGGCACGACGTGTTGTCGGTCCCAATCAATCACTCTCATCACTTCAAGCTGATCCGAGCTGTGAATCCGTAGTTGATTTACTGACAACTCCAAGCTTGAGCTCCTTCGACCTAGCAGACTGCTACTACACTCGCAAACATGCCAATAGTCTTTCCAACAGCTTCTGCCCTCCATAATGCATTTTCATCTTCAACTCCCATGACAACATTGCGAGCGTCTCGCGACCCTCCAACCCGATCAAAGTACGAAGCTCGCTCTGAATTGTACGGTGCATGGTCCACGGTGGACGATGCGAAAAAGAAAACTGCCCAATTGAGCGATGCAGCTGTGAAAGAGTTTGAAAAGGCCTCTAGTGCTGCACAAGCCAAAGCTGGCCACATTGACCTGTACTCGCCCAAGTACTATGCTGCGTGCACTCTCGGAGGCCTGCTTGCTTGCGTGAGTGTAAAGGCTTCAATTCAGCCTTGTGAAAGTTGACAATAGCACAGGGCCTCACTCATACGGTAGTGACTCCGTTGGATTTGGTAAAATGCCGCCGTCAAGTGGATTCGAAGATGTACACTGGCAACTTTCAGGCCTGGGGAAAGATTGGCCGTGCCGAAGGGTTCAGAGGAGTCTACACTGGCTGGAGCCCGACATTCTTTGGATACTCGGTCGGTTTAACTTTCTTCACTTGGTGGTCCCAAACTAAAGTTCGTCATAGGCTCAAGGTGCTTTCAAATATGGAGGATACGAGTTCTTTAAAAAGACATATTCCGACATGGTGGGAGAGCAAAATGCGTACAAATACAAAACATGGCTATACTTGGGAGCTAGTGCTTCTGCCGAGTTTATTGCTGATATAGCGTTGTGCCCTTTCGAAGCCATCAAAGTTCGAATGCAAACTACAATACCACCATTCGCAACAGGAACTTTCAATGGTTGGAATCAAATAACAGGAAAGGAAGGTGTTTCAGGGTGAGATTCTCGACGAACTTCTTGAAAGTTAATTGACTGACATGAATTTTCAGCCTCTACAAAGGTCTTTATCCACTTTGGGGTCGACAAATCCCTTATACCGTGAGATCCTAATTTTGTCTGGTTTGAACCAGGAACCAGAGCTGACATGAACAGATGATGAAATTTGCTTCTTTCGAAACCATTGTCGAAGCGATCTACGCCTATCTTCCAGGGAAAAAGTCTGACTACGGGAAAGGAGCACAAACAGCTGTATCTTTTACTGGTGGTTATGCTGCTGGTATTCTCTGTGCTATTGTTTCTCACCCTGCGGACGTAATGGTATCCAAGCTTAATGCGAACAGACAACCTGGTGAGGCCTTTGGCGCAGCCATGGGTCGCATCTACAAAGACATCGGATTCCGTGGTCTCTGGAATGGTCTCCCTGTCAGAATTGTTATGATTGGAACACTCACTGGATTGCAATGGATGATTTATGGTAAGCTCATGCTCTAAAATGCTCTTTTTCTTTCACAAGCTAATATATATTATAGACTATTTTAAGATCTTCATGGGACTGCCCACGACTGGTGGAGCAGCCCCGCCGGAGGAGAAGTAGTCAAAGATTTAGGTCTTGGTGTTTTCGATATGTGTTGGCATGCGAAAGATGTTGTGAGTACAGATTTGGATGGATCTTCTATTACGACTGTAACATATACAAGTTTGTTCTACTTACTCGGATTGGCGCACTAGACACTCTCGGTCGTGTCACTGGACATGGTACATAGTGTTTATAACGACTTTATACTCGTGGCATTGCCTTGTGATTATCATCACTTTCGTCCGGACTGCATTCAAGAGACCGCGAACTAAGCGAGGCCAAGATTTGTGCGAATATAAGTTCTTGATTCTCCGAAATCTTGTTGAAATCAGAGCTTTGGGCTTATAACGAGTCCCTTCCTGTGTTGAGGTCCACAACAGTAGCAATCAACATCCTTACCTCTTTCTTTACAGAAGACAGTTTGAAAAGATCTGTGGTATTGGTGGAGTTTCAACCTGCGCACGATAATAGAACCTTCAAGGTTTTACCACCTCTGTCTGTCAATGATGGATTTGCGGTATTCTTCAACAGACAACTCTTCCGTTCTATTCATACCCTTCTAGGATAGAAAGGGAGATTCTTCGATGCGATAGCATACCTTTCTAATTTGGACCTGATCAAGCAAGAGGTTAGTTCGCCGAAGCCTTCAGCTACTCATCTCTATTCTCTTCACAAAGCATCGGTTGCAAAAGCTGCTTCCTAGCAATGACACTAAAAACGATATTTAAGGGTTTTGTAAATATATAATGCAAGCTCTTCTCAGGCATCTTCTCGTCCCAACAGCCTGGTTTTGCTTCTAACCGAAATCAGTTCGGCCCGCCAAGTGAATGAACCTTGCGGGGAAACTGCCTCTCCTTCGCCGAATGATATTCGTATGCCTTATCTTGTCTTTGTAAAAAGCATCACCCCATCAGCTGGCCGCTCAGTAGCAATTCAATCCCTCTTTGCCCGACGGCTGTAAATCACGATAGCTGACGTTCGTATGATCCCGCGGTATTCGATCACGACATGCGCATTACCTAGCCTACTTTTCTTGCTGGAGGAGTCAAAGTAAGCTGTAAATATGCTAACCACACCGGCGAGTGAAGGAAGGCTTTCGGCCAAGAAACTGCATCCCACCTTTTGTAGACTGAAGCCCAATCTTTGCTTGGAGAAGGGTTGGTTGCGTCATGGGATCACAAGCTACCGCGTTTTTACCCTATAAAGTACTCAGTACCCATGCCACGGTTGCTTCGTAAACATACTGCGTCTCCCTACATATCCCGATAGCGGTAGCCTTTTCTTTGAGAACTTTTTCAGCATTTCCAAATTCAGCTATCAGAATGTCAAAAGCTCCCATTCATTCCACTGGCCGTGGCGGTATGTTATGGACTATTTCACCTAAGTACACATCACGATCAGTACTAATACTCCCTTGTAGGCCAAGGCAACATTGGCCCCGATACTACCCAGTGAGCATGCCTTGAAGACTCATACGCGTCCATAATTATCGCGACCATGAATCTAACACAAGCGAAGATATACAGATGGAACCATCCATCGTGAGGGCATCCAAGGCCAATCGGTTGACGGGGACTACTCCAGTGGTGTATGCTTGTCCTTGTCGAAAAGATATTATGATATTTTGCTGATGTAGCTCTATCAGCGCGGTGGAGCGGGCAACATTGTTCACTCTCCACAAGTCAAACCCGAGCGACGTGGTTCACAAGACATCATTCCAGAGGCCAACTTAATCCCTGGAGAGGGACACGAGAACTTCCACACTGGCGTACGTCTCATGTCTCATATGATTCCACCAGATCAGAGCTAATGTTCGGCAGCGCGGAGGTGGAGGAAACGTGCATAAAGAGAAATATGGTGGACACAGTCACGACCCCAGCAAGCCGAAGGAGTCTGTCATCGACAAGGCCAAGGCCAAGGTTGAGGGACTTCTGCAGAAGAAGCCGAAGGACGGTACCCACCCTCCTCCCGCTGCATAGAGCGGAGTTGCGTTGGCGCTGTGTAATGATTGGGATAAGCAATATATCTGGCGACACTTGATGATACCAGGCAGCTGCATGCTGACCACTTTCGTAGCTTTCTAGCTCTTAATGATATAAACGACGAGTTCCCTTCCCTTATGTCCTAAGTCATTTGACCAGATTGACCGAACTCGATCTCATATAATTATTGATCTCTCCTTGCGAAAATGACCGCAAGGCTCAGCGCAGTGTCGGAAGCAGAAATTCCCACCATCAACGTTATTCATCCCAAGCAACAAGACACCAGACTATTAACCTATTAACCTGCTCATGCAAGCCACGTGTAGAAAAATACCACGCGAGGATACTAATATCGCCAGGGCATCTCTTATCGATAAGAAATCTGTGACGGCATTGCGCAATTCAGCTCGAGATTGGGACAAAAACATACTCAAAATACAATACCACCAGATGCAATTTCGACTTTTGAAATCTATCCGACACGATGGTAGCCGATGCTTCCAAAGATAATGAAGCTCTGGTGATGTCTTCAGACCCAGACCACCCTGCAAACCTAATCTGTGAACTCTGTCGCAACTTCTACCGTTTGGGCTGGGTAAGAAAACGCACCCCAAAGAGCTTACAGCCTACCACCCAAACATAATAAGTTGGATATCTAACCAGCAAGTAAAATGCAAAGGTAACAGGCACCGGCGGCGGTACCTCCATAAAACACAATGACCACATCTACATCGCACCCTCAGGCGTCCAAAAAGAACTCATGAAACCAGCCGACATGTTCGTTATGGACTTTCCCACGAGATCCTACCTCCGTAAACCACCCGTCCACAAACCTTCCCAATGTACACCTCTCTTCCTAGCAGCTTTCGATCGTGGCGCCGGATGCTGTATACATACGCATTCGCAGTGGGCAGTCCTCATAACATTACTCGTGGAGCGGGACTTTGGGAAGGAAGCTTGCTTTGAAATTCAGCATTTGGAGCAGATCAAGGGGATAGGAAAGGGGAGGGGGAAGGTGGGGAATCTGGGTTATTTCGACAAGTTAAGGATTCCTATCATTGAGAATACAGCGCAGTGAGTGACACAGATCTGTTGAACGTGTACAGTAGCATGGATCTAACACGGGTGTTTGCAATAGGGAGGAAGACTTGACGGAAAGCTTGGAAAAGGCAATGGAGAGGTATCCAGACACGTACGCGGTACTCGTTCGGAGACACGGCATGTAAGTAGCATCCTACGCTTCCGCCGGTCTGTGGAATACAATGCTTACTCTCTTAGATATGTTTGGGGTGATAGTGTCCACAAGGCCAAGGCACAGTGTGAGAGGTATACGCGGCTCTGCTCTGTAGAATATGACTCAGTTCTAATGTTTGATCAGTCTCGATTACATCTTTCAACTTGCAGTAGAAATGAAAAAGCTTGACTTGCCCTGGCTGTAATGAAATATGGAAGAGCAGAAGATATTCGCACACACTCAAAGGGCTGAGGTGCAACTAATGTCGAAGGAACAAGTTCACGCATGTATGAGAGTAGAGTGAAAGCATAGTTGTAATACCCTTATTCCCTACACCACACCCCAAATAACCAGCAAACCTCAAACTGAGTCCTGTTTTCGTTTCGGAGACTTCTCCAAACCCTACACAAACAATAGAGCCATGGTCATGGGCGCTATTGCCCAACCTAATAGCGATAAAATAAACAAGCAAGCAGTCGTTCGACTGGCAGTCCTTCAACGCCTAGTGAATCCAGTCTGAATAGCATGTGCCAGATGGATGAATGAGAAATGATTGAAGCAGCTGAACAACTTCAAATTAATATGACCACCATGCATGTTCGTGAGGGTTCATGCAGCTTGAGCAGCAGTTGCCGGCTCCTTCACCACAGGCGCGTCCTCCATTTCAACATCACCGTTCGATTTAGACTCGGACTCTTCGGCCTTTGCCTCTGCAGCCTTTGGTAGCTCGACTGCAGGAACTTCGATTGGTGTGGCCTTCTCATCGTGGGAAACGCCATTGGTTGCTGGTTCAGCAGCTGGGGTAGCATCGCCGTCGGAGGCAAGGACCTTGTTCCATGTGGCCAAAAGAGATTCCGAGCGCTGCTTGAAGGTGAACTCTTCCTCGCGAGGAATTGAAGCCAACCTAACCATACCCTTGAGGACCTTGTTGATCTTGGTAGCTTTGATTATTGCGGGCTCAAGATCGGTATGAGCCTCAAGCTGGGTTAGGTGCTCTGACATGGCCGGCATTTCGTCAGACTTAGGTGTCTGGTCACGGCTGAGAAAGCCCTTCTGGAGCTTGTGGCGGAGATAGAGGACTGGTTCAAGTTAATACACGAATGGCGGTTACCACGAAGAATGAACTCACTGGTCTTCTGCTTCTTGTCGAATTTCTCCTGAGGTGTCAAAGTCTCCTCGACGCGTGCAGTAGCTTGGGCTGCCTCCACTTTCGGTGTTGCTTTAGCCTTGGCTTTCTTTGGCTTTGGAGTAGTTTCCTTCGCAGCTGGCTCGGCAAGACTCTTGAACTTTATCTTCTTTGGCACATTTTCGGTCTGCAAAAATCAGTACGCATCGCACACATGACAACCAATAGTACATACCTCTGCTGCCTCACCATCTTTCGCAGCCTTGCGCTTGGTGGGCTTCTTCACCTTTGGAGCATCCGCATCTTCCATGTCCACATCTTCAGTAGCGGCCGCAGTGCTCTTGCGCTTAGCCTTCTTGGGTGGTTCTTCCTCTCTCTGGTTGGCGGCTGCCTCTTCGGCCTCCTCTCGCTCTTGCTGCTCCTGAATGACGCGACGCTCATGCTCAACCAACATCTCTTTGAAATGGTCGAGGTCGTTTTCTTCGGCGGCCACCTCGAAAGCGCCCCAGAGTGATTTGTTTCGCTTGCCTTGCTCCTTGTTGGCAACGATTCGCTTCAGTTCTTCCATGTCTAGGGGTTGTAGCTCGGTGTTGACTTGCCACGCGCTGGAAAAGAAATGTTAGAGATGTTGCACATCGCGATGGAGCTCATTGACAGTGTTTTCGTGACTTACAATTCATTGGTGCCCAAGAACATAACAGGGTAGCGTCTATCGCGTACATTCTTGCCTCCCTCCTCAAAATCTGGTCGATAAGAGCCATCGACACGCTTGGCGCTCACAGGTCGCATTCTGAGCAGGCTCTCTGGCAGCATCTGCTCATCGCAGATAATAGCCGGCCAGGCCTGGTAACCCTTCATTGTGACGTACCAGTACTGTCCAGGTTCGACGTCGAGGTGGAGGTTTGCCATTGACTTCTTGCGGTTCATCTTCTTGTTCTTGTGCTCGGGGACACCACCCGTCGACTTGCGCTTCTCCTTCTTCTTTGTTGAGTCAGTAACGCCATTGGCGGGTGTGTCGGCGGTGTCTGTGGCGGGGTTGGTAGCAGCATCGACGGCTGAGGTGGAAGCTAAATGTTCTGAATTAGCGAATGCTGCGCAGTGGTGACTAGCTGGCGATACTTACGATCGGCGGCGGCATCTGCAGGTGTCTCTTGGTCAACAGCGCCATCGGTGGAGGCGACATCTGACGCGGCTGGTACGGTTGGTGTGGTGTCTGCAGCGTTGACAGTCTTCTCCTCACTTGAAAGCGATGCAGACGCTGGAGGAGATGAGTTGTCGGCCATGTCGAATAGTTGTTGTACGTCTAATTCGTAGAGTGGGTCGTGGTTGTGCGTTGACGTGTGACACGACAAAGCTTTTCGACGCGTCGAATGCGTGTGGCGAGGGGTAACAACCTCGCTAGATTGATGGAGGAAGAGGGATAGAGGATGGGTAAGGAATGAGTGAGATGGAGGTGATGAATGTGGAGTGGTCGCCAGAAGCTGTTGGATGTTTGGTGTTGGGAAAACCAAGGACGCTGTTGGTTCTGCACCAAAGATCTTTAGCGCGGATTAATGTATTCCCGAGGTAGGTTGTTTTGGTGTGATTTTCTTGGGGTACAAATCTGCAGCTTCGATGCGATTGTAACAGAGCAGCACCTGGCACTCCAATAAAATTATCTTAAGCTGCTTTGTGATGTTCTGTTCCAAAAGCCATCGGTTTTCCATAATGTGTGAGCGTTGTTGAAGGGTGAGGAATTTGAATCGCTTGGCGACTTCCTGACAAACGAAGGAGCGATCAAAGCCCTGCCCCCGCTTCACCGGCCTAAGAGCCATGAATCGACCAGGCATCAAGCTGACAGCAATAAGTAATTCGCATTCAACGAGCACAACAGACCACGATACAGTCATCGACGTCTTACCCACATCTACAAATTTGAACTCCAGAGTATCTGCTATTTTGTCTCAATGCCCAGGTTGAGCTGCGCACACCCGGCGTGCCAAAAGCCCATTCTTAGTGTCTTGGCCAACTTTGCATCCTTTGCAGCGTGGTCGGCTACTGTGCTGCGCAAGTTGAGAATGAAGCTCTGCTTCTTCTGAGAATGGAGAGTTCGAGAGCAGACGTCTTTTATCAGGTTGAGGCAAATTGGTGGATTTTGACCAAGCTCTTCCCCTGGTGGCATCGACTCCGCCTTATACGGGGAGCCAGCAATATGCTTCAGGGCGCCTTCTGCGCGACCATCCGGGCAATCGGTTCTGAAAGTAGTAATATTTGAACGGTTTGATCTTGAAGTGGGCATGTGAGCCAAGAAATAGCAGAAACGGTAAAGTATGGCGCAACGAAAACGATAGTTGAGACTAGGAGAGAAGATGGCATAAAAGCAGGAAAAGAACAACCAGATGAATTGTAGGCTAGGAAGAAATATGCCTTTATTAAGTGGTACTTATCATGAATAGGGAGGGATACGGCGCCAGATTGCTGCTTCTAGTCGATAGTTGTCAAGACACCACAGAGGGAATTTGCCGGCTTTCTCCTATCATCGCATCGACTGCTAGTGGTCAAATCTGGCTAGAGGCAAATAGTTGATGGTGCGAATATCGTATGCCATCAAGGGGGCAAAAACACCAAGTAGGCCAAGTAATACCATACGAGTCGTTGATACTTCCGTACTGCACACGCTGCATATGACTTCGTTAAGCAGCAAAACCCTTGTGCTTTCGAGCCTTAGAGTACGTGATAATATATAGAACCAGTAGCATTGACCAAGAACGCCTGTAACTACTACCACTCATGAACAAGACAGTCCGCGCCGAGGGCTTTAAATATGCCTGATTGATACGAAGGGCTTTGGGACGATATGTTGCATTGGAGTTCTCGAGGAGATGTATCCAATCTTGGACTAGGGCATTCCATGTCTACTATCGTCTGGTGTAGCAGAACAGCGGAAAGCTCACTAGAACGACGGCCTTCCTTCGTTGAGCACTTTATCGTGACTCAAAGAGAATGCCACTTGTTGTATTCTTCTGCAGCTTTGACACAGTCAGCATTTGATATTAATCATGCCTGAAGAGTCTGAGGAGTATATAGCAATCGCAGTAGGAAGACCATCGCAACGACCACCATCCTCTCATTGGACAGTCTTTCGAGAATCACCATCCTGTTCTGCCCAATCTATAAGTATTAACCATCTTATGCTTGAAGATAGACTTGAGTTCGAGGATACTTCAAGCGATTCGAGAGCGTCGGAAGTGAGGTGTTTGAGTTCGATTTCATAGAGGGCGCCCGTCGTCTGGTTCGTAATCTCGACGGTCATAGCGAAGAAAAATTACAGGTATTAACAGCAGTAGTTTCTCGATCGTGGATCTCCACTGATGAGATACCGATGCAGGGGAAAGTGGTTGCTATATCAGACCGATCATGGTTTGGGGAGTGTTCTTCGATGTCGCTAAAACCTGAAAACTGCCTCAGGCAGCAAATCGCAACTCGAACCTCAAATTAACCAAAAATAACATAAATTAAAGCTATATCGCAGAATACAAACTGTTTACTTTTGTTCCCTAAGTGTTCTCAATATCATAAAATGGCACAAGAAGAACTGCCGTGGCACGCCTCCCTGCCGGCGCCCACGCGAACAGCTCCACTTTTCAAAAAAGAAGATTTGTTACGGCAGATGTCCATTCTAGGAGATTTACTGAACGCTGGTACGCTGTTGATAGACGTGCGACGGACAGATTATGAAGGCGGTGCCATTAAGGGGAGTTTGAACATGCCTGCACAGAGCTTTTATCAGAATATGGCAACGCTGTACAGGTTGTGCAAGGGTGATGGTATGATGGTCATTTCGAGGGTGATGTTTTATTGTGGTAGGTAGACAATTTACTATTCCGTGAAAATGTCCTCAAGTTTTTTTCTTTTGCTTGTGTGGCTGTGTTATAACCTATTTGAAGAAATCGTCGAAGGTTCGTGGTCGGGAACTTGATATTGATTCTGATGAATATTCCCAACCGAGCAATGTCAGAAGCCCTTCCCTCAAAATCAAGTGGCATCGGCTTGAATATAGCGGCTTAGAAATTCTACGTCTTTCTTATTGAGCCGGCTTGCGTTAGCATATTTGATAAATTGTATTCTTCTTGCAATTATACTCTAGCATATTTGATTCACCTCTAAAATCAGTAGCTCTTTTAATATACACTTCTAACTTCTCACGCAGGTTCCTCAAACGGCCGTGGTCCCAGATGCGCAGGTTGGTTCGCCGACTACGTCGCCCAACGTGGTGAAGCAGATGGACTTCCAGAAACAATGATAGAGCCCCGAGTGTTCACATTAGAAGGCGGCATCAAAGGTTGGGTAGCAGGCGGACCACCATATCGCCAACTCGTCGAAAATTTCGATGAATCTTACTGGATGCAGTTTGCAGAGGTGAAGACAGCGGGGAAGAGAATTATGGATACGAGTATGGATGATGCGAATGATGAGTGGACTGGGAATGGTGATGAGAATGCTAAAAGATTGAGGAGTTAAGCATGAGGATATTGCCCCTTTTATGTAGATACCACTGTTACGGTATAACCTGCCTGTTACAGAAAAGGAGTTCATAGAATGCTATGCTTACGGCCAAATGCTACGCACCCTACCTCGAATCATTCTCCGTGTGCACAGCACCATGATCAGCCCCTCCCCCGGAGTTCACGACGGTCAACTCACCAGGCTGGCTATCTCCCTCATCTTTCGTGAACTCGACATCCACAGCCACAGCTCTATAATTTCCCACATCCGGCGGATTAATCAAACTCGCCACATTCCTCACCACCCTCACTTCCGCCGCCTTCGTCTTGCGCAAATAAGCAAGCTTATCCCGTTTCTTAATCGCTTTCTCCTCCATAGCTTCACCCGTCCTCTCATCTATAGCCTCTATAGCAGGTATCGCATTCTTATAAAACTCATACGTATCCTGCAACACAGCCTGCATACTCGCCAGAACTTTTTCTGCTGCTTTAGCAAGCGGTAAATCCGTCGGTTCTACATCATCAGGACTCTGCCACCTAGCTGTATTCTGTATTCCAGCCTCAAACACAGCTTCTCGTAATCGTGCAACCGTCAACGCAGCGAACATATCCCCTGTACCGGAAAAGAAAACAGGGTAGATGGGTATATCTATCCTCCATAGCCTAGGTGAATGATCACTCCTCGCTGTACTACCAATAACAGACATGATTTCATCCTCGCCGGGCCCTCCCTCTGCCGATGTGGAGTAAGAACCTGGTATAGTTTTCTCTGAATGTTTGGAAAGTCGTATTGATGTTATAATTATGTGAGGGACTTGGTATGAGTGGTGTAGTGTTTGTATTGCGGTTGCGAGAGTGGAGAGGTCTGTTATCTTCACATCCGATAGTGTTTCCGCTTCGAATTGGTTTGGGAGGATTAGGTCTGCGTGGCGGAGGAGGGATTTGTATACTGGTACTACGTCTTCGGATACGTAGAGGTGTCCTGCGTCCCCCATGACTGGATCGAGAACTGCATGACTATCTTAGTTGAAGTACTTACTTATCAAGTCATGAAGACATCGAAGCTAACCCCAGAAGAATGAGCCGGGCTTCATGGCCGAGTTGTACTTCAATTCTCGACCTATTTTTCCTACTTCCTCCACCGCTTCGGCGCTTGGTATGTATCCAGAAAGTAGGACGTCGAAGTCATTAAGGAGCGATTGCTGGAGACCTTCGTATAGCTGCTGGATTTCCTCGGCAGGGGTCTTCCTTCCCTTTACTTGCTTGTATCCCGTATGATTACCTTTACCAGATGTTTAGTACAACTCGAACTGCCCTCTGACATTCTGACCCTACTGAAATGTACTGTGTTGATAGCCGAGACCTCACAACCCAAAGACTGCATGACAAACGTGGCCATGGTATTCCCAACATAGCTTCAGACGTTAGATTATCTCGTGCATAGCTACACAACGCATGCTTCTTACCCGTAGACAACCTTTCATGCTGTTAGTCATTTCCCAGACTGTAGCAACAGAGTTAAGAGCTTACATGGCTCGCAATAGCAAGGACCTTAGTCTCGGGCACTCCAGAAGACATGCTCAATAGGAGAGTTACAAAAGGGGGAAATTGATAAGATGGGAATCACAAGAAAGCGATTCAGTTTGATAAACAAAGACGGGGAATTTTTGTTATCGGGAAACGCGCATGACGTTGGTGGGGTCGGGCTCTTTCAGGGACCGCAAGGGCAGTTGCTGAACGAAAATCCCTCGGAGACATAGTGCGTACAGAAAGTGGACAATAGACCAGCACCGATAAGGAAATCATCCAAACTCCCTTTCTATTCGTCCGCAATGCTCAAATCCATCATGATGACATTAACAAAGTACTGTACTCATTCAAGCTCGCTTGCTCCGTATGCATTCCTTATCCCAGTAATCCAGATACTATAGCAACAATAATGTAATACTTAGTCCTCGTCACCAATCTAGGCAAAAGTTAGCAAGTGAAGATAATAGAAAGTCAAGTATGATATTTACCTTCGGCGCAAGGTAGAACCTCAAGAAACCATTGTTGCTACCTAGAGTGTAATCGACCAATAGTGGAACCTCGCTAGACAGTGAAAGCTCGACAGAGCTAGAGAGGCCAGTGGCTTTGCAGAAGTTGAGGAGATATTTCAGGGAGAAGGTCAAGCTGACAGGTTCTGTGAGGCTGATCTCGACGTTCTTGTCTGGCTTGTCGACATCCGTGTGCTGTCGGAGGGTGACGGCTCCGTTTCCAATGTCTCCATTGGAGCTGAACTTGACACCTTCTTTCGTGCATTCGATAGTCACTGAGCAGGGTTAGACAAGCGGAAGAATTTACACCCTCCCAATGCAAGCGTACCTGATTCAGAAATAGCGGACAAGTCTCTGCAGATGCGCAAGAACTCTGATGAAGGCATTTTAACAACAGCACCGTACTCTGTATCCGGAATCCCCAAGTGCTCCTGATCAATATCCATGAGCTTGATATCATACTCGCTTATCCTGTCACTGTCTGCGCTCTCGAAGGTGAAGTTAACGACATCCGGAGCGTCTTCAGCCTTGAGTGTGAGGATGTCAGAGCTTTGCGCCGCTCGCAGGACTTTTGTGAGAGAGCTGAGATTTATGCCGAGTGCGATGTTGCGATCGCAGCGGAAGGGGGAGAAGGCTTCTGCTTTCAGGGACATTGAGACGAGGGCGACATGGGAGTTGTCCATGGCTTGGAGGGCGATTCCAGAGTCATTGCAATCGAAGTTACAATCTTGGACGAGGTCCTTGATTGCTTCCACAACCTAGTAAGATTAGAAGTTGTAACTATAAGATGCAAGGTAGCGATGAACCTTTTTGAAATTGTCCGCTTGTTCGAGGCGTGCTTCCAACACTGTTAATCTGTTAGTGTTGTTGTGATTGTCAAATAGATTTCTGGACGTACTGGTGAGGTGACTTTCTATACGTAGAGTTAAGGGAGGAGAGGTTCGGGGGAGCAGATCCAAAGTTTCGAAATGTTGCTGAGTGTGGGATGGGTAGGATTTCAATTTGAGCAAGACGCGTTGAAGCACACGAAAGTCGCGCCAGGCCCGTGCGGCAAAAGTCCACTTTAGGCCTCAGCCTGCCGTATAGGGAGATGAGCTTGAGATCTTAACTTCATTAGGGTACTACGTGTATTTGTCGTGCTGTGGTTATCAACCCCTACAAACAGTTCACGGTATCCATGAGATTGACATTCGCAAATTTTCTACAAAAGGAAGGCACGCTCCAGCCTGACCACTCAGCACAACAATGTTCGTTAGATTTAGAGTACGATAGGTTACACTGTGTGTATACTACTGCAATATACATATCCTGTGTATACAACTGCGATGTACTTGTCGTACAGTCAAGTGCCCCTGCTCGCACCTTTTTTGCTTTTCAACCTGTGACACTTATACCCAAAGCACTATTTGGTTGGTATCATAGTACAAAGCCAACCCTAGGGCGATAAGGCCTTGGATGGATCAGCCAGAGCTTGGGTATATGGATGGACCACACTTCATGGCTGCGCCATAAAAGTGGACGAGGTGCTGACTGGTACAGTTTTGGGATGGGTCAATACTCATAAATCCCCCTTCATCTTCTCCAATGCAATCCTTCTCGTGTCCAACTTATCTAACACCACCCTAGCATGACCCACACTCTCCTCACCAGCCTGAACATGACCTTGAACATACTCCTCCGTCTTCACAAACGCCTCATCCGCAGCCTTTGTCCACGCGTTCATAGAAACGGTATCCTGTGGCACGAGATAAGACTCGCCAGCAAGTCTTTGAATAGTTTGATCGGTCTCTTCTGAAGCGAGGGTAAGTTGGCGACGGAGGTGGGATGTTTGTTGCAGTAAAGCGGTTTCTTCTCGTGATGATTGGAGGAGTGTTTTCAGGTAGGGGAGGATATCTGTAGCGCGGACTGGTTGTGACGGGGAGGTTGATTTGGTAGGACCTTTTGTTGGTGATGTTTTTGTTTTTGGTGCCTCTGAGTTTGCTGTGAGATGCTGTGAGATTTTTGATGTGGCGTCCACATTCGCTGTTAACCTCTCTCGCGCTGTGATGTAGACGTTGTATAACTCTTGCACTTTGGCCGTGATTTCTGCATCCGACAGCTCCTGCGACTTTGATTCATCGCCATCCATGAAAGATATATCAGCTTGTGAAGCATCAGCATCATTCTCGGGAACCTTGCCCAACTCCCCCTCCACCCATTCAATCATATAAACCCTCGCCTTCCGCAACGCAGCAACTTGAGTTTGAAGTGACGGCTGCGGTGCAGACCCAGCACGTTTCTCTGCAGCTTCTTTCGCAGCATTCGCCTCCTCCACTCGACTCCTAGCAATCAAAAGCTCTTTCTTCAGACGGAACGTCAATTCATCAACTCTAGCCTGCGCATCATTCTGGTCAATCGCAGCAATTGGCGGTTGCGGAGGTTCCCCAAGCGCGTCTTTTAGAAAGGACTTGATATCGACTTGAGTGGGGTTGGATCCCGCGTCTACTAACGTAGAAAGGGCGTCTTGGATTATTTCGAGTTTCTTGTGCTCGCGATGCTGGCGGAGGAGATGGACATATTCTTTCATCTTCGGTGTAGATGTGGTAGTGACGTCTTAGGAGCATAAGTTAAGACTCCCATTCTCGGAATTAGTTTGTGGTTGTTTGTTTCTACATTATTGTCATAATATTGTTTTATGGACGAGAAATCGCGCGATCAGGTGTTGAAATATCTCGATTGCAGACGACCCCTGCAGATTAGGAATTACTTCAGGAAACTGCTAATTATAATTCCTACTACTAATCATAGTGCGTTAGGTACCTGTTGCTCTCTAAGATGATTCAAGAACGCAGCATTCCGAAGCTCAAGCTGTTCAAAATCACTTGACTTACTCGATAATAGTGAAGGGTGCCAACAGAATTTCTGACTCAGCCCAATACCAGATCTACTACAATCGCTGGGATCAGAAGACAGACAACTATTTTCTCATTCCCATGTAGAAGAGTCAGCTTTATTTATTTTCCCATCTGCTTTCAACATTTCGGAAGCTATAAAGGTCCATAGTCCTCTACAACTGAAAGTAATGATTGCGTATCCGGTAGCATACACAAATTCTAAATCCCGTCCCAAGGAAGTGCTCCACCCATTCAATCTCAGAGTGTGCCCCAGACGAGTTGATACGACACCATGACAATTAAACAGAACAGAAATGCCGTGACAATTGATATCGTGCCTCTTGTAAGTCTCCTTTCGCATCACAGTATTTCGTGCCTTCTCCTCATAGGTCGCCAGACCCAACACTCTCCAACCTTATCAGGCTGCTGGCGCAATCACCCGGCTCCATGAGAACACTTTTGAAGTTCTTTCCATAATGTTTGGTAACAAGACCGTCTCAAGAAGAATCGATTCGAATGGCCATCCCCTCTTCATCTAATCCGGAGGAACTCATGTAAGAAAATTTGATGGCAACTAAGCACGGGAAATATTGCTTCCACGATCATAAAGGATGGCAAGCTTGAATCAAACGATAGCCTCACAGTACTAACGGAAAGCACTGGTCTACGCATATCGGCGATCGGACTTAGTTGCTGAACCTAGGTTTTGGTGGACATGCACTAGATGTGTATATGGTAGGCTGTGTCAGTGCGTATAGCCTGACGACCTCCGTGGCGAGGTGATGAAATTGCTTTCTAGCAAACGCGTTTCTACAGTTGAACAAGACAAGTACGCAAGAAAGTGCAGCGGAAAAGAGAGTGAGAGAGTGAGAGAGAGATAGTAAGACGAAGAGGGAAGCCAACCACCCATAGTTTTTGCATGTGATCCGACCAATGAAAACGCCACGCGAAAGTAAAGCTACAAATAGATTCGAATAATGCAAAATGCGAAAATAGGGTTATCTCAAGGAATGGAAAGGAAACAACCAGAAAGAAGAAGTAGACCCAAAATCCCTTATAAAACTCCTTGACTACGCTAGTAGTGAACCCGAATAGTGTGACCTTGTCCACTTTTGATGTATGAAAATGAGTAGGCCGTTTATTTACCTGTCCTCGGGGGCACCGGACAAGAATCTTGTCCTTAAACGGTGGAGCTGTACTTCTATTAGTATCTCGATTTGAGAAGAAATATGACAAAGTGGAAAAATACACACCGCCGGCAATTTCGGAATCGTCACCGCCACCGTCGCCGCCAAATTGATACAAAAAGTACTCAGATCATAATGCGTATAGTGCGTCGACACCAAAAACAGTACAATAGGGACACTCAGCAAGTACTTCTTCGTCGGTGTATACTGATCCCCATCATCAATCTGTTCCCACATGTTGAGGTTGTCGTAGGCTCCCGAGTTGAAGTCAAAGGGGATGCCGCGCACCCAGTGGAACATGAGGTAGGAACCCGCGACGTAGGTGAGGTTTGTGAGCGTCCATGATGTTTCTTGCGATATACCGGGGATGATGTCGTAGAGTATTTTGAGTGAGAATATTAGAATGGGGTGGATGAGCCATGCGCCTGTTGGAGTGGGGTGGGTTAGTTGTGTGGCAGTATGGGAGGAGGATGATTGCTGTTGACGGCGAGGGTGGAGAAAGCGAAATCTCCTGCTCATGCAGAGCTGGTAATCTTCCTTTCCTTCCTCTTGTATAGCTATTTCCCTGAGTACTGGTACTGAAGGATACAGTATAGAAGAAGAAATCTTGCCAACTTTTGATATTGAGAGAATTGTTGGGTATTGCGCACCTTTTGCATTCACCCACTCCGCATTCAAGTTCGGGAGGGCGGCCTGATCACTAAGCTGTTCGATAGACTCTGGTGGCTCATGGTAGACTATGCTACTGGAGCGTCTCTTCCGGCTGCCCCGGTCCATGGCTAATTTCCTGTCATGTGTACCTGGCGTGGGATGCAGATTATTGTTGAGGATGATTGGAGACAGTTTGGCGATTTGGGGAGGGAGTTGAATTGGCTTCAATAATATATATAGCAAGAGGAAAGGGTTTTAAGTCGTTTGCCTCTGTGTTTTCCAAGGCAACTGGATTAGGTTCTATCTGGCGGTCAGCTGGGGGTATTGCACCGACCTAGAGAGGGGACACGTACGCTGGGCTACACTCTCTGCAACGGCGATTTCTCAGCTAAGTCCGTGGGAATCCGGTGTACTTTGAATTCAGGTAATTGGAAATTGTTTGGTGGAGTCGGCCGATTGTTGAAAATATGCATCAGGGGTAGTTGTAGGCGTGTATAAACTTGGAAGATGTTGCAGGAGGTTGAAAGGGGAGTGTTCTGGTGACGAAACGCGTCCAACCCGAAAGTGGGCCGCCACGAGGCACTTTCACATTGACGAAGGGAACTGACTACCAGATAATCCCACTTTACAAACAATATTTCGTTTTGGATTCCTGAAAGACACCTTTAATTTCTGGAAAATACATCCCGTCCAATAACTACAACACTACATTCTCCACAACCTTTGGAGGAGACCCGTTCAGCATTGCGACAACTATACCAACAGCTTACAACAATTGGCGCATCATGTCTCTCCAGGACATTGTGAACGCTCCAGAGCCAGCTCAAACTTTCGATGCAGTTCTGAAGGAGACTAAGACACCATTGCGGTCATGGAGGAAGAAGTACAGAAAGATGAAGTTGCACTTCGACAAGGTCATGGATGAGAGCAACAAGCTTTACAAGGACTGTTATAAGCTTGAATCTTTGGCGAAGAGATTGCAGGAAGAGAATGAGTATGTCTATTAGCAGCCGCTTCACTGAAGTTTTGAGCTAACCTTATGATGAAGCCAATTCATGGAAATACTCCTTGACCTCAACGAATCCTACCATATTCCAGCAAGTTACGTTCTCGGCAAGCCAGATGAAGCAATCGTACCCAGCGCATCTGACATCCCCAATCTCGAGCCAGACGTTCCTCGAACGCTGTCATCTCTCCTGAAAGTCCCACACACACGCCTAGGTCCAGATACCAAACTCCCAGATCACCTCCTTGGAGAACACATCCCAGGTTACCTCACCACCGCCCACGAAGAAGAATACCTCAGCAATCTAGATGCCCAAATAGCTACTGATGACGCCTTTGATGACATCCACCGCCAGCTCACCCTCCCACCAAGTCGCATCCTACCCAGTGAAAAGGAATTACACAACTCGAATCCCATGTCCGTACTATCATGGCTACGACGACACCACCCAGAGACATTCATCCAAGAAAAAGAAGCAGCATCCGAACGATCAGCACCACGAGCACGCGGTGGTGGTGGTAAGAGATCAAGTTTAGCTACAGCACTCATTGCTAATCCTGCTGCTGTTAGTGTGAGCACCCCTGGTCCGAAGGCAGAACATGATACCGCAGATGAGGAGCACCCGGCTGTCGAATTAGTGGGTAGTGAGCAAGGTAGCGGGCGCAAGGGTAAGGGGAGAAAGGATGATGAACCTTATAGACCAAAGGGTGGGAGTTCGAGACCGGCGAAGAGGAAGAGGGATGATGGTGAGACGCCTAAGGGACGAGGAGGGAAGAGAGCGAAGGCGCAGACCTCGACACCGACGAGTTAGGGCAGTTTCTGGTGCGTAGTGAGTCGTTTTTAGCATTGTAATAAGAGTCTTCGAATGTCTTGCGGATTTCTCAAGTTAAACACTGAGTGAGGAATTGAATCATATTGCCGATGTCTATTTCATCCCATCATAGCTATCAGGTGACTCATATTCACCTTCACCGACGCTAACCTTATGTTCTTGCTCTCTAACAATAAGTTTGCGCTTTTCACATCTTCCATTTAAGCATCTCGAACCACTACTTCCACCATCAGTTTCACACACAACAACCCAACCATCAAACAATCTCACAATGTCACTCCTCAGCGCCATAATAGGCATCTGCCTCTTCCTCCTCATCTGCAAATGGGTATTCCACGCACTTACAATACCAAAGCAAGTCAAACCCCCAGAGCTAAATAACTGGCTTCCCGAAAATCGTCCAAAACCTCCACAGCAGTCAAAGAAATCACCGCGACCGACGCCAGCTCTTACACGCCCTAAACCAAACAATGTCGATAACTCTCTCGCTGAGGTTGAAGATGAAGAGGATCCGGAGGAGGTTTTGGATAGGTTCAAAAGGAGTGTTGATTTTATGAAGGAGAGGCGGGAGATGGAGGAGGAATGGAACAGGATGAAGAAGGAATGGGACGAGAAGAGGTTAAGAAATATTATATGGTGATGATTTACTATCGCGGAGAGAATCTCGTGGAGTGGGGTAATTGATGTTTGAAGGGGGTTTGAAAAGAAAGAGTCAGATTGCGTGGGAGAAGGTAATGATGGGCAATCAAACATTCCCACCACGAAAAACACAGAAGAAAGTCAATTTTTCCGAAGATTCCCAGTTCCAATTATTGAAATGTAGCAGGAAATAAGCGTGACAACGAGCCACCTCACTTTGCAATCGTGATGCCCAGTATGTGTTGGCTATTTTTATCAAAATAAATGCTATGTATCTTTGGAAGTTGCACAACAAGTATCGAAATGGCTGTGTTAACAACACCACTAATAGTACACAGACCGGAGCTTTCTTGGTGCTACTGCCAGTCTAGGATTAAGGTTGACTTCCCAATTCGGGTCAACAAGGGCTAAAAGTCTGAAGGACCCATTGAGGTGATCAATCTCCATAAACACTCAACATGGCTATGTCTCAAACGCATTGATTTACTTTTAGATATCTCATCACCCATCCGACTCATCGTCGCTATGTACCATTCCCCCGATATTTTCCGTCTCACCACCCATCAATGGCGCTCTTTCAGTCTCATGCCGACGGAAATGGATCCATAGGCTAACAAACAGAGTACTCAATCCATGCACCATCGTGCTCCCAAGAACGATAAAACAAATAACTGGCCATATCATCTCCATGCAAGTCTGATTTCGTGCTGGAAGTTCTCCTGGCGGGGTCGGATGCGGTTGAGCTTCTGAGCTATCCGTTTCCAGTTGAGCGCGTGCTTCAATGGCAAGAAACAAAGCGCCGACTCCCATTGGACCGAAGTGACCGACGAAAAATGCTTCAGGCCATGTGTAAATCTCGGGTATCACACCTTTGAGGGCCAGCACTGCTGGGATGCGGCGAAACAAGAGAATCAATACCAATAGCCCGAATAGTCGCCATGGGGTTACAACTGCCATTACATCTGGGTCCGGCCACTTCATGTTAAAGTCGGACCATGGGATTATGGATCCAAAGAAGACAAACATCGTGCTATTGAGTAAGAGGTCGATAATGTTTCCCAGACTGCTGCCTTCAGTGGCTTCAGCAAAAACACCATCGTGGCTGAATGCAGCACCGGCGCTAAATGCAACAAGGAAATCATCGACTCCAAGAGTTGAAGCTACGCCAACTGAGAACAGTGCGAGCAAGAGGTAGAAGGCCACGTAGGAAGGACGCCCCACGTATCCTTTATCGTCGCTGTAATGGAGTAGTTTGTTCGCAGTATGGCCGATGATAATTCCAACGAAGATGCCGAGTCCACATTGCCACAGAATGGTGATCAGTATCCATTTCTTCGCTGCTGACGCGAACGTAGCACGAGTGAGGATACTCAAGCCGGCGTAAAGGAATGGAAAGGCAACGCCATCATTGCAACCACTCTCTGCGGAAAGAAGACGCCTGATTCGGGACGGTACTCGGGTGCTGAATTGAGAGTTTGACAAAACAGACGCTGCAAGAACGGGATCTGTGGGAGTAAGGCAAGCAGCGATGACGAGTGAAGTCGAGATGTCCGTTTTCAGGATCAGGTACAAAAAGGCTGCGACGACTAGCCAACCGGTGGTCATAACCGGACCCAGCAGAATCATGAGGCTCTGCAAGTGTGGTCTGAGATATTTCCTGGGAAGTTCGACTCCGACATCGAAACACTGTATTCCTACAATGACTCGTGTCTAATGCCATTAGTTCTGGCATTTATTTATGGAGTGAAGATTTGACCATACCAACTCCTGAACAACATCATCTCCGTAACCCCATTTTTCAGGCGTGAAGATATTCGCGCCACGCGGACCTAAGATGATTCCCACTATTGTCGCCAATGGTGGTTCTGACAGGTGCAAACGGTTCCGAATGAAGGATGAGAAGAGCGCGTAGAATATGAGAAAAGATGATAACAAGAGATAGGTCAGGTGAGGGCCAGAGGGCTCAAGCTGCTTCCACCCCATGACAACCTTCAGAAATGCTGTTCAGAGTTAATTGAGGTCGAATTTAGTCACTGACCTGACTGTATGCTTGAAGAACAGTTTTTTTCCTTCTGGTTTTTGAAGCATTTTGTTTATGGTCGTGCTTAATTTATTTAAGGGATCTTTCGATCGAGACGTCATTGGACTAGAGCCGGTACCTTGTCACAGCAGAGGTTAGCCTATTACCACTTATGGATAATCCGGACAGGGAGGGTGAGCCCTGAAATGCGATTTTGAAATTCGGTTTGGTATTGTGATCTTTTGATAGAGCTAGGTAGGAATCCAGGTACAAGAGCTCTTTTTGGAACGCTAAAATTAGGTCGGTATAGTCCCAACTTCTAATACTAAACGGGTAGTTGGTTAATAGAAGTCGCAACTATGCTTCTTTAGTTTTAATATGGTTAGTATAATATATGTATGTCAGTGTTCCGGAAAGGCCCATCGGGCTTTCGAATACCCAAAGGGAGTTCATTCTTCGTTTGCATTTGGGTTGTACCTCCTACTGAAGTCCTGAGCGGCACCACGAATCAGGCGGCACAAAACTCAAGCCTGCTCCTTCCTCCTCAATTATCCACAAGCCGTGTAGGCTTCTCCCTTATTGACTCTATAACCGAGAGACCTTCTGTTCTAATGAAGCCTTCGTGATACTGTCCCATACCTTTAACTTGTCGTACCAAAGTTCGTCGAACCATGAGTCCACAACCCCGTCCGTATTCAATCTTCTCACTTGCAGTGGGCCTCTGGTTCCCCAGCTACTTTCCTGCCCAGCAACAAACTGTGCGAGAAGATCAATGAGGCCGCTCCTTATAATCTCATTCTCCGCGTTCGTTAAGCTATGTCCATCTCCCAGAAACCAAAGAATATTGTCGGCGCCGTGAGTTGCTCCCCATTGCCTCGGAGAGGTCAAGTCAGCTAGCTCGCTTCTCCATTCAATCCGATATCTCTGGATTAATTTTGCACCACCTCCTTTGATAAGCCCATCAAGAAAGCCTCGTTGTGAAACGTGGATTTGAACATCAGCATAAATTTTCCCAAAAGCCTCCTGCCAGCTTTTGTACTTTCCCCCCAGCTTTCCTTCAGGGAAATAGTGTTTAGAAAGTGCCGTAACAACTCTTTGCGGATAGTCTGCTTCGAGTCTGGAAATGACGCTGTCGAAGATTTCGCCCGGAGCGTAGTACCTTCCATAGACATGGTGTTCATCGCTGCATTCACCAGTGAGGAGACGGATATTGTTCATCAGCATTTTTTGACCAAATGTGCCGTCTACAATATCCGAGAAGAGTGTGTGCCGAACAAAAACTCCATCTGTGACAGCCCGAAATTGGTGTAGTCTCATCCTGGGAATTGCATCAATCAGCGATTTAGCAGTCGTAGCCCGTAACCTCTCCAGCTTTTCTTTCGCTAACAGAGATTTAGGTATTTTGAGGACAGTAAGCAGTTCGTCGAATTGCAGCTGAGCCTCACGTAATGATTTGGGTTGGACACCTGGACCATTTGACTGCATCACTATTCTCCTTATAGCTCTCTTCGATGGTGGAAGCTCTAAATCATAAGCAAGTTGGTAGAATGCAGCATGTGCTCCCGCGGAATAGCCTCCAATGGTTATGTTTGAAGCATCACCTTTAAAATAACTGATGTTTTTTTGCGTCCATTCAAGTGCGAGTCTAAGATCCCAAAATCCTAAGTTGCCAACGCTTTTAGTAGTGCTACCGGAATCCGCAAGAAGTTCTTCGGAGGCAAGAAAGCCTAAAATGTTCAAACGATACGCCGGTTTGACGATGATGGCCTTAAAGGGAGATTCGGACAGGAGAGCGGTTGGGTTGCCCGAATTGGCATTGCCAATCTGGAGAAAACCCCCATCTGATTTCAAGTTTAATGTTGAACATAGGACTGAAAACCTTAAACTTACGGATGTAGAAATAGACAGGCCATCCTAATACCCTTTAGGATCTCTGCTACTTTCCTTTTCATACTAGAATGACTAACCTAATTTAGGAGGTTTCCCAGCTGGTATCCACACATTGCATTGCAAGCAATCCTCATCGACGAGGGGAGAGGTACTTTTAGGTTGAGGGCTTATGCTTGCTTTCCCTGTGCAGTCCGCCGGATCACCTCGAGTGCCATAGCGATAACAAGCCGGTAGAGGTCTTGGATGTTTCCATCGGAAAACTCCTACTGGAGGTAGTGCATACGGAATTCCGCCGAAATAATGACAGAGCTCATCTCCAGAAGCTTTCGATATTATCGTGTGACCTTTGACAAAGCCACGATATTCAAGGTCGCGAACGTATGGTAAGTTTTGAATCGCCGGGCCTGCGATTGTGGCCATTGCAGGTTGAGAAGGTCCAAGTCAAAAATAAAGATGCTTCTTCGGGTCGGGTAGGATGACTGCGGATAGGTTACCGACTTGATGTGTATATCATAAAACCACGCCTCGGCTTGCACAAGCGATTCCTTTAGTTGTTTCGATCCCTAGTCTCTCCATCAGGCCAATACAGTTGACTTGATTTTTGAGAACAACAATTAAGGAGTGGGATGGCACTGGCAACATGACTTGTGAACATTTGACTAAGGAGTACGCCACGTGAGTGGCTTGACTGAGCGCCCAAGCTTTCTTCTCCAATCACCACCTGCTCCTGCTTCCCTTTCCCTTTTTATAACTCTTTCATCGCACGAATAATGATCTTCCTAGACACATAGCACAGTCTCCTTCACCCCCTTGTAGTGTGATTCGTTCTTTACTCTCTAGCTCATAGCATGCTCATCTCTGACATTCAATCGATTTGGAATGGACGACCCGGCCCTAGTAACAAGCTGGTGGGCGAATATGATGAAGCATGCATCCCAGACGAGGGAAGATGATCCAAATTATTACTCTCACGAACCAGAGACATTGAAGACCAAATCGGATGTGCGGTCATTCATAGTTGGAAATGGAGAAGACATATACTCCCGTCTTCAGAGCGCAATCGAGTCTGCTGAAAGCGAAATCATCCTGATCACCTGCTTCTGGGCGCATTCTCCGTCCTTGATCAGCTTGGGAACATCTTTAAAACTCCTGTCGGACAAGTCTATCCAAAGAGGTGTGCGAGTGAAAGTGTTCATTGGTTTTTCATCTCTCTCCATTTTCCAAAAGATATTCCAGACGGCATCACTCCAAGGTCGAAGTTATAAGCCTTTAGAATGGACCAAAAAACTTGGGCTTCCTTCTCCACTCGAGCTACCTGGACTGGATATGGAAATCAAGAGCATATTTGTTCGACCTTTCAGCGTTATGCATCCCAAGTTTCTCATTATCGATCGTAAAGAGGTCTGGTTACCTAGCTGCAATGTGAGCTGGGAGAGTTGGTTCGAGGGCTGCATCGTACTTTCAGGACCAGTGGTACATCAGTTTCTACAATTTTGGCATTACTTCTGGCTTAGAACACGTGGAGAAATCAAAGCACCAGAGGAGTCTCCAGCTGGAACGTTCTCGACACCCGAAAGAGCTGCGACACCCTTCGGAGCAGCTCATTGTCATGAAAATCTCCACGAAAACTATCCTTCGGTATACACAGTGTTCCTGCCATCGCCTCATCATGTGAATCCATCGTTTCGGCCATGGCCTTGGATTCGAGCACACCCTCCACCGCCCACGCCGCTTAATTGCTTCATTTTAGACCTATTTTCGTCCGCCGTTTCATCGATTTACATCCAAACGCCAAACCTGACGACTCCACCCGTACTTTCTGCAATCCTAAAGGCTTTACAACGTGGAGTTGATGTCCATATTGTGA
The DNA here is from genome assembly GCA_010583015.1 of Tothia fuscella. Classification (NCBI taxonomy): domain Eukaryota; kingdom Fungi; phylum Ascomycota; class Dothideomycetes; order Venturiales; family Cylindrosympodiaceae; genus Tothia; species Tothia fuscella. The sequence continues at coordinate 672,268 of MU007012.1, forward strand.
CAAGTGAACGACTCATGATCTTGGAACAGCTTGTTACTGCAGGAACAACAACTGCGCGTTGCGTCAAGAAGCTCATCAAGCGGTACAAGAGCTTCACATCATCAATGCCACTGCCTGACGAAGAAGTTGCCTTGCAGTCACGTATAGGAAAATTAATTATTGAATATTTTACACCGAAAGAGGGTGGGGCCAGGGGAGAGCCTCAGCAGTCACATCTCAAGCTTACAATTGTTGACCAGCAGTGGACAATACTAGGAAGCGGTAATATGGACCGGGCATCTTGGTATACTAGCCAAGAGTTGGGAGTTGCTTTCTTGTCGAAAGATCTGGCTAAAGACATTAGGAATGTTGTAGATGAGCAATTGATCGGCAGAAAGAGGTTCGTGTTTGGCAAAGTCTAAGTCTCTGATTTGAGACATGGTGGAATCACGAAGCTACCGTTATTTGAGGCTTGAATTTGCAGGAGTGAGAGCTCACTAGTCGTGGTCTCTACATCGAGCTCGAGTTGTTGTGCTATGGAATGTTGGTGCCGTTATCCGGTATCTCTCATACAATTTGCTCTCGAATCAACACTGGTACTAGGCAACACCGGGCGGATGTAACAACTCAAGGCTGAGCGTGGACAGGGCATGGCGCGAATACTTCCTCAAGGACCACATCATGATACTTCCTAGGGAGAGGACATTTCTGTGACCCCGCCTATCGACCCCGGCCTTCCAAGCTTGGTGGCGAATCCGAATAGCCGGCCGAATTTTCTCATCACAATGAGATGCCGGTTCCTTTCATTTATCTGTGCCATTTTGGGTCATATAAATCGCTCAGTGCTCAAGTATCTGCCCCGTTCGCAGATCTACATCGTCCCCAAGTTTCCTCTGTTCCAGGGTAACTCCGAGGCAAATGGCAAGGTTGACCAGGGACAGAGCGTGATCTCATGTCTGTGCATCCAGGCACCAACATAAAAGTTGAATGCAACAATCGATGTACATAAACATGAACAAATGTAATACATGCTGCTATGTGGTATTGACCAGTGGTCTGTGCCCTTACGTGGCTGAACATTTTGGGAGGCTAGCCCACAACGGACCGATTAGTATTAGTGAATTCAGACTCCGACGTCTACTCCTTCAACTCCCTGTCTCTTGCGACAAGCTTTATACAACAGCGTCAAGTTTCAAAACATCTTGCAAATACGGCCTCAACTAGGCTTGATGTATGAATCTGTGCAGACGCTCTTCTCTGTTTACATACTCTGTATTGACTGGTCCACAAGTTGCAGCTAGGGGTAGACGATCAACGTGCTGCCATTCAGAGATGGCGAACCATCTGAAAGCACATTCTGAGACGGAAAACCCGAGGAATAGATTGAAAAACACCAGGTTCATTCCGCTGACCGCTGGACTCCGCCAAGTTCAACCGCTGTCTGAACGTCCTCGCCATTTTTTGTCCTTCCGATTCTGCTCCCCAGTGCGCGCCTCAGCACGTTAGGTTTCTCCTCTCTACTCTTGAAGATTCTCAGAGGTCTTCTCCACTGTTTCAGTTTCCTCGACAAAGCACAGTTGCATATGGACAATGTGATTATGGAAAGGCCTTGCGCTACCCCACCAGCTCGTTGTTCTCATCGCAACCCGCACAAGACTTATTCACTCTTAACAAAAGCTGATCCAAAAATCTCTATGGTACAGAAATATACTAAAAGAAGAATGGCGAACCATCAGATATATATTTGCGAAGATAAGCGTATAGCCTCTTACTGTACTTTCACAAGCGACAGTCAGGTAGAATCGTGGCTATGAGGTTGGACGGACCCTATACCATAACGACTAAGGTTGCAACATCTCATTGTGTATTCGAGGTTCCATGTTCCAGGAGCCTGTAATCCTGACAATCAATCATAGCAAGGACGCACTGACCTATCAGTCTCCTTCTTTGGCCGTATGCTTACTGGCCACTTTCGTTTACGCTGTTTTTCATAGCCAGTATCTACTCTGATGGTTGCCACCGTGGTCTTGCATAGCGGCAGATGCTCACCGCAGAAGCACCGAATTCCGAATGCGGATTGCTCCTGACCGAGTTCATGGCTGTCTCACTACACTTATTCTCTGGACGAGCTTTCGGTGAGGTACTGCCAGTCCTGGGTAACGACTGATAGCTATATCGCCTATAAAATACCACACCCCGCCCCCATGAACTCAAAAAGACATCCAAACTCCTATTGTGTTCGTCTACCTCGTGTATAGCGGGTTCTGTCACGCTCATTCATTTGATATCCGAGTCCTGTGTTGCATTCATCTTTAATATTACAACTCATCATGCATTCCGCAAACCTTCTGGCCGTCTTATTGGCTTCCACATCAGCGCAAGCTGCATCATCTCTTTCCAACTTCGATCGACCAAATTTATCCCGTCGTCAAGCCACGACACCGACTCCCCCGCAGGCTGGAGCTGCCAATGCCAATGGATATATTGCGCCACCAGCGGCACCGCTCCTGGCACCTCCAGCAATATTGGCCTCGATGGCTGCCGGAGTTGCAGGAGCTGCAGCTTCAGCAGTGACCGCAGCAGTCCCGGGAGCGCCACCTGGGTTTCCCCCTGGGCCACCTCCTGGAGTACCCGCAATAATTCCTGGAGTACCAGAACCAGCTCCTTCACCAGGCGCTGCGCCACCAGGGGTATGAAATATCACTTTTATATCTATTGGTACCCATCATCTAACAATCGTACAGGTTTCCCCAGATCCAAATGCTGCGGACCCCAACGCAGAGGAGAACAAACGCAAACCCCGACCTGGAAAGCCACCGGGAGGGCCACCGGGCGGCCCACCTCAAGGCAAATGCCCCGCGGTCTGGACAGAAGTGTCGAAGGAACTGAGCAAGCAGTTTATGGAAAGCGGTCAATGTAACGATCTTGCACGTGGGGCCATTCGTGCCGCATTTCACGACTGCGGAGCTTGGGAGATGGGCCTAGGAAAGACTGCAGGTTGTGATGGCTCCCTCATTTTGGCCAAGGAAGAGATCACAAGGCAAGAGAATTCAGGGCTCGTAGATATTATCCCTAAGCTTGCCGCCATTGGGAAGAAATTCGATGTCGGTATGGCGGATTTCATTCAGTTCGCTGGAGGTAAGTTCTCCTCTAATCATATCATCACTAGATCCTAATGAGGTTGCAGCTTCTGCTGTCAAGATCTGCCCTCTTGGACCTACTGTTCAAACCTGGGTTGGTCGCAAAGACAGTAGCACACCCAATCCAGAGAACTTGCTTCCCAATCCGAGATCGGACGGCGATACTCTAGTCCAACTTTTCCAGAACAAAGGCATCAATCCTGCAGAGCTGGTCGCGCTCATTGGCGCGCATACTTCCGCAAAGCAGATGGCCTTTGATCCTAGCAAGGCTGGTGCACCCCTCGATAGCTCACCCGGTGTATGGGATGTGGTAAGCTTCATCTGATTAGGGCTTCTACACATGCAATGTAACTCACAAAGAAACAGAAATTTTACGGCGAAACCATAAAAAAACAAGCGCCTTTCACTCTCCCTAGCGACATCGAACTTTCAAAACAGAAAGATTCCGCACCTGTTTTCAAGAGTTTTGTGAACAATCAAATGGGTTGGGGTGCGGCATTTGCACCTGCGTACGTTCGCTCCCTTCTCAGACCTTCACATCATCTGCTAATATTGCTCATAGTATGACGAAACTTGGTCTTCTTGGTGTAGAAAAGGAAGGCCTCATCGACTGTACTTATGCGTTGCCCACTGGCGCGCAAGGGTACCGACGAGCTGCCGTCAAGCGGAGATGGTGGTGAGATTTACGAGTCTAAGCGTGGCGACATGTGATTCCTCTTTCCTTTTGTCTACCTTGATATTTTTGGCACATACACACTGTGTGCTAGTTTACAAACTACTCGTTTATGTCCACATGTATACTACTATCTCTTGCGCCCCAAACCTAGGGTTTGGTGGTTGCCTTACCAGCGTTGAAACAAGCATTCGTTAACAACCACCCCTTTCCGGAACGAAACGTGTTTGACATTTCTGACAGATCGCGGCACACCCATCTCAGATAGATTGAGATTTTGGTCATGTGTAATCATTCCTTGAGGCCTGTGTGTCTGTCTGCCGTCATTTTCTAAACGAGCTCGTCTCCTGCTGTTTCCAAAATTCTAGTCATGCCTCATCACCGTGGACTTCTGGAACTGTGCTGGGTGTAATGATCGAAAAGTTGAGGCTCGAAGGCGTATGATGAATATATCGTCATTATGAATTAAAAAAAAAGATTAGCTACCACTTCCCCTGCATCCCTCATGCGTTTCATTTGAAAGCGACGAGAATCTGGGACTTCTACGACTTTGTAGGGTGTCCTCCCTCTACAACAGCTTCCTTTAAGACATCAGCCGCCGGTCCTTCCACTCCCCAAACCGGCAATCCCACATGCTTATTAATAAAATCAATAACAGCCTTATGCCACAACAAACTATTCTCCGGATTGAGAACCCAATGGTTCTCATCGGGAAAAGTCAGAAACTGACTCTCAACACCCTTCGACTGCAGAACGTTGAACGCAGCTAACCCTTCTGCGATAGTCAACCTGTAATCTTTCTCAGAATGAATTACAAGCTGGGGAGTAGCCCATTCGCTTGTGAATCGAGATGGATCCCATTTGTGCCACCCCTCTGGCTTCTCCCAGTATGCGCCCCCGAATTCCCGGTTTGGGAAGTAGACCTCTTCGGTGGAGAGTTGAGCGACTATGTTGAAGACACCGTCGTGGCAGGCGAGGGCTTTGAATTTGCGTCCGAGATCGTGACCTTGGATCCAGTTGATCATGTAGCCTCCATATGATGCGCCCAGAGCGACTGCTCGATCTGTGTCGACATAGTCCAGGTGCTTCTCGACATATTCGAAGCCTTTCTGAAGGTCGATATATGGTAGACCACCCCATTGCTCGCCAATGGCGTCTGTTAGCTCCTGGCCGTAACCTGTACTACCTGTGGGGTTCTAAACCTGTCAGTGATGTTGTTGCAGTTGATCGATGGGCACTTACTGGTGCAACAACTACGTAGCCCTGCTCTGCAAAGACTGCAGGATTCCATCTGGTACTCCTTATTAGGTGTCAGCTTATTTGCCCATAATTTATAACAAGAACTGAGTAGCAGCCGGCTTAGCTTACCAGCTATCACCCCACGCGCCTTGGGGACCACCATGTATGAAATACGCGAGTGGATACTTCTTTCCCTTCTCAAAGTTTGACGGCTTGATCACCCAAGCATGAATATCCGCCTCTGCACCTTTATACGTAATCTCATCGACCTGGTTTCGTGACAATCCAAACGCTGACCCATCCTTCGAGTTCGAAGAGATCAGAATTGGCGTAGAGGAATTTGTCGCAGTAGGATCATAAAGTGAGTAAGCGCTATTATCGATCAGACTCGTACCAGTAATGAAGAGCTTGCCATTCTCTAGCACTTGAACGTCGTTTGGAGTACCTCCACTGAACAGCTTTTGGGGCAAATCCGACGTGGCGAAGACATTTGAAGGAGTGCTGAACAAAGCAGTGCGGCCATTGTCTTCAGCCAAAAGATAAAGAGTCTGCCCATCCCTGCTCCATATGATACCACTTGGACTGCGATCCCATCTACCCTTGCCATCACGAGACGTGAAGAAGTGGGTTTGCCAGGCAGGACGTCTAATATCTGGGATAACGAAGAGGTGATTTTTATCAGACTCATACCCATCCTCTCTCATGCTGGTGAATGCAACGGCTTTTCCATTCAGAGAAAACACTGGGCTCGAAGTTGCTCCGTTAAACCCAACAATCTCCACACTCTGCGGCTTTGACAGGAGGAATCCTGAGGAGTTAGTTGAGGTGCGTAAAGCGAGATAGAGGTTCTGTTTGGTGTGTGTAGCAAGATTGAGTTCTGGATCCTTGGCCACAAAGACGAGCCCACCGGAGCTAAGATCAAAGTTGTCTGTCCCGCCGAAGGGAGGGATTGGTGATTCAAGGCCAGTTTCCTCCAGGGCATTTTCGAGACTGGACAGTTTGTACTTGCCGCTTGTGGTATGATTATAGCCGCTGGAGGATGACGCATCCAATGTGCCGGTCCAGATTGCATTTTTGTTTGAAGTTACCCACGAGTCCCAATGACGAACGAAGACAGAGCTGTAAAGTCTACCAGTCGTATGCTTCTTCTTGTTGTCCTTCTCTGAATTATATAAACCCCCGTCTGGCTTGGCTAGCGCAGAGAATGCTACCGCATAGCTGCTTTTGCTGAGAGATGCTATCTTGAGATTGCCAGCAGACGCATCAATAGTCCCAGCAGTGTATTTCCTGTTATTCGTCAATATACCATAGAACACAACAGTGGTGCAAGCAGCGGACAGTCACACTTACGACTTATCAAAATCGTTCACTTTCCCAACCACCAAGTTAGTAACTCCTTTCTCCCCTGGAATCAACAACAACACTTCATCCTTGCCAATCCATTTCGGTTCATCAGCACCCTCAGCCGCGGTAACCAAAGTACTCTCCTTGCTTTCTGCCTTGAGCACTCGAATCTCCCTCGTCCACTTATGCTCCGCAAATGAGTAAGTAGAAACCTTGTAGAGAATCTGACTACCATCCGCATTTGGCACACCAGCACTCCGTCTGGGAGCACTCAATAGTACATCCGGAGTGAATTTAGCTGCCTTGATAGTCATTGAGAGTGTGGCGACAATGCCTAAAGCGCTGTAGAGCAACATGATGGAATTAGCGTTACACACCCAGTATTGACAAATTAAAGATTGAGTACAGATGAAAAAAGAGAGGAAAGCTTGTTTATACGAGAACCACAAGCGGAAAGCTTGTTTAATACATGGGATGGAACGACAGAAAGAAAAGCGAGAGACCGGATGTCGTGTAAAATAGGTAACGATATCCGCTAGAAATAGGAAGGAGCGGACCACCCTGGACGGACCTCGACCCCAAATGAGGCAAAAGCGGAAACGAAGACAGAGAGCGCAGGTACCTTTTAAGAATCGGCAGCTCGACTTGCTAAATAGATACGAATAGGATTCTTTGAGAGGATGCACAGTGCACGGAAGCGGGAAGCTTGGGGCCAGGAATCATACGGGTAAATGTAGCTTGAATTGTACTTACGAACAAGGAATTGGCTCTATAGGATGTCTAAATTGAGATGGACGGCTCACTCCCGGTCGCACTTAATATATTTGGCTTGGCGGAATCGGAATTGCTCAAGGGTTGAGGGTGGTGAGATGGTAGCGAAGGATGGCGTGTGGTGGTTGGAGGTTGGGGGTTCTCCGCACTTTTATAGACGTCGGATGCGTCAAGGTAGCTATTCCATCACTATTGTGCAGAGGAGCTTTTCTGCAGCTGTAATTCACCTGGGGCGTAGTTCATAATTAATGCCTAGTAATGGGATTTAGTCAAATATGTGGGCGAAGATGGGCGTGCTGGGCGAGAAGGCCAGCAAGTCTTGAAAGAGGCTGCTCAGCCTAGTTACTATGCCTTGATGAATTTTGAATTGCAAAGCTTCAATTTATATAGTGAGCTTTCAGATTGGTCTGAGCATGCCCACATTGCTCTTGAATCAAGAGTCCGAAGAAATAAAACCCTCAAGATGTAAAGCGCTATCAAACCAACACTATGTCCAACAACCTCCTATAAGCAAAGCGAAGGATCTACAGTGAACACCAGAGTCCCCCTTTTCGAGCCAGAGAGAAAAGACCACAGTCGCCACATATAACGCCCGAGGTGCCTCCTTAACGCCCGATTGAAGCATCTCAGCCTAGTCATCTGACCCATCATCAGGTAACCCCTTAATAACCTTCTCCACAATCCCAATCAACTCATCCACATCCGGTCTCTCCGCCGGCTCAACCTTAAGACACTTCCTCACAATCTCCCTAACAGCTTCACTAGCTCCACTACCCTCCTCCCTCGCCTTCTGTTTCCCCCTTTGAGGAGCTTCGTCAGGAAACCTCCAATCCCCACCTAGTACGCAAAGACTCAGACTTCCGCCCGTCTCATCCGATCGTGCTTCAAAGGGTGATTTGCCAACGAGACAGGCGTATAGTGTGCAGCCTAGTGACCATATATCAACTTGGGTATCTATTGTGCTGCCGGTTTTGACGTCGAATAACTCTGGCGCGCGGTAGGGCATCGTGCTGTGTTCTGCTGCTTGGTCTTGTACTGCTAAGGCTTGTGAGCGGGATGTTATTGGTGTTGGAGCTGGTGCTAGAGAGCCCAAATCCATTAGTATAGGTGTTTTCCCATCGTCGGCTATCATCACGTTTCCTATATTACATTATTAGCACTGATATTTTCTCCACCTGGTGAATATGTGAATGTACCAGGCTTAATGTCTCTGTGCGCATATGCTCTTGCTTTGCCAGGCGCCACACCATCCTGACTCCTCGTAATCTCATCCTCCATAAGCGGTTGCTCTTCTTCCTCATCTTCATCCCTGCCAGCATCCCTCGCCGCCTCAGCAGCCTGCGCATCCGCCCTCGCAGCTTCTTCCCTCACTCTTTGCGCTTTACCTACAGCAGCAGCTCCTCCCGGACCTCCCTTGACCTTATACTGATGCATCGTCTTCAGCGCTTTACAAACACCCAGAAACAGGACCATGAGCCTCTTTTCAGGGAATTGCGTGTGATTTACAAGGTTCGCGTTTATCATATCTTGTAAATTGCCTCGTCTGTAGTATGGTAAAAGGATATACACTGTTTTTGCGCTGGGGTCCGATCGATCTGATGCTACGCTATGGTCGATACTGTGTATTATATTTGGGTGTGGTGAGAAGAGGGAATATGCTTCTACTTCTTTCAAAGCGAGCGACACTGATTCCTGTCCAAAGGGACATCGTATCTTCTTGAGGGCGTATAATTCATGTGAGGATGTATCTTCGACGAGGTAGACGTAGGAGAATCCTCCCTAAGGTTTTGACATGATTAGCGCTTGCAATAAGAGGAAGCTAACGGAAATATAATGTACCTCTCCTAATAGTCGGAGTATCTTAAATGATCTGCTATTAATCTTGAGTTGTGGAGAGCTCGGGAAACAGCTCAAACAGCCGCCCATGGAGTAAAACAGGTCCAAGAGAGCTGAAGCCATGTCCACAGAGGCGCCTGGCCGTCCCTCGGGATTTCTGACCGAAACAAAGCACTAAATACAAGCTGATAGCAGGCAAGACAGACAGCAAGTCGATTAAGACGGTATGTTTCTCAATTAAGAGTCGGCTAAGCTGCTCCGCAGCTTTTTGGCACCGGGGGAGAGGTGGCTGGTAGTCGAGTATTTGTGCTTGTCCTGTCAAACTGAGGAGACTTGAACTATAACTGCAAATGCGCATACTCGTATATTATCGACCAACTGACCCCTATCGTGTGGCTGAGGAATAGTCCGCCACTGGCTAGATCTGGTGGCGCAGCATCATAGCTGAAGTGAAGCTGGAAACTATCTATGGTCGCACTTCCTAGGCTACTACCAATGCAAGTCAACACGTTTGAAGGCGCCGAAAAGGATCGGAACGCCGACGCCTCAAAGACTAGTCCTCTACCTAGCTTTGTGCTCCATCTCCAGTCGCAAGCTGAGCCGGATGACAAGCTCATAGGTTTCATAATAACATATGAGACCAGGCCGAAATCTTTCTGGGAACCTCTCTTTACATTACCTACGTCAAACCACGAGCGCTTGCTTTATCTTCAAAGGACAGTCAAAGAACAAGCCCTTGAACGTGGACCAAAACGCAATCGACACAATAAAGATGGCAGCAATGAATATCTTCTTCGACCAATCCGGCGCCGCTTGCTCTCTTTATTTCTCTTCCACCTTATACGACAAGAGTCCTCTCGACTAGAAGAATCAGACGCCTACGCTCTTCAAATTCTCGGATCCGATGATCCCAACGAGCGCGATTATGCCCGAAAATGTTTTCATATTGGCAAAAACCTAAGCTATCTTCCTAAGGGGTCTCATATATACCTTGCGGACTTAACATGCTGGGAAGATATCAAGAAACATAAAAGCTTAAGCTGTGTAGTATGGAGAGAGAGGAAAGACTGGATAAGCCGACTCGCCACTTTAGAAGAGAGGCTCCTTCGGGGCTTAAGTTCACTTCTAGACTATCAAGATATTGATCGTATGTTTTTACCTCATTGACCTTCTATAGACTAATTTTCAAGGTTCCATGCAATTGGACTCTCGAACAATACCAAGGTGCACCATCTCTTCGATATTGAGTCCCCCAACTGTGCCAAACTCGCCTCGTAAGTTGTACTTTCTGTACTAAACAAAAAGTACTAATCTAAGTAGTTGTCCTCAAGTGTCCCCCTAGCAATCTAAAGGTATTGTACCAAGTGATTTATCATTTGCCTTTACTCTTTATTGCTAGTATGGATCCTCTTGGGCTTCCCGCTCTTCTCTCAACTACTATTCCGTTCTCTAAGATCGATGTCCTACGCGGCGTAAATGGTGAGATTACCGCAGCACCCGTACTTCAAACAGCGCTCAATTATTCGTTTCCTTTGCGTATCCGTGAGATTGCACCAGAGCAGTCAAGAAATCTCCTCCAAAGCGAAGGCTTTGGTTATATTCTAATAAATCATAATGAAAGTATGCTTCATCTAAGTATTACTATCGAAAATGAGGACATTAGCACAATAGCGTACAGGTTGAGCAATGAGGTGCAGTCTAGCTGTTGGTTGCTCCTCTAGGTTGTTGTGGATCACCCGCTCACTTCTCCCGGCGTTTTCCGAATATGGCTACGGAGCTTTTCTTCTTTCCGGGTTTTTCAGTTCCTGTCCGTTACATCTCACCACTCAAAATTCCGCTGCACTTGTAATGGCGAATACATTACTCCTAGAGACTACGGAAAACAAATTAATGTGGTCAAGGCACAGGTAAGTAGATTATCTGCCTAGAATTCAATAGCCTAACATATCACAGACATAACGAGCTCGATTATAACCCAACCTCCGACGAATCATACAATCTTCACATTTCCAATCTCGGTCGAATCATAGCGAATTATAAGCTTGAGGCAAGGTTTCGTGTACGTCGCTTACACCGTCATACAACAATACCGGTCGGGTTCGCAGTATTACGCCGTCCCTCCGGATCTACATTCTGGACTTCACCAACAGCCTACGTCGATATTCTTGCTGAGCAAGTATGTCCGCACATTCTGACGCTCGATAAATCGGGACAGATTACCCCTTCTGAATATCAACAAGGCTCTCTTAATCCGCTCCCAGCTGTAGACGAGTTCCTCTATAAGTACTTCGCATATATACAACAAAGATTCCTTGAGAACGCGTTTGGCCTGGAACTATGTTGCACCGAATTTCCCGGGAAAGAGATTGAGTTCTCGTTTGAATCTGGTAATCTGACAATAATGGAGTGCGAGGTAACCGAAAGTTTCAAAGAGCAGTCTTCTTTCTGGAATACAGGCTAGGCCGCTCGGAAGAATGCTGTAGAGGAAGAGGTGCGCTGCATCATTTACGAAAAAATCGGGCATGTACGGATCGTAATCGATCGCCCAAATACTGCTGAAGCGGCTCTAGGTATATTAAGAAAGGATAACTGTCTTTCTTCATAACGATGACATAGTAAACAACTAAGACAACCACAAATATAAATCAGTCAGCAAAAGTTCACGGCTATGGATTTAGAGTTACCTCTCTATCCTCATCCTCTCGATCTTCGTGATTCATATTGATTTCTTCCTGCCTATGTACTCAGGGCTTCTCCAATATTGCGGATCGAGTTTGATCAAGGAGTACAGGTAGAAGAGAAGAGTTGCTCTTGTGAATCCCGAAAGTTGCTAAACCATGCAATTTTTCAAATATTAGCTTAAATCTTTCGCAGCATCACTATAGTACTCATGGTGTTAAGCTGGAGGGATCACATGATACTTGGTGTCTAGCTAGAGGGGTCACATGAGAAATGATTGAGTTTCCATATTATATTAGTACGGACGTGCAGATTAATACGTGCCGTCTTTTGCCGGAAAGCAGAGATTCCCCGCCTACAGGGAATCTCACAACCCTAACTCTTTCACAATAAGGCCGACTTCCACAACTTTCCTGGCGGTGTTGTAGAATGCACCATACCCAATTCAAGCAGGCCTGATCGTTTAGATGCAAGTTATTCGACGGTGTTAGGAAAAAGTTGACTTAAGTGGTAGGTTTTCACCTCAGCACTGTAAAATTCGCGCTGTATATATGTTTAACCCCCCTTTGAATTCCCAGACGCGCCAGTCTAACTACACCTTTGTCTCTTAGTTAAGGTCTCTATTTCAACACCCACTTTCCTCTTTCTACGGTCAGGTCTACCGAAGGATGCATCGAAAGCCTGCGCTTGTATCAACTTTTCTACAGAGAAAGGGGATCCGCTGATGTTTTAAGGTCCGAAGCTATAAGGACATTGTGAATCGGTCCGCGGTGTTCAATTCGACCTGTATTTCAATGCAGGGGAAGTCTTTGACTGCTGCGACGACGTGCTTGTCCAAATAGAACTGAGCGGAAATGCCTGACAGCTGGTCAAAAAGCTCCTTAAACGATGGATCATGGCTTCTTAGGGAACACAAGATTCGTCCAGAGCCTATATACCTTCCGTCATTTCGTTCAGGCTTTGAGTCTAGCTCAAAGTAAAAGTGGGATGCAATTATACATCGTTAGCTCCGTACTTGAGGTCCGTAGAACCGACTATCACACTGAGCTGATTGGCGTGATCGGGAGTAGGTAGTCGATGGAGAAGAAGACTGACCTTGAGTTATAAGTTATAACAGTATTGGGTTCGGAGTTGTTGGCGAAGTCTTAGCCCACGAAGAAGAAATGAAAAAGCAAGAGCGAATCCTCAGTGGAGGTTAAAAAATCCCCTTAGCTTGCGAAGCTACACGTGATGTTTCAGAAACACGCCCAAATCTAGGTAACGTAGTTCACTAGCACCCTGGCCACCCTAGCACCCTGGCCACCCTACCAATGAACCCAGCAATAAAGTGTATATATCTCAACCACAACCTAATCTATTATAATAATATACATGTCAATTGATGCGCTGATACCTAAGGCACCCAGGAGCCCTATGTTCAAGGGATCCGCATAAGCTACACCTTGATGGTGCGCGTTGCCGTACCTCGCCTTCCCCGACTTGAACAGCCTCCGTACGGCTATTTTCATTATTATCAATCAACACCTGGGCCTCAGCCCCTGTAAGAACACCTCCTCTAGCTATATAAGTACGCCTCTGTGCCCTCTTTTTTTTTTTGACGATGGTTCTCCGCTGTAAGCTGCTCATTCTGGCTTGCAAGAAGTATAGCGCTGTGCATAGCTAGCTGGCAACCTTTGATAAGCTGGTTAAGAGCCTGATCTAACGGGGAAGGAGGGCTCTGGGTACGTCGCCGTCGCTTGAGATGCTGCTTTACAAGCGTAACTTGTTGCTCTAGCCCAGCGACATCGTGGGGCGTTGCAGTAGTATAGGCGTCTTGTGGTTGTAGCTGTGGTGACGGTGTATACACTGGCGCGTGGAGGACTGAAAGTACACGTTCTGGGTCATATGGGACTAGGCCTGTTGCTGCAAAACCGCCTCGAATATTGCCCTCATGCAGTGCTATAGCCCGTGCCTGCTGGTATACGAGTAAGAACTCTTGCTTGTCAATATGGTTCACGCCAAGGCCCATTTTCGCCTCAACAAGGCTGCCGTACGATCGCTTAAGGGCTGCAAAGCAGCCAACATCAAGTGGCTGGAGGAGATGAGATGAATGCGCTGGCATACAGAGTACAATAATCCTATTAGCTAGGCAGTATTGGTCAAATTCAGGCGTAACGTGGCTGCCATGGCCATCAAGGATCAAGAGCCTATGTGTGCCAACCGTACGGCTCTCAGTATGCTTGTGGAAGATATGTTCAAGCCAGTATAGCCCAATCTTATTATTAGTCTAACCATTCTCGCTGACAGCAATTGACCAGTCGTGTGGTATAAGCCCGTCCTGGTACCAAGCTGCTTGGTGCATTACAGCCTCAAGGATAACGAGCGGTGGGATCGCTATACCGTATGAGTTGACTGCCTCAATAACAGTAACCCATTCTCGGTTGCCTGGCTGGGTAGTCCTAGGCCTGCCTTGCCTATCTGTACCCGTGACTACCTTTGCTGTTGCAATTACTCCCATCTGAAAGCCCGTCTCATCAAAGTTATAGATATCCTCATCTAGGATACCATACTCTGCAATTGTCGATTGTACACGTTGAAACCAGGCTCGAATAAGCCCTGGATCTTCGCATAGAGCTCGCTGGTAGTCGTACTTGCGGTTGTACTTAGTTTTGATTCTCTCATCGCTGTTAATAAACCGGGTTGGCCAGTTTTTGCCTACTAGGCCTGAATGACCGCGTTGACGGAGTAAAAGGGCTGCCATTTGCCCTACGGCTTGAGGCCTTGGGGGTATACCGCGCCTATCCATTGATAGGATCCACTATACGAGGCTTTCTTCTTCGGTAGGGGTAAGGAGGCGGTTTACTGCACGAAAGCCGTGTATTGGTTGAACTCCGCGTAGGCGCGTTTGTAGAGTGCTTCGAGGGACGTTGTAGGTAGTTGCGGTAGTTCGAATTGATTAAAGTTCACCATGCTTATAGGCTTGACAGGCTAGATCAAGCCTACCTTCTTGGTATATGGCTTCTTGTTGTTGTTGTGTTGCCATCTGATATAGTGTTAGATGAACGCGTCGAGCTTGGTGGGGTGGCCAGGGTGCTAGGGTGGCCAGGGTGCTAGTGAACTACGTTAGCGATTTTCTTTGTAATTAAATATAGAGGTATCTTCTATAATTAGTATTCTTTGACTATACTATACTATTATGACACTAAATATACAGCAATGTCTGACAGTAGTTTCCACCGCGCGCGAGGTCGACATCATCAGGCTCGAGATTCCATATTATATGCTTTGTCCTACCTTTGGTCCCAATGGCCAACACGCGAACAAGGAATGGCTTAGGGAAAATATTCTCCTCACCCTAAAGAAGCATCTTCCCCAGCTTGAATACTTGACCATCAAACTTCCCAACCGCCGCGAAATAGAATTCAGCCCGGAGCCCAGAGGCGAAACAGGTTGGTTCATGCGCTTCCTGAGGCCGCACGCCTTCACAGTGGTGTGGAAGAAGACGAACTCATAGGAATAACTGCTCGCCAAGTCTTTCGTGCTGTCATGGCTCTTGGTGTTCGTGGCATCACGATGAGGAATACATCTTCGAGAATAGACTTCGCGTACTTCCATGCGAACGTTTGGGTAGAGTGTGAACAACTCGCTAAGGCCCAAAACTCGACGTTGACGGTCGAGGTTGGAAGCCTCGAAGTTGGTGGCAACGCGTTCCTCGTAACTATCAAGGGTGCTGGCAAGAAGGGATTTGAGAGGGTTGTGAGCATCACTTATATGGCTGGTTGAAGTTGATTGAGGTTGATGGGGGAGCACATGGGATTACATGGGGTGAGGTTTAAGTTTCAATTGATGCATGAGTTGAAATGTAGTCACAGCATGAGGTCGTAATGGAAAGAGCAGACTCGCAAGACGAATTTATTTCATTCTATTCGTTGGAAGGTGAAGGCCAAAGAATCACATGAAGACTTGAGAACTCCGCAAGATGTGAAATACCGATTTCATTTGTGCCGTCCATGTGCAAAATCATGGGACTCCTACAGTCAGTGAATATGTTGTGCCAATTTGTGTTCGATCCATAATAGATATATACCAGTGGAGCCTATTGTCGCTGGTATAAAACGAAAGTGCTGAGCCCATTGGTGTTCACACCCCCAAATTCAAACTCCATCCCAAATGCAGAACAGAAAAACCTGGAAAAACGCCGATTAAAAGGGTACCACACTGTGTCCTACTCCATCCAAATTGCCAAATGATGAAATCATGGAATCCACCGAATGTCTTGCGCCAACCTATATCCACTCGTTCCAAACGCCAAACGCAACGCTAAAGACGTCCAAAGTGCGTTGAATACGCCATTCCAATTTGTATCCATTCTGCCCAAAGTCTCGTGCTATTTACCTTACTCCGTTTCCGGGAATGGCATGGTAAAATCGAGCACCATCTTCCCTTCAGCTTGTCCCTCCACAGCGGCATGTTCGAGCTCAACCTCGAAGTCCAACTTACCATCTTCCGCATAGTACCACCCAAGTTCAATACGGGATGGTTCCTTGCTCTTCGTTGGATCCTCCAGCCAATCGTCGTAGGAATGATCGGCACTGATAACCTGGCTGCACATAAAGTATAAAAGCTTGAAGCCACCATCATTGCCCTTGACAATCACTCTAGCGTAGCTGAATAATGGTGCTGCCTTAAAGAACATGGCAAGGACGTCCTTATCAGTCTGGGTAGGATCCCACTCCTCGATTGCCTGCCGCTGTGCTAGCGGCAGCTTGTAGGAGAAAACGCCTGGATGAGGGACTTCCCACCTCCAAGGGATATCGATGCGCTCAAGGTTGGGGAGGTAAACCTTGAGGAGGAGGTGGATCTGGTCCGACTCTGTTTCGAACACTCTAGTTTTCTTGTGATACTCTTGCTTCCACATGATGTCCAGTAATTTGATTTCGATGAAGCGAATGTTCTTCTTGGCTTCTAATGAAAGAGACTCAAGGCGCTTGCGGACGATCTTATCATCTGTAGTGTCGAATTTGAAGGTAGTGTTTGACCAAGCTATCCCTGTGGCGTCTGCCGCAACTTTCTTGGAAGTGAGGAGGAAGCGGAGATTATTGACACCTACTTCGTCGGACTGCGAGGCGTAGTTGTAGATGGAGTTGAGGATTTCGTTAGGCAGCTCAAGGAAGGACTTCTTTGGTCCGTTGGCTGCGTAGAATTCGCGTAGACGTTGGGCATCAGTCGCATATGCTACATTGAGGGCTTTGATGTGGTGGGTGGCCTCTTGATCATAATATCGGGCGAGATCCTGGAAGCGTTGAACTTGAGCCCAATCTTCACCTTCAGCTTGAAGTTCATCGGCCTTGATGTCCCACTGCTTAGACTGTTCACTCAAATGATCGATAAGACGAATATTTGCCGTCTCAACATCCGCTGACCAGCTTGGTTTTGGTGGAGTTAGAATGAGTTTGGTTTTGTCTGAGCTCGAGCCAGAAGCCGGGTCTAGTGCTGACTTTGGTAGCGAATCTGATGATATATACGAATTCGACTGAATTGCTGCGATCGCAGAGTGGTCAGATTCGTGAGCCTTTTTGACAAGGTCTGGAGTTTCTTCAGTGACCGTGATTTTCAACTTTTTTGGATTTCTCGGCGGAGTGGCATAGGCCTCCGTACCTGTGTCGCAAGACTTGCGCTTTCTGCTTAAATCATGCTGCGCTACAGTATCTGAGGATTGGTTGGTTGTTGGCATCGTTGTGCTACCCGCGGAAGACATGCTTGTATGGGTATGTATGTGGGTGAAAGTATGTATGAGTGCGTCCGTGATTGTGTGCGCGAGCGAGCGAGCAAGGAAGGTGAAGAAGGGGAGGGAAAGAGAAAGGAAGAAGCTCGAATATAAAAGGAAACTCGGTGTGTCAGAGCGAGGAGTGTTCGAAAATTATCTTCGTAACAAACTCCTGGCTTAGAGCAGGTTAGCCAGCGTCCAACTAACACGAAAGGTCGACAACGACCAGTGTCGAATGGAAACACTCACCTTTTCGATATATCTAGAGGAGAACAGCTACTCGACCTTGAGTATCTTTGAGCAAAGTTTTGAGGGTGTCTGTAGATAAACCTTTAAAGATCTCTAAAGCGTGTGAGAAGGTTTAATGCGCGATATTTTGTCAACGTTTGTTTTGTATACAGAGTCAAATTTCTTCTTGTATAGAAGACGTGAAAGTTTAAAGCGGTCGACGGGAGAGAAAGATGTTCGAAAGAGAAATTAAGGTTTTTGGTTGACCGTTGAAACCGCTCTTTCACTCCATTCTCACTTTTTCACTTCTTTTCCTAGACCCACCTGCGCCACACCCCGAATCATCCTTGAGAGAGACGAAGTATTGGGAGTGGATTCAGGACTTTCGCAACCATTGACGGAGGCCGCTTCCGTAAATCTCCCCGATTCCAAAGCAGGCTGTTGTGTAGGCCGTACTGTCACCGTTGGGTAGGTCGTACTGTTAACCGTTTTGTCGGTCGTACTGTCAACTGTTGTGTAAGTCGTACGGTTAACGAGCCAGCCATCTCGACCAACTTTCACCTTATCTGACAAGAGAGGATATTCTTTTAGGAAAATGTTATATTCCGATCAAGTTTGGTTTGATTCAACGAATTACTAAAAGTCTCGATGTTGTTAGCGACGCGCAATGAATTCTATTCCACTACGAAGAGGTAGAAATACATACACGTACACTTTATGAATACCCACGTTCAGCAACGACAGCCAGCAAACAGCAATCCATACACATCACCAGCAACAGCAACAGTAGCAATAATGACAGCGAATCCAAATCAATCCACAGAAAACCAAACAGCATCAATAACAAGAACGTAACACTCGCTTCATCAATCCTCATCCATTCTCATCACAACAAGTCTTCATCTCACCATAACAAAAGCAAATTAATACCCAAACAAGACCTTACTTTCTCCCACCCTTTCGCTTGGCAATCTTGAATGGTTCCTGTCCTGGAGTGACCACTGCGGGAGGCCCCTTTTTAGCAACAGCACTCCAATCATTACCGGGCTTACCAGTACTAGGACTAGACGTGCTGCTCGGTTCAAAGACGCCCTTATCAGCTTGCTTTTTGCGGCGGATAAATTCTTCGGCGAAATGACGTGAGTCGATTGTTTGGGATGCGCCATGGACGGCTTCCGTAAGGATTTCGACATCAGTGCCAAGGACCAGGAGCACTTCGACAAAGCTGTTGACTATGAGATTGTTAGTATGAGCTGTGTAGATCAATGGGAGTAGAGATACCCTTACCTTCCACGCCAGGATTGAGCTGTCCACGCTGTAAATCGCCTACAGCCCATTTCTTGAATTCGTCAATAGCATCGGCTTTCCCGAGCTTAGCCATCGAGCTGCCTCCCATTGTCGTGCTTCGGGTGGTTGCTTTGGGTGTTTGCACATTAGGAATATTGCCGCTGACAGAGCGAACTGGCGCGCCAGTAGGGGTCGCAAGTGCTTTCACCTTACCACTAGCACCAACGGTAGTCCATGGGCTGTTAGGCGCAGCAGGAGATGCCGGAGATGCCTTGCCAGTTATTTCCGCATATCGCTTTGAGGGCGCAACAACATTTCCAAGTGCGCTAACCGCACTAGCAGAAGCTGCAGCTACACGTCTCTTGCGATCCTCTTCTTCCTTTTGGATTTGCTGCAAAGTCTTACCAGAAGACATGGAGTTTGGCTTTGCCCAAACAGACGGCGCAGAGCTGGTCGAGCCAGCAGGAGACTGCGTGCTTGCCCAATTCGAGCTCGAAGCAAGGCCTGGAGCTGGAGCGGTAGTCGCCGCAGCTTGAGCTTGTGCAAATTCCTTTTCAAGCACAATCCTACGATGAGCGGCAGCGAGCTCTTCTTGCTTGGCAGCCTTCTTAGCTTCCGCTTCTTGGATTTCCTTCAAGGATGGGCCTTTAGGCGCCTCCTCTGACTTATTAGCCCATGGCGCAAGAGTTGCACCGGGAGTCTCTACTGATGGTGACTGTGTGCGAGATCTCGAATCAGCAATCAAGTCTTCTGCAACGTTTTGCTTACGCTGAGCGACTGGTGCTGGCATAGGGGATGCAGATTGGGGAGGGCGTTGCATCTGTTCCATGAGGGACAGGTCTACTTTGGTCCATAAGGTCTGTTGGGCGGAAGCTTGTTTCTTGGCGGACGCAGCTTGTACTTGTTGAGTGAGCGAAGGCGTTTCGTCACCAGCGTCATCGGACTCTGATGCACTCGGGCGCCCTCGCATTTCCCGCTGCATCTGATCGAGCATCTGTGCAGCCTCGCAATTGGCTTGTTCCAAAGCATGGTATTCCTCTCTGTGGGAACGAGGAGTGTCCTGCTCCAAGTCTGTCTGAACACGAAGGGCTTGAAACTGCTGAAGACGGTCTGAGCCCATGTGGTCAAAATCTCCTTGATTGGTGCGCTGCTGGAGAAGATCATGTTCTGATTGTTCGCGTTGCAGCCTCGCACGATCATTGAGCATAGCGGCGACCTGCTGGGAGTGAGTGTCACCGCTTTGACTGGAGCCAAGAGGGGCCTGTCCACCTATGGCTTGAGGCCCTCGATTGAGATTCATACGTTCTAGCATGCCTGAAATTTCATTTTCGCGAATGTTACCAAGCATGTCTATGCCTCCACTCGTTGAGCCCATTCCGGCGCCAGGCGCGGCTCTAAAGGAATTATCGAAGAATCCCGGAACTGGTTGCCCAGCAGCGATGGGTCCTTGCGTTGGAGATGGTTGATAACCGCTCGGGGAAGTAATACTTCCAAAACTAGGCTGGCTATGGAGACTGTGAGCACTCGAGTGGTGGTGTAAACTACCAATCCCATGGCCGCCACCAGAGATCTGCATTTGTTTAATTATAAGTTGCTGCTGTGCGAGATGCTCCTTTTGCCTGGCCATAAGGTACTGCTCCTCTTGCTTTCTCCGCTCTAGAGCATTTTGCTGCTCAGCAGTCAAGGTAGTACCAAAGCTTGGGAAGCTGCTGGCAAATGGAGGTTGAGCACTGGAAGCGCCAGATGTGGGCGCTGCGAGAGTCCTTGCTGGGTTGGTAGAAGGCTCGTGGCTTACACCAATTTGGGGCACAAGAAATGGCTCGCGAGAGTTGCCAATACGTCGTATGAGTTGGGCAAGTGGTTCAAATTCGGGATCCTCCAACTTCTTAATCAAAAGCTCGGGGGTGAAGAACCCGGCTTTATACCAGTCATGCATCTCGAGACCTGACCATGGCCCTTGAGTCTTATTTTGAGGGTCTTTATATATCCACTTCATCCTATCTGGCATGACCATGGTGCGAACTTGAGATACGGGAGGCTGGCTACCACCAGGGCTAAGGATACCAGAAGATTGACGCTGCAGTGATGGCTGGGAATTTCGTTGTACTCCTATGGTCTCTTGGCTAGGAAAGGATGACAGATTGTGCTGCGAAGAGCCTATCGGATTGGTAGAGGTAAACGGAGAGTCCGCGTAGGAAGCAGGGACATCATCTCTTGATGTGCCTCCAATCAAGTCATCAAATATCCCCCGGGAAGCATGGAACGGGCTCTCGGTATCCCGCGAGCCACCAACCGCACCAAGAGTCCCAGCTCCGAGCGTACCTCTGCCAAGGGCTCCAAAGCCAGAGGGTTGACTGCCAAAGGCATCAAAGG
Organism: Tothia fuscella; assembly: GCA_010583015.1. NCBI lineage: Eukaryota > Fungi > Ascomycota > Dothideomycetes > Venturiales > Cylindrosympodiaceae > Tothia > Tothia fuscella. Next base: position 693,563 of record MU007012.1, read on the forward strand.
CTCCATCGTCTGCTCCAACGCCGGCGCTTTCACCAGTCCGCATTTGATCTTGCATAGCAGTTGGGAAAAGGGATCCCATTCTGCTGCCTCTGCCCAGAGTCCCAGTGGCACCAAAGCCGGAGCCGGGAGCGGCGCCAAATGCTGAGCTGCCTCCTAAGCCAGCCAAGCCACCCACAGGAGATTGTAAATCTGCGCCTGAGCTGAATATTCCCTCTCCAAAAGCTCCGCCGAACCCGGATCGTTCTCTCGTAGGGGTACCTACGCCAGGGCCAGCAGACCATGGGGAGGGACCTCCTAAACCTGGAAGGGTACCAAGTCCGCTGAAGCTAGCAAAACCGCCACGTCCGGGTCCTGTACTTGAGGTTTGGCTGCGATCGCTAGGACCTTCGAATGGCGCAGTACCGCGTGCCATCCTGCCGAAACCCCCGAGACCAGGCAGACCACTGTGAGATGGCTGGCTGGCTTGAGAGCTGACAAATCCACCCAAGCCAGGTAGCAATGAATGCTGAATATCAGATCCATCAGTTTCAGCGTCATCAGAACCATTTCTATCATTGTCTGGACTTTGGAATGGATTGGTGTCAGTTGGACTCATAGGTTCATGAGTGCCTTCATTACGGTGAGGGGTCTGATGGGTGTAGTCGTCCAAACTTCGAAGCCCAACAGTGTCGGTAGTCATTCCAAACGCAGAAAATGCCGAGTCATCATTAGAAAATCCACGTTGCTGCGCTGGACTTGAATCATACCCGCCACCTAAAGCTGCGCTCCCAGTCCGATACTCATCAGATGGGAACGGGTCACTATCTTCACTAGTCGGCCGATTAGAGCGCGCCCGCATCCACGATTGGATGCCTTTGTCTTGATCGGCTTCATCAAGACGACCCAAACTACTCATCGAGCCCTTTTCTTTGACATTTTTGCTGGTGTCTTCGACGCCCTCCCTTGCCATAAGTCCTTTAAACCGGCTTTCGCCTCTCACGCTGCCATATCCTGACTTCTTTTCAGCTGGCGCAGAACTCTGACCAGCTCCAGTACCTAAAGAAAAACTGCCAAAAGTACCCATTGGAGAGAAGCCAGCTGCTTGGCTGAATGGAGCACCTGATCCAGCTGTAATACTGCGCTTTAGTCCTCCCAACGGCGCGGGATCAGTAGTCCGCGACTTATCCTTGTCGCGTTCTTCACTGCCAGGGCCAGACACCGAATCCTTAAGATCAGTTCGACGCCTAAGAAGAGCCGGTGGTGGAGTATTAGTATTAGTGTCATCGCGATTGAAACGTGAGGCTGTCGCTGGAGAGGCAAGAGAAGTGGGGGGAAACGGGTAAGCATCACTAGTATCACGGCGACGGCCTCCCGGACGCGCAGATGTTGGGGAAGAGAGTCCATAGCCCCCAGGACTATTAAGAGACTGAGAAATCGAGCTTTTGCGGTGATTTGCCGTGTCCTTTGGCGTTCCATCCTTATTAGTGGACTGTGTTGGTGGTTTCAGAGGCGAATTCACGGATGATGTAAAGAGCTGCGCCGAATATAAGTATGCACGACAGATATGTGAATGAGAAGAACCTACATCTTTTTCCTCCTCTGTCATCTCGTTCAAAGCCATTGGATGCATATTCGCATCCCGGTCCCAGCACAAATCTGCGCCATGGCTGTCCTTGTGGTCATCGCGCCGTCCCCACGAAGTGCTAGAGTTGCCATTGGTTATGTTGGGTTCCCAACCATTATAAAACAAAGATGATAGAGGTTTCTGGGGCGCATCTTCCGAGTCGTGATGGTCATTATAGAGCTGCAATAGTTGATCTTTACTATAGCGTTGTTCAGTGGCGGTGCCGTTGCGGGCGGCATTGAGATGCGGCGGGACATAAACGCCGGTGCTGTCTGTGGATGTCCTCGGTTGAGTTGCGCTACCGTCGCGTTGATGGGCGGATGGAGGCATGTTGGTGGCGGTTGAAGGTCGTCGAAAGGTTTGTGTAGCACCGTTCTGGCGTCGGGAGCTAGATTTAGAGTGAGCAAACTTCCCACTTTTGCGAAAATCCATTGTGCCGCTTTCAGTTTAAGCGAAGAACGTATTGAGCATATATTGTTGGGCTTTACTGAGGCAATAGTTTGGTAACGGTTCCGTTGGAGGAAAAAAGTTTGGGGTGGAGCTCCCCCATTTTTGCACGAGGCAAAGGCGAATGCGACTACCCGACATCACGAGACGAAATGAGAAGGAGCAATGCATGAGATGCATATGGCAGGATTATGAAATATGAAATGTGATATTCCTTACCCTGTTTGATTATCTGCGCGTGATGTTGTTGGATTACTACCAGATGCTGCGGCGGAAGCAAATGTCGAGGGAGCCATTGAGATGATGTCGAAGGGAGAATAAGAGTTGCAGAAGCTGTTTCGGCGTGTTTGTGCTTTGGAGTTCGGGGTTTAGGATTCAATCAGAGGCTGATGCAGAATTTCCGGTGTAATAGAGCAGGATATAGAGATGTTCGGAGGTCAAAATCGCGTGGAGAGAAGGTCTAAGCCGAAAATTAAGAAGTGGATACGGTCACGTGCGTTGGCCTAATATTGAAACCAGATCTGCTATTAAATTCAATCCTTATCCTACCCTTGATCTTCTCGCTATATAATCCAATTTGATCTCATTTGTTCCACACTACCAGCCTCTAAAAAGATGGAGCAGGAAGTTTCTCGACGTCGTCTTCATTCTATGTTCGCCGTATTTTCTGAGCCTCCATCGCCAAACTTCCAAACGCGCTCCCCTGTCTGTTCAGCTCTGCATTAGTCTGTACCCGTTAGCGGATTAATACTTACAGAATGGAACTCTTGATCCTGGCTTGCGATCCTTCCCCTCGAATGCGCGTTAGATATAAGTACCATGATAATTGTGGCTGCTTCCTCCCTATTTCCAGCATCATAAGTCAACGCCTCGAGTTATTTTGGGAGCACATGTCTCTTTAGCTCGCGGCACGTTCCGGAACGTTGACGTCTGCTCCCGACACGTCGAGGCTCCGAAAACATTTCAACGACATGCCGAAAATCTGAAGTTCAGAAATGAGTTCTGTGGCGGACAGATTACGACACGTCTCGAATTTGACGGCAATGCCGCCCTGCCCATAAGACATTCCTCGACACTTCTTCAATTATACTGGGGCAGCTGTTAGACTAGAGCGATCCAGTCGTCTTTGCAGATGCCTCGTACTACGCCTCCCGTTTGTGCACCACAATGCATTATAGCTGTTTGCTCCACAGCCTCAATGACTTGATGGATCTCGGTATATCCTACCCTCGCAGTTGTGTTTGCTAACACAGTAATTGTTTGCTATGAAGCTGCTAGACGGGTACTACTCGCCAACAGGAGGTCAGACACCTCATATCGTATTGGTGAATGCACTTTCTAGATCTACGCTGTTACGATATGGATCTGAAAATTAGCTCATCTGAAGAAGTCCCAACGGTCTTCACGGTCGCATTTCCGACACTTTTCATGACCAATGCTAATCATTTAGATACCTTGACCATTACTTTAGCTTGCTCATGGGAAGTCACAGTTGCTTGCCTATTGACGGCACAGGGCAATTTCCCCGGACTCCTTGCGGACGGTAGGTTTGCCCTCTGACGAGCCGGGTGAAGTGTCACGGATCGAACTCTTAGGTATAAATGGGTAGTGTTCCGGTGGCCCTTTCCAACGTCGCATCTTCCCCCACACAACCATGACAAAATAACCTCGACAATCTTCTTCTTACGCAAATATCAAACACAAGAACAACTTCAGCCCTGCCCTCCTCAGCTCTCATTGAACGTCAACTCTCTTCTGCTCAATTTGTCCCCGTCTCCTTGGAGGCTAAGACACTTATCAAAATACTTCTCACTTCTCTCCCAGCTCATCTTTATCACCCTCTTTTTGAACCTCAATAACAATAACACTACTGGAATCATCACTCGCCTCACCACTTGATTTTGATTCATGAGACGACGTCACCGTGGCACACCGCAGATCGGCCGCGATATTTTGCCAGCCAATCAACTCGCACTGTACGAAATGCCATACATAAATCGTGGCGCCATGGTGATGGGTGGCATGAGGGGTTTTCATCATGACCCATCCCTGATGAATAACGGGAGGTGGGCCGATGAGCAAAGACGCCGTGGCCATGGCGGCCGTATGGGCAATTTCGGCCCTGGTTACCCTTACAGTCGCTCCTTCGGCATGGGAGGTGGCAATCCTTATGGGGGTGGTGGGTTCGGGGGAGGGTATGGATCTTATGGTGGTGGCTACGGCGGCGGTGGGTTAGGTGGCTGTTTTCCTTCTCGAAGACATGGCAGAGGGCGTTCGCATGTGAGTATGCCTTGGACAAATGGAGGCGGAGGAGGCGGTAGCTTTCGGTCACCGCTGGCTGGTGGTAGACGAAGCCACTTCAGTCCGCTCGCCCAGCGACGGATGAAAGAACCGGGTGTTTACGCGCATCGTGGTATGGGAGGTGGAGGAGGGATGCGGACGGGAATGGGTATGCGTGGTGGCAGGGGCGGCCATCGTGGCCATGAAGATATGTATGGTTATGAAGACGACTTCGATTCGGATTTCGACCCTGATGAGGAATATTATGGTGACGAAGATGGTTACGATGGGATGGGTGGGAGTATATGGGAAGATGATGGTTATGATGACGAAGATGATTATGAAATGATGCGCTACGGCGGTCGTCCACGTCACGGATGGGGTGGTGGACGGCGTGAATATTTTGACGACTAAACAGGACTTTGTAGGTCTGTGTCTGCATGGCGTCGGTATTCGAAAATGGTCGCTCACTCAACGTCACTCGTTTGCAGTGGGGTTGCATGAGGATTTACTCTTTGGGTGGCTACATGGTTTGACTTGTCCAGCAGAAGAACTCGTTGGCAGGTGAGCATTTCACAGCCTCTACAGTTGTATGTCGGGCTTCCATTTTTATTCTATTTTTAACTGCTATGTAAAAATCGAAAGACATTCATACACAGGCGCGCTGTCCTAGGCGTGCCCAACGTGCTCGGCTCCTTTTTTTATGAAAGTCCCTCTTGTACTCATCCAGTAATTCGTTCCTGCGTCAATGCTTATTTTTGGAATTCAATTTCCGCAAGCGTACCTATTCCTTCCAGATTGAGAACAAGCCCATTTCCGGGCCTTCCAGAACACGTTGAACTTCCAACCATCTCACTCGCCAGGATCCTCCAATTAAACAAATCAAGATTCCGTTTCCCTCTTTTGTAGAACTTGGAGGGTAGCAGCATTTCTAAGCATTTCTTGTTGACCTTTTCACTGCACTTCCAGCATCAAGTTTTGCAACACACTTCAGCTCAGAAGTGGTCCTCGATCTCATCTTATCAATTTTGACTCCACATTGTGCATCAATACTCTAGAGCACTCCACTCTGCGCGAGAGACGCCTGAGCGATGTCACGCAATACTCCGCACTCGCGTCTCTTCCTGGACGAATCATGCGAACTCGGCGCCTCCAAAATCGCAGACCCATCCTCGGATGAATTTGAAATCCGAGTTCTCTACTCCACTGTGCAAGTCGAAAAGATCGAAACGTCTATCATAGATCCGGCCACTACAAGCGAGCCTAAAGCGGATGGCTGCACGATTGAAATGTTCATTGATGCTCGAGAGCATCCTGATTCTTCTTTTCTCGCTTTTCCAGCTGGTGAGTAATGCATGATGCTCATCGTTAGACTCTACTGACTTAATCACAGAAATTCGTAATCACATTTACTTGAATGTGTTCACATCCGGCATCATCGGCTCCAAAAACCTTGGACTACTTCTCAGCTGCAAAAAAATACGGGATGAAGCCTCAAAGATGGCATGGTCAAACACTGCCTTCAGCTTTGCCTCCACAGATAGGATCAAGCTGATCCAAGGACTTCGTGCGTTAAGAAAGCCGGCCGCGCACTGCATCACGACATTCGAGCTTCCCTACACGCTCATGTCAAATATCCAAGAAAAAGATATGGAGACCGTTAGGATGGGTATCGAGATGCGTAGGTTTAGTAGGAGGATGAAGGCCAATTACGGACCGATGCCTAGCCTCGATGTCGTCAACAGGCAACATCCTCAAGCAATACTCGAACGCTATTTACCGAACCTCACGCATGTTATTGATATTGCACCTTCTGGGGATTCTGAGGACAGGTCCTCTTACGATACACGAGTGGCACAGTTCTGGGAAATGGTGGTGTCTAACAAATACGCCCACATCTCCATCAAAGTTCCTGACAATTTGGTGAAAGATGCAGCTTGTCATATACATGAGAGCCTTTGCCCATGGACGACTCTCCCAGAGCCTATGGCGAATTCACTCACATATACGAGGGATGGCTTCTTTGTGCTGCAGCATATGGAAAATATGCGCTCTCCCAACGTGCATGTCTCGGTTCTAGCGTCGGGATCAATCAATCGGGACCTGGACTCCATGTGGACACGCCATTACCATGGACTTCCATCACAGTATACAATGCCTTTCTCGCGATTCATATCGATGTGGCCCAAGATAAGGTACTGGCTGGTCGCCTTCCTTGCGGGATTGGCCCTACTTCTCGTCTTGCTCTTCGCGGCCCAGAAGCTAGAAACTATGGGACTGTGTTGAATCATTGCGTGTCTGTGTGTATGCAAGTTTTTCTATCTGATCTCAGACAATGGTTGGGTTGAATAAGAAATTCGCACCGTGCGAGGAGTCATCGTAGGCGCGCGGAGTAACGAAGGGAGTTCGGTGATTCAAGATGGTGAGAAAGCGCGTGCAGACCTTGTTTTGGTACGAATTCCATGAGACTGAGAACGGTCTGGGCAATGGAAATTGCGCATGCATAACGCAAGGCGTAGTTAATATGAACGCATGGTTCTTCTTTGCTTTACACAGCCGTTAATGGAGCGTTCGCGTGTGTGGGCCCCAAAGTATATTTATTCACCGTGTGTTAGTATCCGTGTTCCTCTGTAATTATGGTGGCTTAAGTGCAGCGGGATTCCGAGTGAGCACTCTTTCAGGGTCCAACTGTCATTTTCCTGCCCTACCCGAGCGCAAGTCATCAACTTACCTTATTAGGCAACAAATGAAGTTGTGTTATAAATTTCCAAAAACACCTACTTAAAGAACCACCGCAAACTTTGACCTCCCTCCATTCCCTTCACAACAACAAACTCAATGACCAAAAATAAGAACGATATTACAACCATGTCGCCGACATCGTCTTTTTCAAAAGGTTCTCCACCATTACCTGCGACCACAACCGGTACCCCATTGGCAAATCTCTTTGCAAACATGTTCAAACGCAAGGTGCCTAATGAGCGCGAGAAACGCGCTCCAAAACCCACACTGCTTACACTTCCAGCCGGTAAGTATGCCCTCAATTTCAGCATTCCAATGAAAGAGAGCCAAGTACTAATTTCCGGGGAAATAGAAATAAGAAACCAGATCTATGAGAGTCTTTTTGAAGGAGAAGGCTTCACTGGCTCAGACAATCTTAGGCTGCTTCTTACCTGCAAACAAATTAACGACGAAGCTACCTTTTTGGCCTGGACCAACACCACCTTTGCATTCAAATCCATTGACAAGAATAAGCTGCGCACCCGCCTCCTGAGTATACACATAAATTTAAGAAGATGTGCGCATACTCTGGAGTTGCCATACATCCAGATGAACGAGGTCGATAATGCCAGGCAACTCAAGCTATACGAGCAAATAATGGCAGAAGCCGGTGGGCCACTGGGTAACTCGAAATGTACGGCGCTCTTGGATGAGAGTCGTCTACTGGAACAAAGTCGAACTCGAGAAATCCTCTACCCAAATCTGCAAAATCTAGAACACCTCATCTGTACTCAACTTGACCCCTTCCGAGGAGAGAAATACTTCCAAACCGCCGATGCTAGTGATATCTGCCAAACTACACGACTTCTACATACTTTGGCGAAAGATGGTGTTTGTCTCTGTTCGAGAGACTATTGTGAGCATGACAAGCTCGCTGGTCGTATATCGATCCAAGTCGACGAGAAAAAGGTTCTCGAGACAAGTGAGAGAGTTCATAGGGAGTTAGTATCATCAAGCGACAGCATGAGAGCAACTCTCCACATTATGAACAAGCTCGATATGGCGTCCACTGTTGGGGAACTCCTACCTGGCGCGACATCCTTCACCTATATTGTACCATGCGTCAATGGTCGCAATAGAGAACCCACATTAATATCTATTGTACCGCCAAATTGACGCCCTACAACAGCAATGCAACGACTTGGACGAGAGAGGTTGACCGACGATCGACCAATGCGAAGAGTAAAGTTCAAGCTAGGGTATTCGGTTTCTTGATCTTGCTATGTTTGGTGGCTTTTGCGAAGTACAATTTCTTTTGATCGTCTGTCCGGATTCTGGTGATTGACGGGGGTCTACCGGCAAAAGAATGTAGTATGGTACATCTCCAAGCAGGGTTGCATTGAGCCTGCTGCTGACTTTGGAGGAGTAAATGTTTCACAAGAGGAAGTGGTTAGGGATTTGGCAAGTCGTGTTTAGCAGTGCAATCGTGCAAACTTTACCCATATTAATCACAGTCAATTACAGACCTCCTAAGCTGATTATCAAAAGTCCTAAATGATGTACGTGAGTGAAGACCAAATCCCATAGCCAATAGCAATACCCAACCTAATGAAAAAGGGTAATTACCAAGTACACCACTCCGCTAAAACTACACAGAGCAACCCAACTTCCCTCCCTTCTTATGCCTCATATATATTTATCCTTGCACTATCTCTTCCTACTCGCTCCCTTGAACAGCAAACTCCCCACCACCCCCGCCGCAACAGCAATCCCCCCAACAATAGCCACACCCACCAACCCCTCCCTCTGTACTTTGTCCTCAATCAACCCCTTCAAACTCGCCGCCTGCATATTCATCGGCTCAAGATCCATGAGTAAATCGTTATACCGCCGCGCTTCTTGGTAGTTGCCTAATTTATAATGTCCGAGAGCGAGGTAGTATAAGCATTCGCGACGGCGTTCTGGGGAGGCGCGGAAGATCTCGCTGAGAAGCCGGACGCCTTCTTGTTGTTCGGCGCGGGAGGATGATTTTATTAGGCCCTATATGTGCTAGAGTTAGGGGAGGCGGTGGGGACAGAGGTGGATATGAAGTACCCATGCGTAGTTGAACTTCGTTTGGATGCCTACGTATTCTCCTTCCTTTTCGTATTGTGAGCGGAGGACTTGTAATTCTTCTGGTTTTAGAGGGCTTATATATGTTAGTTGTTGCACGATATCAATATACAAAATTATGCATTACCTTTCTGCATCTGCAGCATCTGGTAGGCAGCGAATATTCATGGTTAGTTTTGATATCTTTGAAGTCGTCGGAGGGATTTGAATGCGGAAACTCACAAGGTAATGAAGCCATTATTTCTAGGATATTCTGGAGAGTGTGGTACGTGGTCAAACGAGGAAAGGAAATGTTCGCAATCCCGACAGATGATAGCTGTTGGAGTTGAAGTTCTGTTTCAGTGGCGCGACCGCTGACGTAGAGTGGAGTCAATTTTACCATGTCTGAGCAGCACCCCCTAATATTTGGCGGGCTTCTCGCGGTCATCAGTGGTGCAGCTAAAATGGACTTCTGGTCGTCCTTCGCAACCCCGAAAGTAAACACAGACCTCACGTCGACCAATAATTACACCTACACTATTTAACCACAACCTCCCACAACAGTACCCACACACAATCTCAACCCCTTAAAAACACATTCAAAATGCTCCTCGACGAAGATCCCGCAGTCGTACGTATTTTGATCCTATGCGCAAAATCTCAAGACTAACAATAACAAAGCTCATCCACAACTGCATCCAAAACTTCACGATCGCGCCAGACAAATCATCACTGGCGCGCATAACAGACTCAATAAACACGCTCAACTCAACGCGAAACCATCGTCTACAATCACATAAACAAGCGCTCAAACAATTAAATCGCCAATTATCAACATTGCACTCCACGCACGCACTTACAGTATCCGGTCACAACCCAACCGAACACGCAGCAGAAATATTACGACTCGATACCGAGAAATTCAAGATTGCAAAGGAAGCTAGTGATCTTGAAATTGAGAGCGAGAGGTTGGAAAGCGAAATCGAGCGTACGCGACAAATGGTCGAGGAGTGCGAAGCGCAAGGTGCTGAGGGTGGTGATGCTGCAAGGAGGATCGAGGGGATGGACGATGAGATTTTGTTGAAGCTGAAGGTTTACAGGATGCTGAATATTGATATTGAACCCGATCAGGACACTGGACTTTACAATAAGGCTATTGTTCGGAATGCGCAAAAGGGGGATGTGCATGTTGTTAAGGTGGATCCGAAGTTTTCGAGGTACTTTTATGCGAATTACTTTTGGAATACCATGTAAAAAGGGTCGGGATGGTTTGCATTACACTGTCGTTGGTGTTTGTATTGGCGTTTTAGGCACAGGATGTTGATGATACCAGGCTGGAACACAGTCATGGAAGTGTTTCGAGCAGACGGAACATCGTTAGTAACTAGCTCACCTGTCTGTTGGTTTTGAATGAACAATAGACCACTCATGTAGGCGGGGTATGCTGACGTACGTATTGTGAGTGTTTCCTTCATCAACGTTATCGAGAATACCTTAAGTTTCCTACATATACACCTTTCAAGCATACCTTAAGTTCATATATTACACATTTAACTAAATTCTTACCCAATCAAGCCATTTCACTTCTGAACTGACGTACTCAACTACCCATTCCTAGTCCGAGATTCCTCACGAGATTGTAAGTCGTCATACTCCAGCGATACAGTTTCCAACCCAGGCTGGTTGGAATTCAGGCTAGGAGTAGTAAGTACTAGTATGCCGAATGAATGCAAGTGGATCCCTTGGTCTGAATTGTAATATCGTTAAGGCTCCACAAAGCCAGCCTCGGTGCCTGGCTGTGAACGGGACCCTGAACCATACCTTCGTTCCTGCCTAACTTAGGCTTGCCAAGAGCCTCAATTTCCACTCCATATTTCAACCTCGCGCCCACCTCAATCTCTGCTCAATTGTTCAACAACCACAACGAATCCAAGCAACATCGCCACGCGTCATCTACACAATGGCGCTGCTGACGGATCTGCCAAACGAGTTGCTTTGCAGCATAGCAGAGCATTGCGACTTCACCTCACTCAAACGGCTCCGATTACAGTGCAAACCTCTCGCTGCTTGCGTGACTCCGCTCGTTTTTAGACACGTCTACCTCATCATGCTTGAGCCCTCCTTGGTCAAGCTCGAGAATATCGCGCACAGTCCTCATCTACGATCGCATATTAGAAAACTCACATTTGAACCACACATGCTTCCTGCATTCGAGAACATTACGGACTACGAGGAACATATCGACTTGAGAGACACATCCTGGTACAAAGGGCATCCGCAACCGTCCGCATTTGGCTCGGACATTGCTTATCGGGAGGCACGGCAGAAATATATGGAAGCACCCCGTCACTCGCTTTCTGATTTTGAGGTACAAGAAGGGTTTACACAGTTCGAAGAATACAGTTGCTTTCAAAGATTGTGGAGTTTAGGGCTTTCCACCTCTCCATCACGCTTCACAAATGCTTTCAACCAGCTATATGACCTCAAAGCTGTAGAAGTGTCTGATCGATACCGGGTAACCTCGGGTTTGCCGGAGTGGGCAGCAATTCATGATCGCATCAAGATCAGTCCGACTTATCGCAGCGCGCAAACTTCTGGTGCGCCGCAGTGTCTATCGATTTTAGAAGCCGTTGCCTCCAGAAGCGAATATTTTCCGACTTCGCTCACACTAATTTCTGACAGTGACATGTTCTACAGTCATCGTTGGCTTGAAGATAGGGCTGAAGATCTGGCCGGAGATGGAAGCATCGCAGAGCAGGTTCAGCCCATTCACATGGCCCCTAAAAAAAGCTTCAATGGCGCCTTGAGACATCTGGAAGAATTCAGATTTGAAGTGTGGTGCCAGTCGAACTACATCAACTGGGCCCCATGCGCTCTGGTACCATTACTGCATGGTGCACATGTGCTTCGCGAGCTCGATCTACAATTCTTGAACTCACATTACTATCGCAATGATCAAGCGACAGACATCTTTCGTTGCCTGCGGTTGACAGAGACTAGATTTCCCAGTCTTCAATATCTTAGAATACATGGCGTGAACACCAACGAAGAAGATATCCTGCATTTCATGAAAACAAATGCCGACACCTTACGACATATTAGGCTTGAGAAGATCATGCTGTTCGATAATTCAGGACGATGGGAGCGTCTCCTTTTCAAGATGCCACGCCTCCTGAAACTCACCACCGCCAGATTCAATTGCCTTGAAGACGAAATCTTTTCAGACAGGGCTGAAGATCAAAAACACTTTCCATTATTGCCTTCCAACTGTGTGCCTTCATGTTCATACAGACGAGCAATCGAGGATTATGCCTGTCATGGTGCGGATGGCCGGGAATTTCCTAATCTGGATCGACTTGCTTGGGCGGACAACACCAAAGCTTGCGGTGGTACGCACGAATTATATGTTGAGACAGATCATGACAGTGGTGATTCGGACAGCGACGAAGCTCACACCGAGGATAACGACAGCGAAGACTACGACAGTGAGGATTATGGAGGAGGGGACTCTGGGATCGATGGAGAGGAAGAAGAAAACGAGGTGTTCCATGAGATTAACCAGGTCGGTGGGGCGGACGAGGAGGTTAATGGCATTGTGGAAGATTTGCTTGTCGGCGAAGGCTCTGGAGTTTAGAACTCATGATCAGTAGGTCTTAGTTCTACCTGTCAGTGTCCAAGATCAGGTGTTCCATTCCAATTCAGGTTTAAAATTCACCTAGTTACCCATATAGCTGCCAATCACATGCCAAGTATTAGTCAAACAGAAGTTTCAAGCATAGATTAAGTCCTTACACCTTTGAAAACATTGTTATAATTTGGATTTGAAAGATACCTGGAGCCTCCTCAACATGTGCCTTGTGCACGAGCTGCATCTCATCATTCCGAATGAAGCTAGCTTGTAACGGTGCCCACCCATGTTTGAGGCCGCCCATTTTCTTTTGTTGGATGTTGACAAAACTCTAGCCAAATAACTAGAAGATTACGTGGCAATTCCCTGTCATTGATATACAAATACTTAACGAAGCATCCTTCGACCACCGCGGTCCACCGCGTACTCCGCTCCGCGACACGACTGCATCACAATTATATCTTCCTAGAGGCCACAATCATGGCGGAAAAGTTGATCGCCGATTTTGACGCGCTTTCACATCATGAAAGAGCACTTGCGTATGTACGATGATTTTCAGCTTATCAAATTTCATATTCAGTAGGATCTGGAATTCTATATCGATTTCAAAATCTTTCGACTTTCGATCCGAAGACCTCATATCTAACTGTACACTCATTGAGTCTTGCTGGATTTCGCGAACTAATCAGAGGTTTGGAAGAGAAAAGCTGATAATACGCTGGCAGACTCCATGCAATATTAAGCTCGCTGGGTCCTTACGAACAGAGAGCCGTCAAGGCAGAATTTGAGGAGAAAAAATTCCATTTCGACATAATCGGGTCTCAAAATGTTCAACTACCCGTGGAAATTATTCTTCAAATTACAGCTTTGCTCGATCTTCTTGATGTTGTACGGAGCCAACGAGTCTCGAGATCGTGGCAAGAAGTACTGACCTCTTGGGTGGTAATGGACCAAGCCATGGAGCAATGGTATGATAAGAGTGATCCACCGCTCACATGCGATCGTAAGCATATGCTATCTCCTTGGTGTTGTTCCCTCACGAGAATCCAGTACTCATACATTCGAAGGTATCCCTTTTGATCCTGCGTACACCAGAAAACAGAAATTAGACCATATCCGTAGGATTCGTACTTGTTCTCCATCTGCACAGGCATCAGTTGAGATTCCCCATCATTCGGATCTGCGTCTTCTCACAACACCTAACACTCAATCGGATCATGTCATATTTCATGATGAGGTTTTAGCTTGGAGGTCTACAGACACGAGTAAATTGATGCTTCTAAATGTGAAGAAGGGAATCAACTCCTTTGGCTGCACTCAAGGGCGAGAGGGAATAGAAGAGATCTTCTTAACATCGCGGTACGCGATATGTTCATCGCTGCACGGGTGAGTCTATCTACGCCGCTTCGATTCTAGGAAAATCTTAGACCTGAGTCTCCGATCGCACGTTCAATGAGCGCCTGATCTCAATTGAGCATGGTACTCAAACGTCGTTGAGAAGAGTGGTGATCACGTCGAACTGGCACAAATGTTACACGAAGTGCTCGTCATCTGAGGTTTTGCACCTGCTCAAGAAACTTAGATCGTGCACAACATGATTATGAGCCCTTTAGGTCACTGACTCAACATTTAGGCGACTTTCGGCGTTCGATATTGCACGGATGGACAAAGATAGCTTATTCCTGCCAGTCCATGCTAGCATAAGACTACCTTCTATATCTCGAAGAATCAGAGCGGTCGATGATATCGTCGCTATCCTTCACACAGAGTCCCTACACAATCTTGATGCATCTTATAACGTTCAAATATGGAACATCTCTGAGAACAAATCTTGGAGTTTTCGCAGAAGTGCTAGGGATAGCAAGAAATCTGAAGTCGATATTATCCCCGATAAGTAGGTTATTCTTTTCATTTATTCTGATCATCAAGTTTACCACCTGCAATCGTTTATAAGATCATATCGAAATCAACGTTGTTGGCATGCTAAACTCTAGAGTAGCTGGCAAATTCACGTGGAGAGCATATTTCTACACCCACCTTCCGAACGAGTTACGGTCCTATCCGCCACACATGAAAGCTCCTTCATTTTCCAGACATTCAATTTCAGCGGAGAATTGTTGAATGACAACTTTGCCAGGACACTAGTTCTTCTACCTGAAATCCTCCCGTCACCTCCAGGGCAACAGCCATTCGTACCGCCAAACGCATATTTCAACCCCCTTTTATTGGCTGACCCTGTCAAAATACGAGCTACGGATCGCAGTCAATATCGTGTCCAAATTGCATTGAGTCAATTCCCTTCTTCACCTTCTCGGCCACGATCGAAGTACTCACATCATAACTATGCCCTGTATTTTGACGGTTTCACGCAAACATTAACTTTGATTCCTCGCCAGAGTAAAATGTCAAGTTTTGCCGGGGACCACAGTGCAGGTTTAGCGGAGTGGCAGTGTTCGAGCTTGAAAAGCATCAAAGACATCGATTACAACTTTGCGATGAGTCCCTCCCCTGGCAGCTGGTCATCTAACCAAGTTGAAATTATCTGCTCGTATCGCGACCACTTCGATACCGAGCTCAAGTATAAAAACACTACGATGCTAGCTACCATGTCGAAGGACTTTTTAGAACCATACCTATGCGCTGGTAGATGGTTCCCCACTCTCACTGCTTTTGGGAATGACAGATACGTCGTGCTTCTCAATGGGGACTCAATTCTTGTTCTTTATTTCGACCCAGATATTCGATTACAACCCCATCATCTTCAAGGTTGGGTCGAAAGTACAAGAGGGATAGAATAACGCAGCAGTATCCGAAGGTATGAGGAAAAATGAAACTCCGAATTAAGGGGTTTTATGGAACTTGGGGTGTCAGTTGGGCGTCCTTTTCTTGCATTGCCTCGCTATGGCGGGACCGGAGAGGAATCTCTCCTTTGATCAGTATATCACATTGACTCTGCAGGACCCTCAATCAAAATCTTAATCCCCTTTCCTGCTTTCACATCTTGGAATGCTTCTTCTGCATCTTCGAAGGCCACCTTTTTAGATATTAGCTCTTTCACTTTAACCTTCCCATTAGAAATCAAGTTGACTGCTAGTTGATAGTCTCCGCTCCCATAGCGAAAGGAGCCCTTGACATTCAGCTCTTTGGTACACATAGCCGTGATTGGGAATTGAATATCCGGTACTCCCTGCGCTGCATTAATAGCCAAATCATAGTCGTGGAAAGAAGCAACCTTACCATGCCAGCCTGGCAGTACGTTCCTCCCGTCCTCAGTGCCCAAATACCAGTTTGGATACATATCTCCGCTCCAGTCGCATCAATAACGACATCTGCTCCACTTCCTAATCCGCACTCCTCAACCAACCTTTTAGCACTATCTTCCGCACTCTCCTTCTTACTCCTAAAGATATGCGTTGCAGCATACTCATGAGCAAAATTCAATCTCTCCTCATTGATATCCACACTCACAATTTTGGTCGCTCCAAAAGCTTTACTAACAGCACAACATAACAACCCCACCGGACCCGCTCCAAACACAATAACACTACTCCCAACACTCACACCAGCTTGTCTGGAGACATGCACCGCAACAGCAGATGGTTCCACAAGGGCACCTTCTTCCATACTCATGCCTTCGGGGAGTTTAAAACAAAAGTCCGATGGGAGACGATAGTAGCGCGCTAGGGTCCCATCGAAAGGTGGTGTTGCCGCAAATGCCATCTCGGGACATAAATTGTACCGTCCAGATTTACAGTGAGTACAGTGGCGACAGGGGATACCGGGTTCCATTGCTACTGTGTCGCCTTCTTTTAGGTCTTTTACTGCTGAGCCTACGCTGTGGATTATGCCTGCTGATTCGTGACCGAGGACCATGGGTGATTTGAGGATGAAGGAGCCTATGCGGCCGTGGGACCAGTAGTGGACCTGTTAAAATTGATGTTGGTCTATCCTTTTGTGTTGAAAATTATACATGGACGTACATCACTGCCACATATTCCTGTAAATTTTACTTCTACGATCACATCGTGTGCGTCTTCTATTTTGGGAATGGGTCTATCTTCGAAAGAAACTTTGTTTAGTTCTTGCAAGACGAACGATGGGTTCTATGTTGTAATCAGCTTGATGTCTTTTTCACAAAAATGAGTGCAATTATGCCAAAGCAAAAATATGCTCACATCTGAAGAAGGCGACATTTTGGCTACAGGATCTTATATTGTGAGAGATATTCTCGACCGGTCCGTTCAGCTGAAGAGTAGAATGATAATATTGTATTAAACATCTGTTGCGCTCCCATGATCAAGCGATGACGGAGGATTCTCCACTTCCGTTTTGCAGGGGGCGTTCGGGAGGAGATCTCCCGCAGCCCATCGTAACAGCTCATGAACGACTCGTAGGTATTATCGTGACATAGCAAGCATCATTAATGCTGCATAAGATTATACCCATTTCCTTGACCGGAAGTCCACCTAGCAACGGCAGAAGCAATCATAGGGGAAAAGTTTTACATTGTAGGAATGACAAGCGCGTAGGGTTCTACCTCATGTATAACAAGGTATTCGCATAGGAAAGCTCTCTCACTAACCACAGAGCGACGCAAATGGCCGACCACCACCAACGACAGCCACACTTTTTATGAAGCGGTTACCAGCTAGGAAAATAAATCTCGCATCTGCTACTGAATTTTCCAATCGTCTGTATGACCAAACAAGACAGTGGGAGGCCGTTCTGCCTTAGGTGAAACGTTTTCAAGCTGCTTCACAGCCGCAGCACTATAGTTCGCGAGGACGTCCTTGGACAAAGGGATTGATTTAGTGTTGTAGACATCCTGAATGGCGAGGGAGCAGTTGCGAGCCAGAAGATCTGCAAGGACGTTGGCTCTCTTAATGTCGCGCACATCGGGATTCGCGATATCACGTTTGTTCGCTTGCCGCTGTCCATTACACGTCCGTCTAAGGCGAAAATACGTAAAATGTGCGAACATACGGGCTTTCTGGCTCGCGGTAAAAGAGTCGGGGCGCAGAGTCATACCGTCATCTTTTGTACCTCTGCATGGCGAATACTAGATCAAATCAGCTTGATGACCACGAAGGGGAAGGAGCTAGAACACATACGCTCATCCAATTTTGCGCTCTCACGGTACCATTCCCAGGGTCCCCACATCGATCTTGCATACAGCATTGAACACTGGCGCCCATCCGTCCTGCGGATTCGTACCATACTTCAGTGTTTCGGAACGACCATGTTTTTGAAAGTAAGTCATCTAATGGGCAACTTTCATAGAGGTGGAAATCATGCAGCAGCCCCATCCAGTGACCAAATTCATGGACTAGCGTTCCACCGGAGACACTATCTGGCCTTCCACATCCATTGCCGGTGAAGCCCCCAAGAATCTTTTCACTCCCAAGAGCATCCAATCGAATCACAATGCCATCATGTTGCTGCTTTTTCATGCTGGGAAAGATTGAAAACTACTCGTAACATGTTAGCACATAACAAATCTTGTGCATATGACTACAGGACAAGTACAGCCGTGTATATGTTATTATTTCCCCGTTTATCAAGAATGTTGTTCACAATCCAAACAGTAAGCGTACCAGCTCCTTTGGCACGCGTGTTTGTCATGAACTCGACAGTCTGCTCTGCCTTTGTCCCATAGGGCTTGCTCGAAAGTGGATCTGATATATTGACGTCACTGACGGAGGAGTTGTAGTCGAAATCAAGCAATCCAGACCATTGAAGGCTAATGTTGTAGAGCGCCATAGTTTTCTTGAAAAATCGGAACTAAACACAAGCAATTAGCAATCATCTCGTTTCCTCATGGTTTTGCTCTATACAGACTTGCTGATCAACGCGCTTATGAATCTCTTGGGTGAGTGTGCTAGGATTCAGTGAGGGTGTTGTGCTGTTGACGTAACGACAATGGACGTCGATGGTTATGTTTTGGGGTGAACATCCAAAGGAGGGTTTGGCTCGCGAGGTTAAATTGGCAGGTGTCTTTCCTGGGCATACTGGAAGCTTTTCAAGGTCAACAAGGCCCAAAGATTCGTACAGTCTGACTGAAAGAATGCTCACCAAAGCACTGCCAACCTTATCGTCATCTCCAGGTAGCATCGGTACCCCAGCTGCGATGTCAGCTGCGTAAGCATCAAGCTCGAGAGCAGTGATATCAATCTTCTCTTCATCCGTCAGTTCTCCCAGTTCGCTTGCTACCTCTGGCATTCCTAGGCCACAATAGCTGTGCGCTCCCACATGTGTTGTATCTGACGCCATTGGCTTTCTCGTTTACACGGTGGGTTCCTCCGGAGAGTGTTTCGTTGCAGGCTGTATCATTGTAGAGACACGAATGGACCTGCGCTCCAAGATTTCCTGCTTGTTGGCAAGAACACTTTCAGCACTTCCAGAAAAGGCTTTTGCGGAAGTCAGTGTCTCCAAAGTGGTAGGAGCATCAAGTCCAGGTGATTTCTTGAGCAGGGTATCGACAACAGCATTGGGAAGAGACTTCGATGGCTCAAGGGCCACCAGCGCCTGACTGCATACTACCCACGCTGGAGCCAGAAGGACGATGCCCTTAGGAAAATGCATTCTGTGATTTGGCGATGTGATACGAGTACTAGAGTATGATATGAGTGATGCGGATTCCGGAAGGCTGCGGTTGTAAGTTAATATTGACGATGTGATGTCAATCTCGACACGAGTTGTCCAGATTCCGGAAAGCCGCTGCGATTAATTGATGTTGACGCTGTAATGTTATGCTATGTGATGGAGATGAATTTAAGAAAGAAGAGAAGTGAAACCGAACGAAGACTTGCAGTGCCAACATGGGTGAAGAGCGCTTTCCACCATATACTCGAAGGGCTCAACTGCCGAAAAAAGAGAAGTCGCTACCTGAGGTCGAAATGATATGCCAGGGAATCGAGCACCCCAGCACTGCTTCAGTGGGCTACAATCTTTCAAGGCAGAAAAACCCGTCTATGGCAGCGCCGATCCGTACGTTGTCTATTCTCTAGGCTGTCTATACTTTAGTTCTAAGTTATCTCATCGATTGCGACAAAACGAAGACGTTCAAGCCTTCCATCCCCAAATAGACCACCAGCAAGTAACTTCCTGTAATTCGTCAGGTGTAGCTCCCTCCCAATCGTCATAGCCAACTTCATCACCATCTTCGAGTATGGTAAGACCGATAGAGCACATACGCCTTCTGAAGTCATCTAATTCCGCGTCAAAACCTTCGCGTCTGGGAAGCTCCACGATTACTCTTGCAATGGGAGTTTTGGCAAGCCAGGTTTCTACTGCGCTGGCGAACAGGGCGGGATGACTTTTGTCGTAGATGGCATCTGCAGCCAATATGATTGGAAAAGGTTCGGTATTGCCATTAGAATCAAGTGAAGTATTGTCTGAGAAAGGGATCATGTCGGAAGGAACTCTCCAGTCCAGAATGGCTGTAGTGGCTCGACCTCCAGGAGCTTCAATCTCGAAATAGTTCACTCTAACATTCTTTGCTAGATTACTTGCTATTTCTGGAAGATCTGTCAAAGTGACAGAAGCACCCAGTACCATAGCGGCTGCCATGCCCACCAAACCTGTCCCAGAACCGAGCTCGAGTACGCGAAAGGGTTGGTGGGAAGGGATCTTGATATCTTGCAGCCTTTTAGCAAGGAGGTACGAGGCCGCCCACGTCTTCAGCCCGAGATTATCGGATGTGAGGGCGGGTTCATGAACCGAGATCTCGACTTCGCCGGTCATCGTTGGTATCTTGAATGTGCGAGTCATAGCTGGCATGCCCGTTCTACCGGAGCGCTCAGCTAATCTTGCACTTGCAGCTTCCCAGATCATTTCCTTCTGTTCATCGTCTTTGATCCATTTCAAATCGCTTGCAATTATTGTTGTTAGGTATTTCGCAACACCTTCTGGGTCAACTTGCTGTTTCGCTTGCTTCTTGACCTCATGATTAGTGGAGTTGACTTCACTCATGCGATCCCATGATATTGGTTGTAGTGATAGTAAGGACAAGGCATTTAGAAGCTCCGATGCCGCGGGTTTAGTGTAGATCTGAGGTAGATCGTAGACTGTTATCTTATTAGCTAGACCACGTTAGTAACCGAAATATTTGTAAGTACCATGAAGAAGCTCAGAAGGGTTCCCAAGCACGTCTAAGACCGCGTGTGGCATTCTGGAAGTGTGCCAATCCTTCACGATTGTAAATCGACCAATTTCATGATACAAGCGTGAGCCGTGAGTTTGTGGGTCCGCTCAAAGAAAATTATGGCGCTAGCACTTGTCGGACCTCCGTTAACTCCGAAGGACAACCATTATTCGCTCTCATGTTGTCGAGATGAATGGTTAGAGGCAGTGGACCTTTCGTACCCTGATAGCCTTACAGCGTCCTTTTGAAGCCTTGGTAGGCTTGTTGAATATCAAATTGGAAGTCCCGGGCCTCTTCTTCTCCAAGTTGATCCGATGCACGCATTTGATTGAGCTTAATGAGCCATTTCACAATCTCTCCTTTACTGTCGAATTCTTTATCGGTGACTTTATTGACGGCTTGGATGATCTCGACTAGAAGAGGATGTAACATATCCTTTTCAACCATGCCAATCTTGATTGCATCCAGAAGTGTGATGAAGTTCTCGGTTGCAGTGATTACGAGACCGGCTGATGCTTCGGATCCATTGTTAGTAGCTCGAGTAGAAGGTCCTTGTTCAACAGTCGCTGGAAGACCAATCTTGATGCGTTCTCGGGCTCGTGGACATTCCATCTTATGCGAGATTAGAAGATGCATTTTGATAATGGGGACATCCACATACATCCCACTCCCTCATGAAAGACTCCAAATCGCCAAAAGCTTTCGATACACTATCATCTTGCAAATTCGATTTGTATTGCTTGAGCAAACGGCTGCATGTTTCGGTATATTCGGCCTCGCTCAGCGAGTCTTTGAGGTATGCCTTCTCCAAAGCTTCGAGAGTGATTATGATACTATAGACTTCGGCCAAAGACTCAAATAAGTCCCTTTCGGAATTGGTAGCTGCCAATTTCACTTCCTATAAATTTGATCAGAGCAAGTCGCGTGACTTTATGAGAAAGAGTGTGTACCTCATCTAAGTTTATGCTCGCAGAGAGTGAAGCTGGGGTATAGCCATACGGCGTAGGCGCGTACGCCTGTTGCTTTTGCGGATACATTATATTCCTTGTGTAGAAGAGGATTGTGTCAACGGAGGATGCTGCCCCCTGGAATAGCCTCCGGTCGAATTGGGCTTAGGTTCTCCTCCCCGCAAAGGTCTTGGCAAGGCGGAGGCTTTTTCGCCGATCTCTTGAAAAAGAATCTTAGAAGATTCAAACAACAAATTTCAACCACAATTATTCACAATGCCGAAAGCTAAAGCAACTAAAAAGTTTGAGAAGAACAGGCTGAAGGATGTTTTGAAAACTCGAAAAGACTTTAAGAAGATAAAGCAAAAGCATCAAATTAACGATAAGAAGAAGGCGCGCAAAGCTCGAGAAAATGCACAAGAGGAGGATGAAGAAGCGCCTAAACCTGATAAGAAGAAGGAAGGAGCAAATCAATTCGCCAAGATGAGTGTTGATCAATTCTTCCAGGGTGGATTTGAGATTCCTGAGGATCCCAAGGCTGCGAGGAAGCCCAAGTCTAAGGATGTTGTTTCAAAGACTGGGAAGAGGAAGCGCACAGGCGAGGAGGAGGATGAAGAAAAAGAGTCGAGGGCATCTGACGATTCAGCTGAAGAGCATCCTGTTGAAGACGGGAGTGCTTCGGGAGCTGATTCTGAAGACTTGGACGGCCACAAGAACGACCTCGAGGCATTGAAAACTAAGGATCCTCAATTCTACAAATATCTACAGGAGAATGACGCTGAACTACTTGAGTTTGGGGAAGGTGGTGATTTCAAGGAGGTTGATGCTCTCAGTGACGACGAGGAGAAGCCCAAGAAGAAGCGGAAAAAGAACAAGGGCAAAGAAGAGAAGGAGTCCGATGCTGAATCTGCACAGGAAGATGACAATGAAGTCACAAAAGCTATGGTTACCAAATGGGAGAAAGCCTTGATTGAGAAGCATTCTTTACGAGCTATGAAGGAGGTTGTTCTCGCTTTCAGGGCCGCAGCACATCTGAATGAAGATGATGGCAAGACTTACAAGTATTCAGTCTCAAAGTCTGAAGGTGCGTTTTGCATTTACATCACTTCCAACAACTCAGCTAACCTGCATAGTCTACCACATGCTGCTCATGATAGCTCTCAAGCATGTTCCTGAAGTCCTCCAGCAGCATCTCCCAATCAAGGAGCAGCCGAACGGAAAAGTGTACGTATCATGGACTGGTTGCATTAGAAACTTTGCTCACTATCCAACAGAATTGTCGCAACCGACTCCAAGAAGTTTCGCACTTTGACACCGCTCCTCAAATCGCACATCTCTTCTATTCACCACTTACTTCAAAGTCTCTCTGATGCTGCTACCCTCCGGCTCACTCTCACTTCCATCATTCCGCTGCTACCTTATGTCCTGTCTTTCAAAAAGGCAGTCGGAGACCTGGTCAAGTCTGTTGTACTAATATGGTCTTCGTCCTCAAGCACAGAAGCCACACGAATCGCTGCTTTTCTGATTCTTAGACGTCTGGTAGTCATTGGCGATCCAGGCATCAAGGAGTCAGTCCTCAAGGCCACATATCAAGGGCTCGTCAAAGGTGCGCGCAGCACCACAATTCACACAATCAAAGGTGTGAACCTCATGAAAAACTCTGCTGCTGAGCTATGGGGTCTCGACCGGAATGTTGGCTACACTACAGGCTTCACATTCATTCGACAGCTGGCTATACATCTGAGGTCGAGCATCACAAATCCAACGAAGGACTCGTACAAAGCAGTCTACAATTGGCAATATGTGCACTCGCTGGATTTTTGGTCCCGTGTGCTGGCCGAACACTGCTCATCCATCAGAGAAGCGGAGACTGGGAAGGAGAGCCCTCTTCGGCCATTGATATACCCAACAGTCCAAGTTACCATGGGTGCTATGCGTCTTATTCCCACTTCCCAATATTTTCCACTTCGATTTCAGCTCGTTAGATCTTTGCTTCGTATCAGTAGGGCGACGACGACTTACATTCCTCTCGCACCAGCGCTGTTTGAAGTACTCTCTTCCAAGGAGCTGAAGAAGTCGCCAAAGCCAGCCACAATGCGGCCTTTGGACTTCTCGATCAATATTCGAGCACCAAAGGCTTTCCTCAAAACCCGTGTCTACCAAGATGGTCTCGGAGAACAAGTGGCAGAATTACTAGCGGAGTTCTTCGTGCTCTGGTGCAAGAATATTGCGTTTCCCGAGCTAGCTCTACCCGTGCTCGTCATGCTAAAGCGCTGGCTAAAAGAAGTCTCTGACAGATCCAATGGCAACAAAAACGGCAAAGTCAATTCTGCAATACATGTTTTAGTGCAGAAGCTAGAGTCAAATAGTCGATGGATAGAGGAGAAGCGAGCTAAAGTCGAGTTTGCGCCGAAGGATAGAGCTGGGGTGGAAGGATTCCTGAAAGAAGCTGAATGGGAGAAGACGCCGTTGGGTGCTTTTGTCGTTGGGCAGAGGAAGAGTAGAGAGGAGAAGGAGAAGGTTCTTGAGCAAGGGAGGAAAGCTGAGGAGAAGAAGAGGAAGGCTAGGGGTGAGGGAAGTGATGATGAGGCTGTTGAGGGTGGTGGTGGGTACGAGGATGCTGAAAGTGGAGATGAGGATGTTGAAGGTAGTGATGAGGAGTAGAGACTTTTTGTGTTTTCTTACAGGTATCCATTGAGTATAGAATCTCGACCATGTCACCATCTTATTCACGCGTAATGTCAACGCCTTCCTGTGTGGTCTAACACTCTTTGGCTACATAGACGAAGTTGATTATCCGACTTACACACCTTCAATTCTCCTTTGACTTCAGTACAAGCGGATTGATTCAAACAAGAGAGCTAACACCCAATTTTACCCCTTGCTAACATCTGCTGATTATAAACCCCGAGTTATCTCCACCAGCTAACATGACACAACCTTACCTCGGCGATGCACAATAACCCAGCGATCACCACGCTTGAGCTTCTCCGCTATAGCTACCCATCCCATCATCATATCATATGCAGGGCACAATGTTTCCTCACATATCTACTTCATCTCGCCGTACAGGTTTGCACAAATTTCAATTGAAACTCCCATAGCCCCCAAACGCCATCTAGAAAGCACACAATGCCCTCCGCAATCGCAATCCGCCAAATCGACGGCAAACCAGGCCAAGTCTACTACCCATTAGAGAAAATATCCCTTCCAGAACCACAACCAAAAGACAATGAAGTCGTTATCACCATTTCCGCCGCCGCATTGAACCACCGCGATTTATTCATACGTCAGCATCTTTACCCAGGCACAACATTCGGTGTACCGCTCTTAGCAGATGGATGTGGTGTCGTCACCTCAACTGGTTCTTCCTCTACTGCGCAAAAATGGAAAGGGAAGCGTGTGGTTATCAATCCGGGTAGTGGATGGAAGGATGATCCCGAGGGGCCTGAGGGAGAGAAGGGGTATTTAATATTGGGAGGCACGAAGATGAATCCATCGGGTACGTTGGGTGAATATATGATTGCTGATGCGGGAGAATTGGAAGAAGCACCGGAGCATCTCTCCGATGTGGAAGCAGCGTCGGTACCTCTCTGCGGTCTTACGGCGTGGAGAGCTGTCATGACGAAGAGTGGGCAAGCGAAGCAGGGGCGAAATATCTTTGTGACGGGAATTGGTGGTGGTGTTGCTATTATGGCATTGCTGTTTGCGGCGGCTGCGGGCGCGAATGTATACGTTAGTAGTGGGAGTGAGGAAAAGCTACAAAAAGCGAAGGAATTGGGTGCTGTGGGTGGGATTAATTATAAGGAAGCTGATTGGGATAAGAAACTCCTGGGTATGTTACCAAAGGATAGACCGTATTTGGATGCTATTATTGATGGCGCGGGTGGGGATATCGTTAAGAGGAGTTTGAAGGTTTTGAAGGTATGTCCTCCAAATCCTTCCATGTACTAAATTCTAACGCCACCGCTAATCATTATATCAGGCCGGTGGTGTGATCGTCTCATATGGGATGACTGTATCACCTAAAATGGATTGGCTCATGGGTGTCGTGCTTAAGAACATTGAACTCAAAGGCTCGACTATGGGTTCGAGGAAGGAATTCGCTGATATGATTGAGTTTGTAAGGTCGAAGAATATTAAGCCTGTTATTTCGAGGTCGATACAGGGACTTGATATTGAGGCTTTGGATGGACTTTTTGAGGATATGAAGAAGGGGTCGCAATTTGGGAAGTTGGCTGTTGAGTTGAAGGCTGGTGGTTCGAGTAAATTGTAGATTTCATGGTTAGGAGACGCATAATGCAGCCTGTTTATATTTTTGGGTAGGGTTTGCAGGTGCCGGTATTCTTTTCGTGCGACATTTCATTGACGGAGTCTGATGGATCTGACATTCCATTTCTGCGTTCTTCCTCGTCTTCTGAAGCCCACGGCCTCCGACAACACACGACCAGTGTGCGTGGTGGAATCTGTCACTTACTTTGCCCGCTTAGTGGCCACTTACCATTTTCTTTCCAAGCTTCGGCTCCCAGCCGGCTCAACTTGACTCTCT
The DNA here is from genome assembly GCA_010583015.1 of Tothia fuscella. Lineage (NCBI taxonomy): Eukaryota > Fungi > Ascomycota > Dothideomycetes > Venturiales > Cylindrosympodiaceae > Tothia > Tothia fuscella. The sequence continues at coordinate 719,972 of MU007012.1, forward strand.
GGAGGGATCCTATCACTTCCTTAACGAGATTTGAAAAGCGGTGAAAGCCTGATACTGGTTCAGTCCCGGGGTTACTTCTCACCAATGGCTGCACAGTCAGAGTGTATGAGAACTTATTGGCTTTGATATTGTAATTATGCATGGCCATATAGTGTTTCAAAGAAGTTCAACCTATCGCACCCGATCCTCTCCGTCGATTGCCGCAATAGGAAGTCACCACCCAGACGGGTAAGACCCTGCCACCCAAAACTAGAGGTCATGGAAATCACACGCTGCTTTGACTCGATCCTTAACTTCTCTCGTGTTCAAGTCCATCTCACTGAACGTATCTAATACTGATATCGCGATATAATGCCGGCGGTCGAACATGAAGCTATGCTGCCCACTCCACTTCCATCATCCTATCACGCAATGGAGTCACCTGAAAGGCAATCTGAGCTCGCCATGGAGGCTTCAGAGAACCATCATCAACTTGGTATCGAGTCATCCGCGCTCACTCTACCTGGGGATAATGATGCAGCCGACAACACGCCAACTCACTACTTAGCTGAGATATCACGCTACGAAGACAAGTTTTGGGCTCTTCTGGTAATTATTCTGCAAGAGTAAGTCGGTTGATCGTTTGCAAGTGGCGATACCTGACGAAAACGAAACTAGATATTACTACAACCCAGAGAACTGCAAGATCATCGTATTCGATAAACATGGTATCATGCTACTATGCCAACTCTTCACCAAAATGCTAGTCAACACTAAAATTCTGTATCTCGGATCACAGGCCAAACGCTCTCTTATCGAAGGAAATGCGGCAATTTTCAATTCGGCCCAGAATTGCATACTGTTCTGTGGGAAGAGCTGGTTGCAAAGTTCTGTAGCTTATCAATGCAAACAGGTTATTCAGTTGGATATCCCAGACATGACCGGAAGGATATGTAGAGATCGGATGAGTCTTGTGGAATGGGCGGGTATAGAAGGTCGTTTTATTACGCTCCGAATTCCGAATCTAACGGTAACTGGGGACAAGTCGTCTTGTCTCTTGAGATGTATCTTGGGTAATACAGTGCTATATAAGTAAGTCGACACGCTCAATAAAACTCTGCGAGACACCAGCTAAATCTCGACATCAGCGTTGATCTCACCACATATTCTAGCTTGTTCTCAACGCGCTTCTATGGCAGGATAAAATCTAGTCTCTTCAGCATTGACGAGAAATGGAAGCTGTCAGATTACCAGAACGCATTCAAAGCCCATGGACTCCACGTCCAAAACGCCGACGCGAGATTTACGTTCGATCAAGCAAGCCTAATTCTACATTCTCTCCATAGCTATGGTGGCCTACTTGGTCTGAAGCTTAAGGAGATCGTGGCAGCGGATAATGCAATGTTGGAAGCTCACTCTGAGAGGACAATTAATGAGCATGGAGAGCTCATCGAGGGTGCGGACAGGATGATCTACAATGCAGATGAAAATCCAGAGGATAAGGATAGACAACAAGAAAGCAATGAAAAGGAGGGAGCTTTTTTTGAGCCACAGACTGTGGGTGCGCGGTACGTAGGCTTCTGTGTTTTAGCTGGATAGGTCAAGCGGAGATATGTGTCGGAACCTCAACTTTTTCATAATTTGTAAGGAATTCTATACATTGCTGCCATTTGCTTAAGTCCAGGGAAGATGTCGCTTGAGCTGAAGGCTATGTGAGGGACAAAAATCATCACTGAGGAGTGGTAGCTACAATTAACAGTTTACATCGCTACCAATAACACGAATCACCTTAGGGAACGACCGTATAAACGTTGAAATATCAATCCAAGCTAATTTACTCCTCATGCCAATTGAAACTCGGACAGGCTCTATGGAGTGCCGGCTGGAGAAATTATATCTGTGAGCCTTTGGCATATCTAGAACTTCTAGTACTAAGCTTTTAATTAATATCCAGAAGCTGATATGACAGAAATGCTTTTTTGAGGCTGTTAAATCAATTCATAGACCTCAAGGATTCTAGCCATATACGAGTTTCAATTGGCAAGTGGGAGTAGATGTACAGGCTTTCTTTTCATTGGAAGTATCAGCGCTGTTTTCGCCATCAGAATACACCAAATTACAATGGCTAGCTGTGTTTCTACAGGCTTTGATTATCTGAAGGGATGTCGTACTTATCCCAGTCGACCCATCACATGCGCCGAGCCTGTACTGCGGCCTCCCAGCTAAGTGCATGAGTATCTGCAATAGAGGCCGGAGCCGCAACATGCGGCATTACATTCAAGCACTCCGCCACGTGCACTCGGCACAAGGACTGTAAATCTAATGGAGCCCTACAGCTGCTAGGGTCTGAGAGCAACGTGGGGTGAGTTGCGCAGCTGGTGAGTCAAGATCTAGGGAATTCAGACACCTGATGTCACTTATTGACACGGCCAGCGTGGGGTGTCAGTAATGACGTTGAGACTCAGAATTTAATGGCACAACTTCCTATGGCTTATATTCCATGCCAAGGTACTCGAAATATGTTGTCGAAAAATTACAAGCAGTGACTCCGCACAAAATTTGATTTAGGTATTGGGAGGCAAAGTGAGGCAGTTTTGCGCCAAGATATCGCTTGAGGCATCAATGCCGATGTTGTGAAGCAACAAAAACCTCAGTCTTCGCTAGACCACAGCCTATGGGCATTTCCCATGATGGCAGGGCTGTGAAGTGTATCAGTCAATAAACATCAAGTGCAGGGTGGATTCATGCCAATTACTCCGGTTGGTCCAGCCTAAGGCTGAGAGCGAGGCTATCTATCCACTTCCCCATTAGTGCAATCCTCCGGATAAAATACTCGCTCGAATGCACCGATCATCCCTATGCATAATCCAGCTGACGCGGCCTCAGTAAATTCGCCGCAAAAGATTGCGTCTCAAATGGCGCCTAAGTGAGGCGCAGCAATATTGATGACAACATGAGGAGGAATAGCGCTAAACAGAGTACTTGCAGTGCGCAGCTATAATTAGAGGGGTCATAGATGTCGAGCGAACGTTGAGCGGCACAGTGGTTGTGATTATTGAATAACTGTGTTGCCTCAGAGAGAGCCTAGCCGAGACATTCAGCCGAGACATTTATCGGAGTATTAAGGTAAAATTTAACGATAAGAGGAAAGGCAGCAGCATGAGGCCAAGGCTGCCTTGAAGAAGAGAAGAGAGAAACCGACTTGAATGAGTGTTCGAAGCTCCTACCGCGCATTGTAATTCTGTGGCGAAGACAGACAGAGAAAATGTGAAATGCGCCACGTAATGCTTCCGGTCCCAATGCCCCCCGAGGTATGCCTTCTCGTCCCTCCACGAGTATTCTGACCCATCCAACCGACGCCATACAATGATAATAAATGCTATGATAAGGGTATACTATGTGCGCTATGTGTATGCATGCAAAAAAAAAGACGAAAGTTGGGATCATGTGGTAATACAATGAAGAGAAGGGGATAAAAGTACTTTGAACGAAGTCGAAAGTAGAGCGAGCATCAAAGAACAAAGAGAGAGATTCCAGGGTATAATCACTCCAGCTGGCGCGGGAAGGTCTCGTGAGAGAAGTCGCTCTATGTACTGCGCCGAAAACCCAAGGATGATGGGTTACATATGACATGTAGTTGGAAGAAAGTTGGGGTATATGAGGCGGCTATAAAGAAAGATGATGCGATCGTTTGCAGGGTCTCGATAAGAGGAAGTGATCAATGTTCGATAACGGATTGGTTGCCATTCTGGGAGCTGGGGATCGTGGTGCAATTCTGAAATAGTGGTGGTGGAAGTCAAAAGGACGCTAAGGCGAAAAGGGTGTGCTGCAGGGAGTGGCGCATGACTATACCGGGGCACAACCATCCACACCCGATCGCGTTTGCTCAACTGTGTGAGGTCGCCTGACTGTGCGTAGGATAAGCCTTTGTTTCTGAATGATGAACCTGTCTAGATCCTGTATCGTCTTGGTAGTACTGCAAATGGTGTGCCGGAACGGGTGCGGCAGGCCCAGATATCCCATGTTCCATGTATGGATTCAAGTCCCAGGATGAACGACCAGAATCAGATAGGCCAGTGGCGTACTGAGAACCCCCAGAAACTGATGAATATGGAGTTTGCCAATGTCCCATGTTCGTCATCAGCTGAGACGACGATCGTTGTGGCTCATATGCTCCAGATGTGACCCCCAAATGTGTGTTTCTGGCCATATTCGGAGAGAGAGCCGTAGATGTCATGCTTGTTTGATAGGAGTGCGATGCCACAGAGCTGGTTGTTGACTGAGGTGAAGCTGTTGGCCGATGTTCGCCAGTTGTTTCAGAGACGGAACTACCATAACCACTTCCGCTCGTGTTCATCAAGGAGCTGGTACTGGAATAACTGGCGGACTAAATGGTGTTAACCAAGCAAACATTGAAGCAGCTAACCAATAAAAGTGCTTACATATTTCCCGATGATCTTCGTTAGTGCATTCGAGAGGTCGGCCCACGCAAACACCTTCACATCCTTTTCAATATTTCTTGGCTTCGGATTAGGAAACCCCATGATCAACCTGAAGAAACTCTCGCAATCTTCTTTCTGTTTGGAGACAGTCATTGGTTTGAAACCTTCCAAATTGCGTCGTATACGATTCTTTTCTTCGACGGTGAAGCGAACGGCAACCAGGGATTCCAGGAGCTGAATGGTGTCAACGCTAGTCACATAGCATTTCCTTTTCTCTTCCCACCAGATGCAACTAATACAAGGACTGTTCGGTGTGCGTTCTTCAAGTGAGACTGGCTTGAATGAAGTCGATATGGTGCTACCTTCTTGAGACCTCCGGAACTCAACCAGCCGTCGTTTGACCTTTAGTTCGTCCTCCGTCCAGTCATCGCACATGGTGAGCAAGTCTCCTTTAATCTCAAGCTTCGCTTTAGTGGTTGGATAAAGGGAATACGGATTAAATCCTGGAGTATTATGACTCAGCACAGCTGTTGCTTGAGGCTGTAGGATAGAGGTCCTGATGAGGGCAGGATTAGATGCAGGAGCGGACGACATCCGATCTCCGAGAGAGCTGGACGCGTGTAATGCCGATGAGATTCGTGGACTTTGGCTTGGCTGGACCATCCCAGAGTAAGAACTGTAGCTTGCCACACTTGGGGATCTGGCTTTCATCTGACCACGCAAATGTGGGCTCGAAGGATATTGGTAAGTAGGCTTTTGTGCAATCGGCTGCACATACGATCTCTGTTGCTGAACTGGTCGATCATAGTTCGTGGGCAACTGAAATAGAGGAGCATTTGGAAATCCGTATACGTTTGGAGATGGCATCGAGACCTGATTTGGGGGATACATTGCAGACATCTTAGTCTGAAGCGGCTGGCTTGCGGAGCGCTTGGCCGTCGACTGAGCGTACTCGCTGGAATCTTCAGTGTGCTTTCGTTTATGAACGCCACCCAAAGTAGGCGTATACCGTGAAGAGTACCCTGCAACCTCCAAATATCCGAAATTGTCAAGCGCTTTCGTAGAAAGCTGATTCTCGTTTTCGTCCAAAATATCAAGAAGTAGTGGCATACTACCTTGTGGATACTTTGTACTCGCTGGGCTGGGGATAGTAGTGGATAGGGTATAGTAGTAAAACGGTGACTTGTAAAAGTTTGAAGTTAGAGTTGCCTTCGTCGAGGCGGTTCCGAACTTGAAGACAAAGTGAAAAACTTGAGAGGAGTAGTCTGTCTTCGATCGAAAGTCTAAATGGAACTGGTCGCCAGTAAGTCCATTGTATGGTCCGGTGGATGTGATTTCTGGTGAGAAGCGGGACCTTGCATCAATAAAAGTTGCGGGAGACGTCTCGTAGCTTGGATCACGCGGCTCGAATGGTTCACCCAGGAAAGGCATCTGGTGCGTTGCGGAGTGGGTTTCGATCGCCTGAGTACTGGGGTGCTGTGCATCCGCCTGAGTATATGAAGGTTGCGTGAATGTGAACCCTAGAAGTCTATGCGTCAGCCTTCGATGTTCAAGCACGAGTCGGCGCATTCCGGTTGCGCAGACGCTAAGCCATGATAACATTGAGAATCAGATGAGCCACACTCTTGCACTCACCGTGACCGTGACCATACAAATCCTCCAGCTTCTCGTAGCCAGACATGGACAATTCACCAGCTAACAAGAGTTGATCTCGGTGGACACCTTTGCGCGACACCAACCTTGGTAACTTGACCAATCGACTATCTAGTTTTGGCGGTTTGATGGTTGTGCCCCCGAGGCTGTAGTGATCAGGCTGCAGAATAATCTATTGGTTAGCGCAAAAAGCCTTTTGACTCAACGAGCTAGGCAGCCACGTCCAGGTAACAATTACTCCGCAAATGACCAATGAAAAAACAACAAAAGCTAACACGTACTCGGCATCGATACTCAAAGACGCAGGCCAGTTTCGCGGATTTCCTTGCGACAAGGCTGTGTCACCGGCAAGAGACAGCCGACGGATGCACCTGCTGCGGGCCGAGCAAGCGGCGAGGCTCTGGGTCTCGAGAATGACCGGGTCTTCCTACACAGCTGCATACGCTTCGAGGTCGACGTCTGCCAAAAGTTGAGACCTGCGACCACTGGAGTCAGATTGACAAGAGAGGTTGGGTCGAAAATCTGAAGCGCAAGGGATCAGACCCAGAGAGACTGATGAAGACCTTTTGGATCTGCTTCAAATCTAAATAGCCTGCAAGGTCTTTGTTGTTCTGGCAGCCCTTTCTATCTTGCTGTTAGTGGAGATTCGGCTAGCCTAAGTCAGGAGCACCATGAGGATGACTGTTTCAAAGCCCAGGTATTGGCAACAAATCCCGGAGAACCACTATGGGATACCAGACGTGTTTGCAAAGTAATTTTGTCTTGTAAGAAGGTCTTACCTGAAATGTTGAAGTGTTCTTGTGTGGTCGCGGTAAGAATGGCGGCTGTGCGCGGCAAGGTGTCGTGACCTGAGGTTGTCAAAGGTTAGCAGCGAATGCTGGGGAGGGAATTCGAGCAGCTCAAGTCTAATCAGGCTATGCAAGGGCAGGCACTGCGCCTTGATAATCACGTCACAGGCTCAGCCAAACTCGGGCTGCCTAACTTGCAAAAGTAATCTTCTCCATTTTCCAAACAAAGAGATTTGATACTCACGTAAGAGAGGGAACCCTCCGTGCCTTTGCCAATAAACAATAATCGAACCCGAACGACCAATACCTTTTGACGGCAACCTGCATATAATTTCCAGGACCGTGGACTAGAGCAGTGAGGTCGGGTGTAGCTGAAAATGAGCTATAGCAATTGCGTTTGACATCGGCTAGCCTTAGCTAATGCAGTCTCCGAGGGAATGGTTCGGGATATTATGAGAAGAAGACCAGCTTGATGACGATGTTGATAAAAGCAACAACAGAAAGATCAAGTACAGGCGCGGACCGAGCGGGCTAGATCAAAGAATGCTCGCCAATACCCAGGGGCGCGGCCGGAGATGAGAAGTAGGCCAGAAAGGGTAATGTGGTAAACGACGCAGAACAAGAAAGACAATGTTTGACAAGGCGGATCAAGGGCGGACAGATTGAGTAAAGCGAGTGTGGATGCTCGGTCTGGAATCCGGGGAGAAAGTACCACTTGAAGTACAAGGCTACAAGTATCACGGGGGTGACGAAAATCCGCCATGTAAGCTTAAGTCGGCCGTGCAAGAAGAGTGGGATCTGACCATTCAGGAGCAAGAGGTGAGTGTGCAAGTCGTGAGTGGTCGTGCTTTTGACTCCACGACAATGTGATTCTCGACGCTCTTGCAGCCAAGCTTGATCATAACAACAAAGCATTGTGGGTTCCAGTATCTCTGCATACGAAGGGTGTATCTTATTTGTGTGGTGGGTTGAAATGGCATTTTCGTTTCGCGAGCATGCTAAAATTGTATCTGTACGATACAGCATCACCAATACTAAGGTAAGAGATCACACAGACGCGCATGGAGCATCCGAGGGCTTTGCGCCATCCGTCATCTCTGCATTTATGGATTATGTTCTAACGTCTTCCCTGCATTTGATATCTATTCAATTGAAATACACTAACTATCTTATTCCTATATAAAAGACGCAAGGCGCGTCGTCGCTGCTACTGCAGAGCACGCTCTGGTCTTCCCAGGTTTCCGGCCACAGAGCAGAAGAGGCCCTCAACGGCCTCAATACGACTCGGACATCATCCTTTGTTCACGGACGTTCAGAATTCAGCCAGCACAATCGTCCCAGCCGGCCCCGATGGAATCCGGTGAATACAAGCGAATATCATTCGCTCTCCCTTGCATTCTGCTTTCCCCTTGACGCGTTTGCCGTCGATTCCAGTAGCTGTCCAAGACTCCGGACTTGCAGACCCGTATCCACAATGAAAACCCAATCGCGTCTATCATCCTATGCTGCAGAGCAACTCAAGCGTTTTGAAGGATCTTCCAAAGGGCGTTTGTATTGAAATCCGACACTGTGGACATCGCAGATCCTCTCCCGGCGCCTCGTCTGGAAAATGCACTGGACTTGGAAAGTGGCGCACGCCACGATTCTATTTATGTGATCGCCGCTGCAGGTCGAGGCTCTGTTAGCGACCTCCTATCATTGATCCATCCCGCATCATACCTCCATACTAACTTATTCAATTGTGAATATAAAGACTGCTCTGTCCATGGTTGGTTCAGTGCACAAAGTTTTTCTACAGGTCTATCGATAGTTCAATCTTATTAAAGGCTGATGCGAGTGGGCTAATTTCTGCTGCAAGTTGAATGGAAACACAACTAAAGTCTGCTTCCGTTCTCCACCGCTTTTATGCGCACTACCTGCTACGTTTGATTGTGGGATACACGGCCTATCAGGAATGGTGATTGCGAAATCTCCATATTTGTTCCTTTTCTGCATAGGCTGCTGTACTCGACCAGCCTGGGATTTGCCTCATAAGCACTGGGTGCCCAACGCTTGACAGTTCTGGGCGGTGAATTCATGAGCAGCGGCCAATGGCATAACGCCAGGTGACATCGACGAACAAACTGGATCTCTGCAGAATTTTTAGATTTACTGCGGTCCAGGATTCTGGCTCTGCTGGTCCTACAGAGGCGAAGTAGAGCGATTTTGTCTAACAGTGGCTCCTTATTGTAAGTACTGCAACGCACGACTCCAGTAGAGGTGAAGCCTAGCAGTATGCTCAGATGGCTCACTGGTCGATCATATCAAGACTTGCTGTCATCGACACATGGGAAGAGGGATGAAGGTAGCAGTTGCGCAACGACAGCATGCTGCAACGAGTCGTAAAGCCTGACCATGGGTGGTGATTACCACTTCCACCGATCTTTGAATGATGCCTAATTTGACCTGCTCCACGGCTAACCTCGTAGTAGAACCTCTATAACCAGTGACGAGAGGCGGTGGGCGCTCTCAGAGGTAGTAATCCCATAGCCATTCTTGTTATAAAAGCTTACATTTCGTTCCGAATGTCATTACTTTTTTTTGTCGGATTCATGTATCCGCATCCTGTGAAGCTAGCAGCTACGAAGATATGCGTTTTGATGACGACGTTCCGAAGACACTCTCTACTGCGGCGAATATGTAGTAAGTATGCAATTGATGCGCAATGCTTTTCGCTGCATATCGCCCACGTCAGCATAATCATAGCGTCACACTTCGGGAATCGCAGCGCCTGGCTCAGTTGTCTCCCCAGGCGTATATACTTTCTTAAGAAACAACCTTCTTTGTTCATCGCCTTCCAATTCTGCAAGGGCGCGCTATGGTTCGGATCGCTCCGAAGTGGTTGATCCAAATGATTGAACCAGGTCACCGGGACCAGCTTCCGCATCAAAGAGTCACACAAAAATGCCACCAGGGGTGAATCTCTGCATAGTGCCCATTCCCAAATACCAGGTCACCACGAAAACGGGATAATCTGAAACACACCTCTCTGGATGCTTTGTCGTCAGCTCTTATTTCGCATTGCATATTTCATACCTCACAACGAGAATGAAAACTGTCGGGCACTCGGGAGACTGAATATTCCGACGAGAACAGCACACCTTGTAAAGTGTTCTCTAATTCCCTTGCCTCGCAATTTCGCGACAGATGCTCGGTTCTCGTTCAAGCCTTCTCAGCCTCGCAATGAGCACAAGCTGTACGATGCAAAGTTTCAAGGTCGATGGCTTAGGACGGTTACATTCTTCATCGGTTCCTTGTTCCGAGGAGGTACAGGATCTGGGAGTACAAAACTACAGCGGGCGGCCCGAGTCGGACGTCCCTGCATCTGCCATAAAGCATTCTTAGCACACAACTAACCCTTTCTTCGATGTCAAAGTTACAAATGCAATTGCAGAAACGCTAGTCCACCACCGTAGCACAGATGGATTTACGACTATTTGATCATCGATCTGGGAAGGGTCGCACTCCTCTACCGGAACATTCATGCTCTCCTCTCCACTTCGAGTATGCCACTTTCCTTATGATCATAGCGGTCTTACTATTCGTTTGCAAGTGCAATCGAAGGATATATGCTTATAACTAGCATCCCTCATATCTGCTCATACCATTCAAAAATCCCAAGTTCAGAAATCTTGGCCCCTCAACTCAAGTTAATTTTTCTTGATCCACAAATAGGCCGAAAGCCAGGATACCTCGACTTTTGCATGCTTGCTCCATCTCTTCTGTGCGCTGTAATCTCCTCCAGACAACGTGTTCGGTGTAGTTTCATGTCCTTACTATTATAGATGTCTTTGGAAAGCTATTTCCTGAGATATTACATTCTTCAACTATACGGTTTTGAAATGCGGGCCACAGCACTTCCTCGAGTTTCTGATTCAACGGACAGGAACTGGGATTCTTAATAACAAACCCTTGAAGCCATGTTCAAGAACGATGCACACTAGTGCAATACATTTACGGAATCTGATTATCAAGTCTGTGGTTGATGTACGATGCCGTGAATATGGTTATTTGGGTTGACGAGCTGTACTTATAGCTTTTTTATTAGGGTCGCGGAGTCCGCCAATCCGGCTTCGAACAGCCCGACGGACTGACTATACTCCTACCAGTCTGTCAAGGTGAAAACGAAGCAGAAATCGCCACTGCAGTCGAGCATATTGTGATAGTGAAAGAAAGTGGGCTGTTTGTATTATGCTTCAATTTGATATGTAGCGATGAGGAATGTATAGGGGCTGATTATAAGTAAGAAGAGAAGAAGTTGATGGATAAGTAAGGTTACTAACTTAAAGTTATCAAGCTTACATTTACTAAACTCACAGTTATGGAGAATTTAAGTTTCTAACAACAATGCGTTACCAAGGTGAAAAACATGTATATAAGAGAGCATAAGAGGAGTTGGTGGGTATTTTTTTTCCATGTTTTTATTACAACTAAGAGGAGTGTAGAATAGTGCTATGTTTGGATGCTCTGTGTAAATACTCAAGCACAGAAAGGCTGCTTATTGGAATTTATATCAGAAGTTTTTGGCTTGCCTCGGATCTTCGAGTAATCTCCAAGCCATAAATACATATGATCGTACCTATCAAACCAAACAGTATCCGAGGTGACACGAATGGTATCAACGAAGTGGATCACCTATATAAAGGGCAACATCAAAACGTAGGATTGTGCTATTAATAAAATCGGGGTAATAGAAAGTTCATGCTCATCCAAGAACAGAATTACTCCAGGCATCGGCCGAGTAGAAGGGTATCGAAAGCAATCCAAAATCCAACGAAAGCACATAAAAAAGCCACACCATCCCCATGCCGTAAATAACGCTCTCCAGACCCCGCTGAAAGTATTATGTACACATTATCTGACCCACCCATATACCCTAAATAATTGCCTCCTGTCATTCCTTCATGAAAAAGCGAAGGGCAATCACAAGCCAAAAAACAGGTTGTCCAAATCATCCTCAAGCCATTGCGATGGCCTACCAAACGTGGCATTAATAAGCCATCCCGACTCTCCCAAGCGGAACGGGACTCTCAAGCGGGCTCACTGGATGTGGATCCTCAAACTGGTATGCCGGAGGCACATTTGTCATCGCCGAACCATTGGACAACGTAGTATCAATACTCAGACCTCTCTTGAGTGGTCCCATTCTGCGTAGCGTCTTCGGTGTCTTGGAAATGCTGGGCCGAGGGAGTGCTATACCCATATCATCAACCGGAGTGGTGACTGATGCGATAGTCGTTGTTGGTGTGGCGTAAGTAGCATCCGAGAAGGATGCGCTAGTGGAAGAGTCGAGAGAGAAAACGCTAGAAAAGGTTGAAATGGAAGTGCTTCTTTGCGTACGGTTTGCAGTTCCAGAAGGTGTTGTCGAGGGAGTGAGTTGATAGAATGGTTGAGCTTGTGCGTTTGCTACTACTGGTGGAGCATTTGGCGAAATGGGACTTCCAGGTATTGATTTCCGGAACCATGTCGATAACCGTGATTTCGCGGTTATCCTGGCAACTCCAGGCTGGGATTGATTATTGGCCACTGCCGTTGCCACACAACTGGTAGAAATGTACGGAGACGTTGTGACCGTTAATGGAACTCGTCCGTGAATATGTCCTCCAGGCGGTGGGTATGGAGAAGTAGCGAAATTCGGAATTGGAGGTACGGGTAGAGGTTTTGGCACAGCAACAGTGAAAGCGGAGCCGATTGACGAAAGGGTCTCGCTTCTGGCACGGACCTGCATTCTAGGTGCAATAGCAGGGACATGAGTCGTCGGGGATGTGGGTATTGAATCCATATCGTTGCGGGCGACGGTGAGGGCCTTGACACGCTTTTCCTCCACGATAGTGTTGAGTTCTCTGATGGCATCATCAACAGTATCAGTTTTGGAGCGGCGTAGGCTGGGCTTCCTGATGGGCATCAGCAGGTCAGTGTTGGAGCGGGAGCGCAAGCTGAAAGGAGAGGGACTGCGCATGCTACTTCGTGCACTCCATGGACGTGCAGATGCAGCCATCTCTTCGATTTGTGCTGGAATGAGCGTGGGTGTACGATTTGACTCTATACGTGGTAGATCAGAAATCCTGGGGTTCATCTCCAGGGTGGAGTCCAAAGTTGGTCCTGGCCCATGCTCTACGGTGAGCATGAAAGGCTCCGACAGAACCTCTCGTCGGTATTGATTGAGACTCATGCCAAGTGAGAGCGATTTCCTGGGAGTTTTATACTCTTCTAGCTCCGAATTATCCAATGTCTCCCGTCGTACCACGGCAGCTTGGGGCCGCTGCAATTGCTCTAGTTTCTCTTCCCAGTCACCACCAAGGCGAAAATCTGGCAGGGGCGAGACACTTCGTTCCGGAAGGTACATACTCAATTCAAGGGGCCTGAAGCTCCTCCTCCGGGTTGGCATTGGTGGCACTGGTTCTGTCACCCTCCGGAAGTTGGTAGGAGCACCAATGATTGGTCTTCTCGACTGGGAGGTCCACGGTCGCATCAAAGTGGAAATACTGGAGCTCCGCGATGGTCTTGAGTGGATCCAGTCGCCACTCTGCGAGCGTTCGTTCATGAGCCATGATCTTGTGCGACTATGCATTGATGTGGATGATTGTCGAGGAGGATTCTGTGGTAAGAATGTTGGAGGCGGGACGCGCTGCGGTTGCTCAAAAGTCAAAGTGACCTCGCGATCGTCTGGTGGTAGCAGAGTCAGCATGGTGATATCTTAGATAGAATGAATAACTAGCTATTTGAAAGTTTTGATTCGACCTCGTCAATTGGAGTTGCTTGGCGACCGGTCATACAGCCAGTACACCATCCTCTTCCGTCGCGCATTGTCCACGGTACAAAACACTCTTAGAAACACGATCCGTTCAATAGAACGATCGTGATACAAAGTGAAGGAAAAAAGTGTGGGGTTGGTCGACTACACATGGCGATGTTGCTCGTGAGCCTAAGCGCCTGCTCGTATGCAGCCTCATCCACCATGCATCGCAAGCTCCAATAGCGCATATTGTGGCCCAATAGTGCATCTTTCCGCTTGCAGGCACCACAGTATGAATGTCTTCGAACCAAGAATTCATTATGTTTTTACGTACCGTAACCTCGTTGCTGCACGCTGGTGAAGTGTTCCTGCGAGGACAGCCCGCACCATGCAGACGTGCATCCTCGAGATTCATTCTTTTCGACAGAACGATTGTATTCCATAATCCTTTTCTATATCGCCATTTCCGGACTTCAAAGGCAAGTGTGGAAGAACAAGTTTATGCTGGTGTTGGCAGAAAGTATAATATGGCAAGGTAGATGGAGCGAATGTAGGGGAGATAAATCTCTGCCTATTTGAATATTAAAGACAGAAACGCAATAACAAAGGACAAGTCACAGTGCTACCAGAGCGAAAGAATTTGCTCCAGAGACCACGCTCTAAGAATGCAGAAACAGAAAAAATAATGATGCTGGATGTGAGGAGGAAGAGACGGAAGAATTACCATTGGAATGAGCACGCACAACAAGAAGAAAGAAATGCGCTTTGGGGCAGAAAAGAAGGTGATGCGACCCGGAGCCAGGAGCCTCATCTGCTCAACCGCCGAACGAAGTAATAGGTTCATCTCCCAAGGACCAATGACAGGGAATCCTCACACAGATATGAAGCGCTTCACCCCGACCACTCACAGGCGTCCGAACCGTCTAACCTGCAACTTCAAATCTTGGCCAGGCGCAACACCAGCGAATAACTCAATGCCGCACTCACCTTTCCTAATCATTAGTATTACTTGCTTCGACAGGAGTGGGATTACCGAGGGATTGTTGGAGCCACGATGCTGATGAGTTGTTAGAAAGGGTGTTTTGCATCTTCCCATACTTGTAGATCACTGTTGGTTGCAATAAATCCTGTCGGGTCTAAGCCTAATACACCGTCGCTATGAACTATGTACGAAAATCGTCCAAGCAGTTGGAAAAGGTCGTCAAAGCGGCCGCATAAAATGTCGAAGGAAATTGAGCTGTACAGGAACCAAAAAGTGTGGTGTCTGGTGTGGGTTGAGGGCGAAACTCTTTGGTGCCTGCCAAGGTCCTGCTACACCCCACCACCTAATAGGGTGGTAAGCGCCTCATGACCCTTCACCCTCACCCCAGATGTTTCTTTCTTCTCCAAAACTTCCAAATTGCTGGTTACCTGATTTTTTGTTGCTGTCTGCACCATCACCGATTTCGTTACTATAGTCTTCATGTTGCCATAATTGAGAGTCACCTTCGGCTTCATCTTCCCCATCTCCTACCTTGAAGGGGGCGTCTAGGTTATGCAGATGTTCATCCCCATGTGGTTGTTTAGGTGATTGCACCCCAGGCTCATATCCTTGCCGAATGGTTTCCTCCTGGTCGTCATCCGGAAACGTGCGCCTATAGAATTGGTCATATGTTAGACGTCGTTCACGAGTTTAATGCCAATAGTTTCGATCAACTTACACAAAGTGTTTTGGTTCAGCCTCGTTCCATGCGGCACCACCTTCTTTTCGCGCCCGCACTCGTTCAATCTGCTCGGCCGCGTGATCTTCTACTACGAGGTCGACCAGCTGACTTCGATCCGACTTTGCTGAACTGGATGAGGTATTTGAGGATATTTTACTTAGAAGCGGCCTCTTAGATTGCGACCTAGACGATTCGCCGCTGACTGAACTATCACGGTTCTTGCCTTTACCGGCCGATTCCTGTATATCCTTGATTCTGCTCTTCCGCCGCTGTTTGTGGGCTCGCGTAGGTTGTAGTACATGCCTATTCGATGATGCTGTAATTATCGTTGGGTCCTGGTGAAGGATCGCTTCTCGAGTGGCCGTATGGGCGGTGATCACGGGATACTGGATAATTGTCAGTGGGACGGCAAGAAAGCAGGAAGTAATTGAGACGTCGAGTTGCATAACTTACGTTCCAATCTCCAAATTCCAAACTTCTCGCACTGTCATACAAACGCTCATCCTCAGGATTAAGTGCCGTACCCTCTACGTCATCTGTGGCACCGTATTTTGCGTTTTGTTTCTTCGGATGCTGCGAATCGCCAGGGCTCATCGTTCGCGCGGCACTCGAACTTATAAGTGGAGTCCTATGATTATGCTCTACTTGCGGTACCCAGTATTTCCCTTTACCACCTCTTTCATAGCGCATTCCAGCCATCATCCTAGCTGTTCGCGACGATGAATCCTCATGCGCAAGCACATCATCATGTGCGTCAAAATTACGGTACTCGTATTGGTTCCCAGTGAAGGTCTGTTTGGTATCCTGGATCAGGTCCATGGGACCAAACGCGTCGCGCAAAGCGTATTTTACAGGCATTCGAGCAGCTGAAATTGTAACATCAGCATAATCATGCCATGAGAAGGCGTACCAATGGGCTATCGCAAATGCGGGCATTTCGAAGCAGATGAGAGCGTCTTGGATGGCGGCTGCGAGGTTATCCGGGCTGTAGCCAGGGACGCTATCGGGAATGGCACCAAGCCATACAAAAATAGAAAGTAAGAATCCTTGCCAGTATGAAGCAAAAATAATGCCTTTGATACACAAAAATTTCGGCATAGGTCTGAAAGGTTGCAGGTCGTCGGACATGATAACCCAGAACATTGCCAAGGCGTACAGGCATATGGTAATGCTGAGATTGTAGATAATGCCGCTCCATAAATAGCCTGAAGAAAGACCGATATAGCCTTCTTGATAAGTGCCTGTTGCTTTCATCGCTATTGTGGCTATAGATAGCATCGGCTTTATCCACGTATACTGTAGAATTCCTCGCTTGATGGCAAGAAAGGTGTGAGGATCAGATATGTCGACGTGAGAGAGGACGTGATTCAGAGGGAAAAGATGGGGCTTAGGTTTTCGACCATACATTAAGATGATCAAGGCTCGTTCGCCACCAATGAAGTTAATGAGGAGTTGGAAGAAAGTATAGATTGTGAATGCCTGGGCTTTTGTAAGTGTCGACAAGTTATGTTTGGTTTGGTTTGGGACACACCTCATATACATCTCGTAGTGGATCTACATAGATGCCGGCTTTTATAGACATCAAGCTTGCAAATGAAGCGGCTGAGTATATGGGAACCCTATATACGATAAGAGGAGCTCAATTTTGAGGGGGAGACTATAGCTCACATCAACAAGATACGAACGACATATCTTTGTAATAGAGGTTTGCGGTAATTCTTCCTACGTTACTTTTAGTTTGTGCAAGAAAGACAACACATGATATACATACGCCTGAAGCCATACTGAGCTGTTTGGTAAATTTATCAGCCAATCTCTAATCTTCCATACCTGATTTTGATATTTACGAACAGAAAAGTGAGTAGAGCAGCCGATAGTGCAGCGACTCCAGCAAGTATGATAACAATCCGACCAAATCTTGCGCCAGTCCCACCACCAGCTTCAACATGGTATTCCATGTTTGCCGTACGCGTCGTAGGAGCACGCGAGTAGATCGAGCAGTGTTCAAACTGCTTTCAAGGAGAAAATATTACGACATTCCCATGATTAATCAGTAAACTTGTGGGTACAACTGTGCTGATGGGAGTAGAGAGGGTATTCTTGAATTTTGGATGAAGTTGAAGAGTTGCCTGATAGGATTTGATTTTGGCTTTGCCATGACGAGCATGAGCACTACTAGGTCATAGGGGCTAGATTGCCGTTTGTTTTGGTGGGGGTGTGGTAAAGACTGCAGGGGTGCACCCCAACCACTCGGCTAGGGCTGCCCATCTCCGCCCGTAGCTAAGGGTTCATAAACTTTTGTAAGCTGCAGCAACGCGACTTCGACTTTGTAGCTTCGCAACCGCCTAATTGTCCGAGGAGCGCTCTAAATGTTGGCTTCGCTCTCCCACGGGCTCTGCTTTCCATAATGAGAGGGGCCCAGGATACGGCGCCAACTCTCGTAGGTAATGGCTGTCTCCGAGTTGATAGCAACGCCATTGGGGAAGCAATGGTCATTCAACTGGATATTGCTGATTGAATTGCTGGTTTGCAGCATTCTGTGAGTGCCATTCCTGAGCTTTGTAGCCTTTAGCCTAGCTATTCGACTACTGACGACTACTGACTATCAAAGGACAATCTTCTTCCTCGGCTATTTTGACCGTCTGTTCGCTACCATAGTCTCATATGGTATACGTTCATACACATGGCGCAACTACCATGCCTACATCGACATTCAATCCCTTCAGATCTCACTATTAGGGGGTCGTATATTCTTCAAGGGAGTGCGTTACCATGCCCATAACGAGACTATACTGGTCCATTCTGGCTATATAACGTGGAACTATTGGTATCGCAAGGTCAGGGAAGCCCAAGTGTTTGTAGATACTCCATCAGGAAGGAAGGGTCGGTCCGGAAGCTCTTCGAGATCTCAAAGTAGAAGTGCAAGTCCGGGTAGACAGGAAAGGGGAGGTGTAAATGCGAACAAAAGCTTGCCTTGTCGTTTGAACATACAACTCGAGGGTGTCCAGGCCTTTCTTTACAACCGAAGTCCTGTCTATGATGCTATCATTAGCAACATCAACAAAGCCACCGAGGGGAAAGATGAGGTGTCGTTACGAGAAGAGGAAACAAAAGGGGTGTCATCCGGTAGCGATGCAAAGGAGCATAAACCCTCGCAATTCGAGAAGCTTTCCGCCCGGATCAGATCGTCAATATCATCTCCTGATGACCCGGAAAGGTTTCAAGATAGAGCTGTGCATGATATGGGTGCTGATCAGAAAACTACCCCAACTACGAAGCCTCCTGTTCCGTCATGGCTGAGAATATTCCCGATTCATGTTGGGTGCAAAACTGCCGCAGCGGTGCTCGGGAATGAAAACACCAAAGCCATTATCACTGTCAAAGTCAACAGCGCGAGCGGGTCTTTTGATGCCGGACATGCCGGACCTCTCGATAGTTACAAATTGCTCTTCCAATTTGAATTCGACCATCCTGTCATCAACATGAAGCCAAACCTCGACTTCAAAGAGCTTCAACTAGCGACTGCAATACACCTGAAGACTGAGCCTGCCGAGAACGGAATAAACAAACCTGGAAAGGATGAAACCAAGCAACGAGGCTCCTGGTTTCCCTTGGGGCGCAAGCATAACGGGTCAACTGATTCCGTCCGCGCCACTTCTTTTCCTGGCAAGAGAAAATTCTCGACCACTCAGCATCCGCCAGGAGTGATTCCGGGCGAGGAGCGGTGGCAGGGCCTTACTAGATATCTCAATGAGGACCTGCACAATGAGCATGATGAATGGGATGCTGTTGAATACGCAAGGTCATCAACGCTTGCCGACTGTCCCAAAATGGGATTCACATTCTATTGGGACATACCTGGGCCTGTGCCGGAATCCGTTGATCTTCTAGACCATGAGTCTGGCTCGTACATTGATGATATAAACGAGTCTGCACCTCCCGAATACGGCATGGACATCTTGGTCTACGGCGGGACAATCAACTATGGTCCGTGGGCCGACCGTCAAAGAATCAATTTTCAGTCCATTTTTTTCCCTGGTTCATACGCAGATGCGATTCCTGGAAAGAAACTTCTACCTGGAGAAGACAGAGTGTCTACAGAATTCAAGCTCTTCCTAAGCATCGAACAAGATACAGTTCTGCGGATTCCCGTGCGAGAAACCTCGAAAGATTGGAAGTGGAAGGGGAAAGCGGAGACAGCTATCGCCAAAGGAAAAGATGAATCAAACAAACGCAAAGGACATCGAAAAGGCAAACGTGTGCCTTTTTGGAAATCTCGAAATAAGGGAAAGTCAGGCCCAAACGTTCGACCATTCGCATGGCTTGATGTCAAAGTCATGGCCGATACCACAGTGAACTACACCATGGACATGGTCGCGAGGAATAGCGGATACCGAAGCCACGTCTCGGCTGATGTGAAAGCTCTTGAGATACATACTAGTGTCAATCATGGCTTGCTCTGGCGGTCTGGGACTCTCACGTTAGCTTGCGATCTCTCTGTGCCACTAGGTTGGAATGCATTGCGAGAATGGCATTTCAAAATCATCAACGATGACCTCGAACTTTTTATTCTACGAGACCATCTGTTCTTGCTCACTGATGTCATTGCCGACTGGACTTCTGGACCTCCTCCAGAATACTTCACATTCACTCCTTTTCGCTACCTACTGGACGTACGTTTTCGCAATTTCAAGCTATACCTCAATACCAACGATTCAAACATCATCAATGATCCAGCCGAGATTGATAAAAACAATTTCATAATTCTACACGGCCAGGAACTTCATGGCGATGTCAT
Organism: Tothia fuscella; assembly: GCA_010583015.1. Lineage (NCBI taxonomy): Eukaryota > Fungi > Ascomycota > Dothideomycetes > Venturiales > Cylindrosympodiaceae > Tothia > Tothia fuscella. The sequence goes on from MU007012.1 coordinate 740,110, forward strand.
TGTCCCTCTCGAGAAATTTCGCCCAGTGCGCACCGAGATATTTTTTGACGTTATTGGCCGCGACCTCGACTTGCAGCTCTGCCTCAGCCAGACCAATACAGTGGCTACTTTCGTTGGGCGAGAGAATTTTGCAAGACTCGATGAAGTCACGCTGAAAGGTAGCCATGCAGCGTTTTCTGAGACTTCTCGCGGCTTGACCGATCGACTCACCTTTGATATTCACGGCACCAAACCTAAGATTTACCTATTTGGGTTTGTGGTGGATCGGTTGATCAAGCTAAAGGAAAATTATTTTGGAGATGATTTGCACTTTCGAACCTTGGACGAATTTCAGAATCTTTCACAAGGAAAGGCTTTGGAGGCTGAAACTGATGCGAAAGCCCAACAATCCAATCGTTCCAATGATCTTGACGTGATACTGTGCATATCTGCTAGTGATACTCGCGCACTTATCCCCGCGAATATGTACAGCACACGGGAAAGCATCATTATCGACGTACCGTATGCGTCTGCAGATCTGCGTATAACGAGCTACTACATGGACCTCCAAGCTGACTTCAGCCCTATGACTGTCTCTCACAGTGCGCTATCAGGCGCTGATGGCGATGAGAAATCTTCAACCAGTCGAACGGAAATTTTCATTGAGTCTGCCAACATGTCTGGACATCGGCTATTTGGTCTTCCTCCAACTGAGCCCACGTACGTGTGCAGTTGGGACATCGATGTTGGAAAGGTGTCTGGAGAATGCTCTAGCACATTTTTCGAACAGGCCGTTCGATCACTTCAGTGCTTCGCTTTCTCTCTGGACGATGATGAGAACTCTATGCCCCTTGTGCAGCCCCTTGTTATTCCAGACATCACATTCCTCCGTGTCAGATCCCGGGAAATCAAAGTGTGGCTGCATATTGAATCAGAAGGCTTGCTAGTCAGCACTGGACCTGCTTCAATCGATCTGAACGACTGGTCTGGCACTACCTTCTCGAATAGGCTCAAGGTACATGTGCCTGACTTCACAGTGGCTTGCGTAGACTCTAATTCTGCATCGCGGCATCGGCTAAGAGAACGCGATGGAGAAGAAATACAAACACATGCCTACCTGCGCACGTCTTTGTCGCTCAGCATGCTAAAAAGAAAGGTCCACTTCGCTCAATTCCGACAATTGCAACAGGATCATCTTTTCGAGGCCGATAGCCGTACCAATAGAACTCCATTTCTCTTCCTTGGTCCGAACACTCAGGCTCGGAAAGCTTTGCAGACAGTGGAGAGAGACCCTCCTGCTCTTCAGTATCCGCCAATACCAGATCCAATCTTCATTGATGATAATAACAGCCTGGATACGGGCTCATTTGTGACCACACAGAGCTCCTCGCGCAATTCGAACAAGAATGGGAACTCTTCCTCTACAATGAATTCTCCAATTTACGCCAGCATACCCGAACTTTCCAGACGAAGCTCTCGATCTTCTTTGGCTGTCTCAATCCGCTCAACCAAGAATACATCGGTAGGCATGCAAAGCAACGCCCGAAAAGCAGAGCCTGGATTGCTTAGATTGCCTGGGAGCAAACCATTCAATGATCGCGAGCGTGAAAAGCGAGGGCTTCCTCCATCATCTGTAGCCTTCTCAAGCCCTTTGGCTATCCCATACTTTCCTCTCCACCTTATAACTCCAGACTCATCGAACCTCCCGCCGCTGCCAAAATCGCATTCACAAGAGTCTCATACGGGAGTGGCCACATTCAGCACGGCAACAGGACGAGATCTGGACGAGAACCTTGACCACATCAGCCTGATACTGACGGTGGAGCCCGGGGTTCAACTTTTTTTCACACCACGAGCGATGACCGCAGTGACAAACCTGGTCGATCTGCTGCAACCGAAGACACCTGAAAACTTACTAGATGCCTTCCAGATCAACGTTGTAGGGTATTTGCTAGGGTTAGAAAAGAGGAAGGCGGGGGCTGGAACATCGCTTGAGATTTCGGCCCGTATGCCCGCCATCAGTGCGCGATTTCTGAACGCGTTCGATAGGACAGACAGCGGAGGTTCATATCAAGAGGTCGACCAGTACGACTTAGAGCTCACCCAAGTAGCTCTTTCTGCTAGACACACAGTCCACCCAGTTGCGGACGCCAAAGATCCATTGTCGTTGTTACATTGTACCCTGCAATCGATCGATGTATCAATCAGGGAAATTCCTGTCCGGCATCTTGGACAAGATCTGGCAGTCCAAGCACGCATCCATGATGTTCTCCTTTGGCTCGGAGCTTCGAACAAGCTGTCAATCAACACTTCCTTTCGCGATATAGATGTTGAGACCGGAAGCAAAAAGATTGAATACCTTTCTGCCCTCGTACAACGAACCACACTTCTAGTTAATGACTTCGCGGCTCGTTTCGCCACCTTGCAAGCTGAGAAGAGAGAACGACTTGCCTACCTGGCGTACAGTCTGACCATGGGCGGAGGCGATACGACGGATCCGCCTTTCTTGGCGCGAATATCACATATGCTGCGTATCACCCCGCATCATGTTCGCACTCACGACTCCTGGAAGATTATATCTCGCTTTCGATATATTTATCAGACCATGTCGGCAGAAGAGAAAAAAGCTCTGGCGGATACGTCATTGTGCCCTACGAATGCAACGGATCTTGTTATGAACACTTGGGACCAGTGGCGTTCGTGGGACTTGAGACATGTCAAGACTAGTATGGCAATGAAGTATCTTTACGGAACTGCGATCAATAGTGATGATAGCAGCCCTACGCGACCTACTTTACCTCTAGAATTACGGCTTCATTCTTCGACGATTAGGCTGCTTATCGATCCAGGACAACATCAAAGCGAGATCTTCATCGGCTCACTAACTACGAATGTTACTATGAGCCCACCGTCAAGTCCGTCAGGATTGATGCTTGTACAGGTGGAGGGCGAGCAACCCACGGAGAGTGTTATCTTCCAAGTCAGCTCCAGCGCTGTCAATATAAGACTTAACTGGGAAATCATTGCCCTCGTCGAAAGTATTATTGGTATCATTGAGACCGGAGAGCGTTTACAGGAGATCAACTCCGAGCCATCGATTATGTCTGTAAACTCGGTACTTCGAACGGACAAGACATGGCGGGCGATACAAGGCATTGTGGCTATCGAGAATGCTGCAGTTGCATTCGAGACTCCAAATTTGAACGCGGTTGCAGAGAGCAAGAGCTTGAAGCTTTCGCTAGTTAACCTTGACAAGACCAAAACAGAGGATGGGTTTTTTCTTAGCGCTCTGCTACACGCGGCCACCGCTCACAGCGTTTTGAGTTCTCACGATAGAAGCCTTGTGAATGCAACTGCTGATCTACCCAATATCTATGTCTCTCACCATGCCCCTGGAAAACTGTCCCCAAATCATCCAGAATGGCGGATCGCTGGAACGAGCTCAAATCTTGTGTTGCGTAGCAGGGAAGAGCTACTTGGTTTGGTGGAGACCCTAGACTTGGTGGTTCGCAATGAAGTTGCAGACCTCAAACGCCGGTTCAACCATCTGAACCCGTCCAAGAGATTGAATGGAACGGAAACGCCAATCACAGAGAACAGCCGACTGCCAAAGCTCACAGTCGCATTGCTTATGGAGGCATATCTTGTGGACGTTGCGTTGCTTCAATCATTGAGCTACTCACTCTCCGGTACAACCGGCAGAATTTCCGTGACTCCGAGTTTGCAATCCCTTCTGTCTTTGGATGTCGATCTCGATCTCAGCAGCCACTCTCATAGTCTTCATAGTGCCGCCAGCGCAGAACCCATCTCAATGTTATGGCTGCCACCTATCAACGCTCACGTTGAAGTACATCAAACTGAAGAGCGGATATCACTCACCGTGTCGACAATTATCCAAACAATCACACTAGAGGCTAGTGCTGTTCATGGTGTATTTAGTACATTGAACAGACCGGAGATCTCGAGTACGTTTCACGCGGTTCAGGCGGATTGGGGAACCCTCCAACAGCACATTCAAGAAGTGTTTCCAAAATCGCCATCATCAGCGCTGGTGCCTGAGAAGACTCCAGGTCCAGCCCTTGCATATAATATTGCCCTTACATTGGCTGGGATTAAGATCAGTGCTGATGCGCCAGGCAAGCTTGCCAACGCTGGGACAGCAAAGCTGTCGCTCGGTCTGAATTGTGTACAACTTCAAGCTTTCAATGTTGTTGCAGGCAGCACCGAACTTATTCCGCTCCCCGAGATTCACACCCAGTTACGACAAATGTTCATTGAGCTGGTGATCAAAGATGAACTGGGTGAGCGGAGCTGTGGCAACCTCGCCCTGTCTGCTTCGGTTGATTGCACTCTTCGCAGTTCCGCTCGACGTGGTATCAAACGAAATTACAAAGCACGAGTTGATGGTTTTGTCGTCAACGTGTTTGCGGAGACTGCTTCTGCTGTAGTAGACGTTCTCAACCACTTGCAAGACCGATTGAAGGATGTTGACCTTTCAAGGGAGAAGAGATATTTACGAAGACTTCGGCAGCCTAGTCGCAAATCATCCATGCTGCTGGGAGACTCGTTCTTATCAGATACGACTGTCGCATCGGCAGGTTTCCTCCAATCTGTTTTCTCACTCGCGTTACATGATATCCAGGTCTGCTGGATTGTGGGCAATTCAGTATCAGCCTACCCAGGACATGAAGTCGAAGATCTCGTCCTCTCTATCAAACTCATCGACTTGGCTACGAAGTCTGAAAACTCTTCTCAGCTCTCGATTGAGGATGTGATGCTCCAAATGGTACCCAGTTCGCAGGATAAGTGGCTTAGATCCATGAATTCTGCTCTACTACCTCATACATCTTTCAATGTAGGATACGCATCCACAGACGACGAACTCAAGATGTCATTCCAAGCCGTCAGTAGATCCGTGGATCTGCTTCTTCACTCCAAGTTCATGATACCAGCCAGTAAATTACAGCAATCCATTGGACTCGCTGTCGATAAATTTCGTGAAGCGACCGCGTCTTGGGAGATGACTCCGACCTCCACCGGTGCTCAGCGGAAAAATCCGTTTGGTGACAAGCGTTTGACGTCGTTGACCGTGGATTGCGATTTTGCGGGTGCCGTTGTCCGTCTACAGGGACGAGGACGGACTCGCGCGAGAACGTCAAAGCCTGATGGCGAACAGGGGACTCATGGAGGACGATATGGACAATTCGTTGGAGAAGAGAATCTGGCGGGTGCGGAATTGCGGACCCCCGGCATTGCTGTCAAGGTTGAATATACTGATGATGGAGTGGATCCGTCCTTAAATGCAGAGTTGAAAGTCGATGGCTCTTCGAACGAACTTACGCCAACGGTTGTGCCACTCATCCTTGAGATATCCGATAGTATTAAAACTGTTGTTGGTGAGACGGAGAAGGCACCACCGACTCCAACAAAGCTCGAAACCAAAAGTCTGCAGTCGTCATCCCTCATCGATGAAGGCTTACTGGCTGCTGATCCAAGTCAACTACTTGGCAAAACTAGCTTCAATCTTGGTGTTCGCATTCGGAGGCAAGAATTCAGTCTCAGTTGCCAGCCTATTGCTCGCGTTGCAGCATCCGCGCATCTGGAGGATATCTACATTACAGCAAACACTGTCAAGTCTACGGAGCATGGCCATTTCATTGCTGTGTCGGCAAATTTTGAACATCTTGAGGTATCCATACAGCATATCTACTCGCGAGAGTCAACCTTCAGTTTTGAAGTGGAGTCGATAGTCCTGTCCATCATGAACAGTAAACATCTCAGTGGCACTCCTGGTCTATCTGCTGTCCTTAAGATTAACCCGATGCGTACACAAATCAATGCGCGCCAATTGCAAGATTTCCTTCTCTTCCGAGAAATTTGGATACCACCAGAAATACGAAAAGCGTCTGAGCCGAACGTGTCCGCCTCGCCAGAGCCTCACGACTATCTCGTGCAGCGATATCAACAAGTTGCATCAGCCACGGCTTTCCCTTGGACAGCTACGGTTGCCATTGCTGAACTGAAAGTCGAGCTTGATCTTGGTCAGGCGATCGGCAAGTCAAGTTTAGTTATTGAAGATGTGTGGGCGTCATCGCGTAAAGACTCCAACTGGGAACAAAATCTATGTGTCGGGATCGGAAAGGTTGCCATTGATAGCAGCGGCAGGATGAGTGGCTTTGTTGAGCTTGCTGGTGTTAGAGTACGCACAATGATCTCGTGGCCACAACATGAGGGCGGATATAACCAGACTCCCCTCATTCAAGCTTCTGCTGGTTTTGATAGACTCCGCGTGAAGGCAGCTTTCGATTATCAGGCCTTTGCCATCGCTGATATTGCCACTTTCGACTTCGTCATGTACAATACGCGTACAGACACCACGAGCAAGAAGGATCGACTGGTTGCTATTCTCGATGGGGACAAAGTCAATGTGTTCTGCACAGCCAATAGCGCGTCGCAAGGACTGGCGTTGTATCAAGCATTTGAACGATTGATACAGGAAAACCAAGCAGCCTACAAACAATCACTCAAAGATGTCGAAAAATTCCTCCGCCGCGAATCTGTCGTGGTGCCAACAAGATTTGGACCGAAAGTGCCGCAAGACACAATCCACGAACAGAACGAAAATGAGAAGGACAAGCTGCAAGCTCCTATTTCCCTCTATACAGACGTGGTAGTCACACTGCGCTCCATCAATATTGGAGCCTTTCCCCGCGCCTTCTTCGATAGTCAACTTTTCATTGTAGAAGCCTCGGATGTACAAGCACGCTTTGCTGCCACACTCGACAACGGGAAAGTGCATTGCAGTCTGGCTACCACACTAGGGCAGCTGCACGTAGCCTTGACAGGAGTAACGCACCCCACTGGTCCGAAAACGCTGCAAGAGATCACTGTAGATAAGGTCGTGCACACTGCGGTATCTGCACGTGGTGGTATTATCTTGAGAGTGCCTAAGGTTACGGCTATGATGCACACTTGGCAAGTCCCCGCCTCATACGACATCGATTACATCTTCAGCAGTAAATTCGAGGGCAAGGTTGATGTAGGATGGAATTACGCGCGTATTCAGGTCATAAAGTCCATGTACGAAACACACGCCCGGAGTCTGGCTTCTCGTCTCGGGAAACCGCTCCCAGAATCCGCTGTCAAAATTACTACAGCGACTTCAGACTCAGAACAAAAAGAAAAGGGTACAGCGGAATCGTTAGCGGACGCTGGAAGTGGGAGCGGCAAAGGCAAAGGCAAAGGCGAAAAAATTACCGCAGTGGTGAACGTACCGCAAAGTAAATTTATATATCACGCTGTTGAGCCGGCTGTCATCGAAACGCCGCAGTTGAGAGATATGGGCGAAGCGACACCGCCGCTTGAATGGATCGGGTTGCATAGGGATCGGTTGCCTAATGTCACGCATCAGATCGTTATTGTGGCGTTGCTTGGGGTGGCAAAGGAGGTGGATGAGGCGTACGGGAGGATTCTGGGGACTACGTAGTCCGTCTTGAATTTTACTATGGGAGGGTGTTCACTTTGTAAATATATATGTATTAGGCTTTGGGACTGGAGTTTGGTGGGAAGAAGCTGTGATAATAGAGTGTAAGGAGAGAAGGGATTACGAATTATGAGCGCATTAGTTGATATACCACAGGGCATCGAGAAGGTTGTCATTTTTCTGAGACTGTCTACCACTTGAGTCGCCTCCTCTTTTTATATATCATCATTTCGTCCTCCTCGCTTCCACATTTCTTTCTTTTTGATCATTTGAGCTCGCACTACCGGAAGGGATCCATACTCTTTCTCCAGCCCGCAATCGCCAGGATGCTTTGAATCAGAACCGGAAGTACACCAGAAAGAGCATGAAGAGAAAGACTGTTCTCATCGTTGCATGAAAGCGATCCAACAGCCTCTCCCCGAGTCGCCGACGAGGACGCGTAGTCTTTTGTGCGAGCACAGATGAAAGCAGACTGCCGCGCGACTCTTCATCTTCTTCTTCATCATCAGTCTCCCAATCTTCCTCAATTATCGTGACCGTAGCGTTAGGCGATATAGAGTTGTCCCTTGTGTAGGTGAATGAAGTGGCATCTATAGCCGGGTCATATGGCCCCAAAATTGGCAGCACTGGATCCATTGAAGGATTGGTCTTTGCGTTCACACGAGCCTTCAACTTTGTAACGAGCGCAAATCCAACGCACATGTTCGAAAGCACCATTGGTGCAGACTCCCGCTCACCGTCCACTTTCAGTGACACCTTGGGATATTTCGTAAGACCCACCATAGACCAGAAGTGCTCAGTCCTGTAGTCGGGAAAGATAGGATTTGGAATGGGTCCATTCCTAGGGCGCTGTCCGGCGTGGGTGATGTGGGTGTTGTAGTTGGATCTACCATACCCCGGGACCGGTGAAGCGATAAGGTGTTTCAAGTTGGGCAGGTAACGCTCAAGGAGTACTCGTGGGTGGTCGTGGTCGTGCGCGTCAATAGCACGGAGTGCAGTTCTCCTTGAAAGCCAGCGGACAAAGTCTGCAGAGTCTTGCGGAATTCGATCTAATTCCTTCTTGTGGAGCTCTTCAAGTTGGATCCATGGCAGTTCTAGTGTTTCGATACAGGCAGCCTTGTATTCAGGGAGATCTTGGAGACGACAGCGGAACTTGGACAGATTCAATGATTCAAACTTGAAGGTAGTGTTGCACCACGCTAAGATAGAGGCCTCTTGGTTGATTTGGCGGCATATTAGAAGCGGCGCGAGATTCTTCGAGCCAGTGAAGCGTGAGGTGAAGACTTCGTGGTAGATCTGGTTCCTGGTTTCTGTTGAGTGTTAGCGGATGTCTGCCATATCTAAATTACTTGTATCAACATACCTGCGGGTAGATTTAGTAAGCCAGACTTTGCGCCTTGATCTTTTTGCTTCTTGTTGTTATTCTTCTTCTTTGAACCAATTTCCATTTTGGAGAAGCGAATTCTCATTTCAGTGTCTTTCGTTGGTGACGACACACGGGGTTTCAAATTAAAACATGACGCCATGGCTGTTGATTCCAATGTAAGTTCGTGGAAGTCGTACTTTGAAAATGAAGATATGGATCTATGAAAGTACGATTGTTGTGTTGAAGAGTGAGTGAGGCTATTGCCTTAATCACATGATCATAAGAAACGTCTGCTAGTATCGGGCAACGGCTGGGTACACTGGGGACAAAGTCAAATTGAAGAATTGACCTCAAAAACAACATTATAGAGAGTTAACGAGCGGAAATCGTTGCATCTTTAAAAGCACACATTTGTGACAGCTTGGAAAAAGGAAACTGAAGCAAAAATGGAAGAGCCCCATATCACAACTGATTTTGCTATCTGTGTGATGAACATCTCTACTTCTCTTTTCTTTGACCAAGGCCCATTGATACAATGCCAACTGGTGTGCTAACTGATTTGTAAGCGTCAATTTATGCCTATCCTTGAACAACAGTGACAGAAAAGTATAATTGTGAAAAGACATTCTCCTTATATCATACCTAATGACATATATTATCCCTCAACTATGATGGATTTTAGCTACTCACAAGGTAGTAGCACACGCGTCACCTAAATCAAATCTTCTGAAGTCTGACATAGCACTGCACCGTCTGCCGCGTCAATATGTCTACCCAGTCGTAAGAATTGTATTCTTGAGGTACTTCTTGAAGCACAAAATCCCACAAGATCAACACAATGAATAGTCTGAGTTCCAAGTATCCAAGACGTTTGCCCCAGCAGCCTCGACGGCCGAGCCCAAAAGCGAGATGAGGTCCAGCCAAGGCATCGAATTCTTGCCCTTGCGCCGTTTGTGTAAGCCATCTCTCCGGCTTGAACTGGGCAATATCGTGGAGTTCCCATGATCCGATTTTATTCGGAGTGGTGCGACTTGTTTGACTGCGGAGCTCTTCTGCCACAAAAAGAGGCGGCGACTGGATTGAAGGGCCATTGCCAAGGAAGAAAACATCGGTGCCTTTTGGGATATGGTAGCCCAAGAGGGTGGTGTCTTGCAGCGCGATTCTAGCTATGCCATTTGCAGTCTGTGCTTTGCGCAAAATCTCTTCGATGACCGCATCCAGATACGGGATTGAGCTTTTGGAAATCTCAAGTGCGGTAGGCCGTCGATTTTCGGTCACCGCATCTTTGAAAGCAGCACGCAGGTCGGAACGTAGTCTTGTTTGAACGTCTTGATGGTCGGCAAGGTGTTTCAATCCCCATGTCATCGTGGTTGACGTTGTATCATGGCCGGCAACAAGAAACCCGAAAAGCTATTCAGGTCTGTCAATGAAAGATGCAAGGAGTAGTAGTCAGAGCAACTTACTTCGTCAAAGATGGGACGTGAATCAGTGACCGCTGCTCGGCCTTTATGCCTCGCTTCCGCGATCTCCCGAGAAATTATGTCATCCATAGCACATCCGATTCTCTTGTCTGTATCGGAAGGACTTGCTAATCGTTCTGTTGTATCCAGTACATGACGCCGTATAAGACCCTCCTTCCTAGCTATTGCTTTCCACATATAAGGTGTCTGTCGCAACAGCCAGTGGTGTAATTTTGGAACAGGGCTTTGCGTCGAAGTTTCCAGACTTTCCGTCAATGTGAGTATGGCTTTAAAATCGGCCGGCAAAGGAACCGTGGGAAATACCACGGCTTCATTCGGGTTCTCAGGTAGTTCCATGGATGCTAGGGAAGACAGTAGCTGTAGCTGTCCGTTAGTAGTGCTTTACTTTTGGGTTAGGCCAAAGGCTGCACCATAAATGGCATCAAGCGCGCCATTGTTGACATCTTTATTTACAGAAAATGGCCTTCCTTGCGCGAGTCTGACTTTCTCGTGCCACAATTGTAGCATTGTTGTAGTCGCCAGATAAATATTGGGAGCCGCTACCTGATGGAGGAATGTCTGGCTCTTCATTCAGCACAAGCATGGCGAAGAGATATCAAAGTACCTACGGGAGTCATCAAATCCCGAAGAAGATTCCGATTCCTTTTAAACTCCCCGCTTGAAGATTTCTTGGATATGTGCTTATCGGGTATGAGACCTGTGAAAACGTCTCCGAAAAAGTTACTTCGATCAAACTCGGTTGTCCGCCTCAACAAAACATCTTGCGCTTCTCTGAAGTCTGTGACAATGACCCATGGCTTCCTAAATGGACGGGGCCAGACCTGCACGATGGCCGAGTTCAAGTTTTTGTTCTGCAATGAGAACCAGGACCAAAAGTGCTTGGTTGATCTGACACGAGATGTGAGATCAGGAATGTCACCAAGGATATGCCTCGTAGCGCCGCGATTATGAGGGATTCCAGGGATTGGTTTGGGAAGGATCCATTTGTAGAAGAGAAATAGAAGTAGAAGAATACCAGGTACAAGGACCGTAAAGCTCGACCATGAGACTTTGAGGAGGAAAGACAGCATAGAGTTTGCCCAAAGTTAGGTTATCAGAAATGCGTGGTAAAGTGAATTGAGGAGAAGAAGAAGAAGTTTGTGATAGTAAAGTCTCGTGGCTGTCAATAAACAGTTTGTAGAAAAAATGAAAGGATTTTATCAGGAATTCGAAGAGACTGAGGAGGCTATGAAAAAGTTATGTAAATGGGCCGGATCTACCCACGGATGGGTCGGATGAAACTCAAATCTGAAGTGCTTGGGCTGGGTCGGGTCAAGCTCTTTAGTACGACAGGTGAAGTGGATTTTATGACTTTTTGACCCAGGCCAACCATCTACGGTACCATTTCCTAGGCATATAGAGATCTATACCACGTGACCCCTAGTATATTATCTATCTAGTAGTATTTTCTTAGCTTTTGGTAAGGTATATTGGTGTCATTTTCTTGACCTGGGCCGCATGGATTGACCCGGGTTGATCTGCCGGGTTTCAATGGCTGGGGCAGATCAGAGATGTTGACCCGACCCCATCCGGCCCATTTAAATCACTGGTTGGGTGAGATCGAGAGTGGTGAAGGTTCAAGATCGCACCTTCATGATACTGACCTGATATTAGCCCATGTATCCTTAGCTGATGTACAGTAGTAATGACGGTTGTTCAAGGTCGGAGAAACCGCAGATTGATGGGTGAAATGGTCTGTTGAATTAGATCATAACGACAAATTTTCAACAGCATATTATAAATATGGCATTCAAATACTCTTATCAGCGATATTCCTTTCCGCTTGTTTTAAATTGGAGTTTGGCATCCCCTATGCCATGTATATGAGAACCTTATTGTAAGCTTCCTGCAATTGAAGCCCAGGTCGTCTGGTCTCGTCTAGGATTCTGATAGGCAGAGCGCAGAGTAAGGTCATGAGGTAAGATCTTTATACTGCGCCAGTTGCTGCCGTAGCATCACCTGGGCATGAAGGTGGAGGAGTGCCAGGAAGAATCGTAGACACTGGCTTCTGTCCGTACACTTTCGAGACCTTCAAGAGGACAGGAATAACTCCACCAGTTTGAAGCGCAAATGGAACATGGCCAAACGCTCGTAATGCGCCGGCAATGGCACCAGAGTGTGCAGTCACTGATAGAAAGGTGTTACTGTCGTGGTAGAAGATATCTTCCATCGCCTTCTTCAGTCTTGCCGTCAGATGTGAGTCAGACTCTCGAAGATCTGCTGTCCAAAGAGGATCTGACTCTGCAAAGCCATCCTCGAAAGCGAAGTCTGGCCATCTGGAATGTATCTCCGACTTGGACGATCTGGCGTCACAAGTGTGGACGCCGAGGGCTTCTCGAAGAAGCTGTGTATATCTGTTAGTCGCAGCAATAATAAGACATGCGAGCAGGCCTCAAGTACCTCTTTTAGCACTGGTTTGAAGGGCCGATCTTCAGGTAGGGGCAGGCTATCAAAGGTAAGACTTGCTGTGGCACAACAGCGATCCAAAGGACTCGAGTAGTATGATTGTGGTCGTGGGACATCCTCATGTGTTTTCCAGAATTGATTGGCCGCCAAAGCCTGAGTAATTCCTTTATCCGTTAATCGAGCATCTCTCCAAGATATAGTGCCGTTGCCATCGAGTTTGGACCAATGGCACTAACATATTTAGATGAAATTCCCTCATTCAACTCATGGAGCAACGTACATCCCATGCTGAAGTACCATAAAAGGCTTCCGCCACATTATGATATCCTTCTCCATGTCTGCCTAGATACAAGACCTTAAAGCTCGTGTCATTTTCGGAGTCTTGGTTGAGGCCATTGATATAATGCTCAAATCTCGCCCATTGTGTAGTATCTGCAGCCTCGTTGACAATTTGCTGATCAGAGGGATATGTTCGATTTATCAAACCTAGATTGCTTTTTGTCTGGCCACGTCAATGTTGTCCTTGCAATGATTTGACTAGACGTTTACATAGTCGAACGACCTGCCGTCCGTGGCAGGGTCATCTTGTTGGAAAAATCCGGCTACAGACTTATACTGGAAAAAGAATGACCTCTCTGGGGGTGGTTCTACGAAAGTAGGCGAGGTCTGATAGGCAATTGAATCACCCATGGTGAAAAACGTAATGACTGTGGTTGCTATACAAGCTATGGAGCTGATAGAGATAATTGTGTATTAGTTCCGGTTCATAAACTTTGTAGGGGGAGTAAAAATTGAATTACAGTAATAAGAGCAAACGGAAGCCGCACAACTTAGTGCAGAGCTTGGTGTAACTTATCACATTACGCAGTGGCATATCATTGATTATAAACTATTAAGCAGAATTCATCTCAGAAATTAGTTACAGTTCAGAGACAAGAGCAAGTCGTCGTTGGCGGATGTTCAGGGCCAGCGGACCCACGTGGGGGTCGCTCTCGAGGTCATTATGTGAACGCTAGTTCCACAGCGGTCTCGCTAGTTGAGTGCGCTTTGGAAAACCAATAATTCTCAACCACCAACGAAGGAATAATTTTTCTAAGCTCTCAAAGTAAAGTCCTAGCTCGTGGCCATACAGTAAACAATTTTTTAATTTTTGTTTTCGTTGTGGTGGTTTGTTTGTACTGGAAAATTTAATTTTCCCAGGGGCACTCAAGCGAGACCGCTGTGGTTCTACAAGTAAGAATGCTCACATCCGTGTGTTTCAAAGCTAACTTACTGAACTCAGGACATCTACTCCATAAGACCAAAAAACCAAAATCTGGTGCACAAAGACACAAAATACAGATAGCAAGAAAGCACCATTCATTGAAATTGATATAAAGCAAAGAGTTTATAGATACCAGAACACCCCTCACCCTTCACTCCAATGCAAAATGCCCAGGGGTATCGTCCAGTTCGTCCCCACCATGTTTTTTCCATATTCCAACGCCAATTCAAAACCAACCATGCAACCATGTCAAAAAAGAAAGAGAAGTAGAGAACCCTACTTGGTCTCATCAAACTGATCAGGTTCCAAATGCGACCACTCCGGCACCTCCTTCAACTTGGACCACATATACTTCTCCAACTTAGTCGCACTCTTCGCATACGGCGTCGTCTCATTATTATACTTGCGACAATTATCAAAAATCAATTTCGCATCTCTGATGAAGTCTTCCGGGTTTGGGTAGAGGTCTTGCTCGTGTTTTTCTTCCATCGTCGCCAGATCCATGGGGTGTTTGATGACGTCGTAGTAATCTTGCACTTCGTCCTTGTTGACTGGTTGTTGGAAGGGCCAGGCGTTGGTGTTGTTTTGCATGTCGTTGAGGAGGTGGAGGAGTTGGTTGTAGTTGGGGCCGTGGCGGGGTGCTCGGGCGAGGAGGTCCATGTCTGGGGACCAGCCTGAAGCTTTGATTGCAGGGATGGCCATGGGATCGATTGGTTTTAAACCGTCTTTCCATTCTGGTGGTGGTTGGTGGACGATGTGGCTTTTGCTAACTGATTTGATCTTGACTTGAAGTGCCTCTTTCTGCTTCACTAACATTTTACCAGCTTCCAGGTAGCGAATCTTCGGTAACATGGTACATTGCATGATGGTACCGCCCTCGTAGTCCTTGATATAACCCATCCAGACTGGCTTGTCTAGAGTAATTTCTTTGGTAAAGCCTTGCTTTTTGAAATAGCCGATGGCATAATTGTCGGCATATGTCAAGAAATGCATGACATCTGATTGAGCTCTGACGTAGTCTTTCAGGTGGTTCATCATATGAGCACCGTAACCTTTGACTTGTTGGTCGGACGAAATGGCACAGAAGACGATTTCAGCAAATTGCCGGCCTTTGAACGGACGATAGGTTATCCCACTGTGGCATTGTCAGTGTTGTTGACATCACCAAAATGAGAGCATGCTTACCCAACCACTTCCATAGGCTTCTTGACTATAGCCAACGACATATGGGTTCGATCATAAACCAATCTAGCTATGTAGTCCTTTGGCATTTTGGGCAATTGCTTCTGAAATATGCCCTTCAGCCCAGTAAGTATAACGGTACTTTCAGGTTTTCCATCGTTGTTCACGACTCGGAACTCTATTATGCCTTCTTTTTCCTCGATAACTGCAGGCTGTTCAGATAGTGTCAGCTTAAGTGGTGTGCGAAGAATGGCTAGTGGCTACCTTTTCTGGGTATTTCACAGCCTTGTTGGCAGCAGGTTGGGGTGTTTGGGTCTTCGATCGCTTGCGAGGACTAGGCGAGTCTGTCATGTTTTCCGCCTTGCGCTTGGCTATAGTCTTGTTAGCCTCTGCTTCATGCATAATGCTGCCGAACATGAAAAGCCTGGTGGCATCCACGGAGATTTCTAGCAATACACGAAGCCACGTTCAATAGTAGCCTCTTCAATACATTTGTATTCCTTCTGGTATATGGTCTTGTAATGGCGAAGGGAGTTATCGGTGTTTCGGAAGTCGATGCGCCTACAAGAACGGCTTCGCAATCGAAGCGGTCTATTGTCTTTTGCCCAAGCTACGGTAAATGGCCCAGTCGTTTCTTGTGTCGGGACTTGTGGATTTTGGTTCTCCTTATCTTCGTTGGGGTCAAGACTGGCGAAAGTGTATTGCTTCGAGTCCCGTAAATGCATGCTGGTGCAGTCAGGATACCGATTTTGTGGTTTCGAATATTATCGCTAAGGCTGTTGGAATATCGGAGGGAAGTATGGTTTTTGTTGAGATCCGAAAACGAAGTGTCCAAAGTCGAGGTAAGATATCTCTGGCAAGCAAGAGCTCTTGAAGTACCCCACATAGCTTTCTGTATCGCGAGATACTCGTTTGCTCTTCCCCGCATTACGAGAACATGAACATGCTCACGGTCCAAATCTTGCTGGCCCGCCGCAAGAGAGACACGGCGGTATGGAAGAGCATTTCTCCAGGCGAGAACCCCCATGGAAAGTAACTTGGGATTTATAGAAGGAAGGAAAGGGACTTACACTCTTGCTTCACAATTGCAGGTACCATCTTGGCGAGTAGTGGTGGTCAGGATATTGGGGTAAGGTAAGGTGCTTTCGGTGCAAAAGTTGCAAGAATTGAGGAAAGAAGGTTCAAGGGAGTTCAAGTGAGAGGGTGGAAGGGCACACACGGATTAAATGAGAGGAGTCGGGTGGATCGTGAACTTCATGCGGCATGAACGTTCAGTGATATAAGTGCTACTGGCCGAATGCAGGTGTAGAGGTCAGAGCGCGGTTGAGCCAAAAAAGAATCAGGGTCCAGCTGCTTTGGATTTTGGACTCCACAATTTCAACTTGATGCCAAGGCCGACACGTCCACGTCTCCCAAAGTACGACCAAAAGTTGTAGGAATTATAACGACAAGTCAATTACCAATAACAAACCCACTCGCTCCATGTCGGATCTTCAACAAGTTTGGGACGCTGCTAAAGCAAGCCCTTTCTCTCCCACTTTCTCCAAGGACTCGCAATTCCTTGTTGGAGCTGTCCTTCTCACTATTGGTAGGCCTCCTGGTATGTGATATTGTGTAAGAAGATAGCTAATTGATACCTAGCATTTGTTCTCTCTGGTGTCTTTGCTCTCAGTACGTTCTCGGTAATCATAGTTATAATAACTGCATCACTTACTGGCTTCCGCAGACCGTTCACTGGCAACCCTCCCAGTCCTTGCTATCCCAGCATCTCTTGCATTTGGGTAAGCACTCTTAGAAATCCTTTTCGAATTTATGAAATTAATCATTGGCAGATTCGGCGCTGTCTACATGATTTGCGCCGTCGGAGTCAACGTCTAAAAATAAATATACCCATTTCGATTCCACCTTGTTACCAAAAGCATCTTCGTGTACGATAATATCCAATGACATGATTTGAGACGATTCTTTCCATCTCACTTCCATTTTTCATCATACCTCTTTTTCCCTCCTCGACTTTGTCTTCACTTTCATCACAATGGCAGACCGCGACTCTCCCGTCTTCAGCGCCGTCTCAAGCTCCGCCCGCCAACTCTACCTCCTCCTCCGCTGCATCAGCTTCGCCCCAAAAGCACAAGTACAAATCTCCGAAGAGGGCCTTCGTTTCACTGCATCAGAATCAAGTGTCCTAGAGGGCATGGTCTTCCTCGAAAAAGCTCTCTTCACCACATTCCAATACAAGGCGCCTCGACACTCTACACCCGACTCGGATGCTTCCGTCGACGAACAAGAAGACGAAATAGCTACCAACCCCACCTTCGCCATCTCCCTCCCCTCCCTCCTCGAAACGCTCCAAATCTTTGGTCTTTCCACCGAAAACAACGCCAACAAACCAAACGCCTACCGTCGAGATGGCTACAACAACGCCTTCTCCCACGATGTCCTCGGTATATCCGGTTCTTGCAGCATAACATGGGAGAAACCAGGCAACCCCCTTACTGTAATCTTACAAGAAGCGCAAATAACAACGACATGCGATCTCGTCACGTACGAACCCCTTTCCCTCGCAGACATACCATTTAACCGTGAGAATCTCGTTCTTAAAGTCATAATGCGGGCCTCCTACCTTCATGACGCAATCACGGAACTCAGTTCCACGAATCCGCAATCGCTTACTCTGACCGCTTCCCCTACTTCTCTCATCCTCTCTGCGTCAAGTACACTAGGCAGCGCGATTGTAGAATTCGATCGCGACTCCAAAACCGGTCATATTTCTACGAATAGAAATACAAACGGAAATGGAAATGGCACCGACAAACAAGGCAGTGGTTTGCTCGAAACGTTTCACGTACCCGAACCGTTTTCTCAGTCTTACAAGTTTAGTCACGTCGGTAATGCGAAAAAGGCGCTTGCTAGTGCTACGAAAGTTAGTGTCAGGGCTGACGAGCAGGGGGTGTTGAGTTTGCAATTCATGATTGAGAATCTGGAGGGTGGTGGTGTGAGTTTCGTGGACTACAGATTCGTGCCTCTCGTGGGCGAGGAAGGGGATGAAACTAGTACCACTGAAGAAGAAGGAGAGGAAGAGTAGAAAAGTTCAGAGCGCGGAGCGAAAAATATCATTGAAATTCATTAAAACATATGTTTTATCACCAAGGGTCTCGCTCAGTCCGACCATTATTAAAGCGCTACTAACGGTCCCAGAATTTTGCGGACTCGCCTTGTTTGTTTTGACTTACCTGTTATACTTACCCTCTCTAGGACTTACCTGGGGTTGGGGGGTATACTTACCTTTCGAGGACCTGGAACCAGCCAGCATCCTCGTTTAATCAAATACTTCTTTGGTATTTGAGGTTAGTTACGACCGATCAAGAAGTGGTTCGGCATAGCATTGCCATGAGACAATCTCTCATAGAGCTGCTCAGCCAGAGCCAAGTTCCAGTCAACGCCTGTGAGGATATCCCTACATCCATCTTCGTGGAGTTCGGTCTTCTCGACGAAGTACTCGACAATGGCTTGTTCCACGCGAGCGGTGTTGTAGTCGTGGGACCTGAGCAGTGCACTCATCGACTTTCTATCCAAACCAGTCTTTTGACTGAAGTGGGTGAAGATGAAGTCTTTGGCCAGGCGGTGGGCAGCTTGTCTTTGGCCACCAGCAGCGTTACAGAGTTGGTGTGCCCACTCTTGGTCGGTACCATAGGTCTGCACGATCTCATCGACGAGTTTTTGCTTTAGGCATTGGCGCGTTGTTGTATCAGAGAAGCAATTGTGCTTGAGGCACTCCATACATTCCTTTGGGCCGAAACCAGTTTGCTCGTGTAGGAGTTTGGTTTCCGCAAGGATATGGTTAGTAGCAGTGGTGAGGTCACCTTCTGGCACAACCAAAGTAAGAATCCTATATGCGCTATTCCAATCAATACCTGTCGCTATCGTGAGAACCGAGACCTTGAGGTTATCCGCCGTGACCTTTTCGTCCCATTGGGACAACCTGAGGATCTCGAGGACGTGCTCGCGCATTTGATACTCATTTGCTTGGAGGGAGACGAGTTCGTGAAGCTCTGCTGGGAGGCATACATCCACTACTGCAAGGGATTCCCGCAGGATACCAAGGTGGTAGTCGATGATGTTGTTCATGCGATTGGTTGCGTGGAGAAAGACCCAGTTCAACTGAACGAGGGTATCGAAGGCGTATTGTGGGCTGACGTTGTAGATGGCGATGAGAGCTTCCGTCAGTCGCTGGTATTCCAAGGCTTTTACTTTATCACCGCGAGCGGCCCGTAGGAAGGGCATCAGCAGTTCGCTGATTCCGGAAGCGGCGATGTACTCGAACGTCTTTTCCTCTTCTGATTTTTCGTTTTCGACCTGAGGGGCGTCTGGGACGATCTCATCAATTCCGATGAGTGCGGCAATTTGATTGAGCGTCGTCACGAGTTGTGAGGCTTCTTCAGTCTTGTTATCTTTCTTGGCCTTGGCCAAACGCTTCATACCGGTGTTGTAGTCCCATCCTAGCTTTTGTCTTATGTCGGGGTACTTCCAGCCGCCCTCGGTGTGAAATACTGTAAAATAGTGACCAGTGGGCCTCTGTTGTGTAATGTCGATAGGATCATCTTTATTCTTGTAGTTGTTTTGGTAACGAGCAGGCGCAATTGGGTAAATAGTAGCAGTAGGGTACGTAACCCTTACACTGTTCCGCCTTGGCCTGTTGGTGAAGGTTGTTTGCCTTGCGGTGTGGGGAGGGTTGGGACCATTGCGAGGATTGCAACCTTTATTAGCCTTGTTGTTCTTTCGTCGAGCCATTGATATGCTATGCTATTGAGTAGTCAATGAAAATGAAAGTGAGTAAGAAAATATACTTGTTGTGCTGTTAGGGAATGGAGGGGATATTGCTTGCACCAGGCAAGTTGTGATTTTTCGATTAGGGGTCCGAGCAGTGTTGGAGTTCAAAGGTAAAGAGATGAGTTGACAAGATCATTGTACTCAGGACAGGGCGAGGCTTATATATCTTTTGGTCTTTGTACGGAAAGAGGAGCGTACTTTCATTGTGCTCCTTTGTCAGTCATAAAGCTATTGTATTTGGGGGCTACAAAGGGAATATGTTCGAGCCCCCTTGTGTCAACGTTTGAATGCCATTCTATTTTCGAGCTGACCGGAAGCATGATCGATCAATCGGAGTTCTTTGTTCTCGGGGCAAGACAGGACGATATTCTGTTGGTCTAGAATTATGATGGAAATGAAACCTAAGCCCGGTAGGTGGGCGTGGTGGGGGGGAAATACACCGCCCACGTGATGGCAATGGTGCCAAGCCGCCATTGGACCCTGACTTTTTGCGCTTCAGAAAAAATGGTAACTTTTTGATAATGAACTTCGAGCTTGGAAAATTGTATCACCGTTCAAGAATATTGTTCTCTGCATTCAATCCATGTTTTATCCCGTTGCATGGATGCACATGCCCACCTCAAAGGTTTAGGCTGGAGAGGTACAGGACATTCCCTCGATAAAACCGATCGTGGACTAAAAAAACCGCTTCTCATCTCTCACAAGAACAATCTGCACGGCTTGGGCAGCAAAAGCCAGAAGGAGAAACAGGCGGATCAGTGGTGGCTTAACGCTTTTGATAACGCTTTGAAGGATATTGGAACGGGCAAAGAGGTGCGCAATCCATAATTTGGATTTATTTCTCAACCTTGTACTGATTCTTATTGCCATGTAGTCTTCCCTTGCTACTGTTCGTGAACACGGAGTCAATCGTGGAGGTTTATACGGATTTTTTGTAAAAGGTCAAATCCTCGAATCCACAATCGAACAAAATACACTACCGCCTCTCGCTATAGAATCTGCTTCGTCCAGCACCGTCTCCACAGACGACGAAGATAGCGACAGTCAGTCCTCCACCGAGATCTCAGACAGCTCCGACTCTGAATCATCGACCGCATCTTCCTCGGAATCCTCCAGTCAAAGTGACAGTATGGGGGCTCCACGAAGACACGGCGGCTTCAAGCGCAACACATCTCTCGTCAATGGCGCAAACTCAATGCCATTGGGCAAGACTCGAGTATTTAATCAAGACAGCAGCGACAGCGACAAGAAGCGGAAACATGAGGAAGAGCCAGTTTCGGTCCAAGCTGAGAAGCCACAGAAGAAGGCCAAGGGAGCTGATGGAAATGCTGTGAAGTCACCTAAAAAAGAGAAGATCGTCAAGGCAGCCTTACCTATTGAGGCACCTCCATCCAAAGAAAAAGTAAAAAAGTCTAAGAAGGCAAAGGAGGTTGAGATGGTTGAAGCGCTTCCCGAACCTGCAGAGAAAGAAAAGACCAAGAAGTCTAAGAAGTCTAAGAAGACGAAGGAAGTCCAGGTTGTCGAAACGGCTCCTGAGCCTGCCAAGAAAGAAAAGACAAAGAAATCCAAAAAGGGAGAAGAGGCCAATGGCAGTCTGCCTGCCCAGGTCCAGATTGTCTCAACTTTGACGGAAGATTTACCTTCGAAGATATCGAAGAAGGACAAAAAGAAGCCAGCCGTGGTAGAATCAGAGGCGGAATCTGTGATAGAGTCTGAAATAGATTCTGAGATCGACGACGACAGCTCTGAAAGCGAATCTAACAGTGAATCTGTATTCGATTCGGGTACTTCTGCAACCGATTCCGATGATGCCACAGATGTGGAAACCGAAGACGACTCTGAGGACGACACAGAAGGCGAGTCAGCTGATGAGTCCATGGAAGAAAAATCAGAGACCGAGATCGCACCCAAAGTAGCTATCGAAGTACTCAAAGTAGTAAACGGTGTTCCAATCCCGCAGCCGGAGATTGTCATCAAAGAGAAAAAGAAGAAGGTGCCTGCTCGAGTGATACGAGAGCAGCGTAAAGAAGAGCGTGAACACAAGGCCCGTCAAAATGCATTAGAGAAAAAGAAGGCTGCTATTGCTGACGGCACTTTTGACTACGAAGCCGATGAGCGTCGGAAAAAAGAACGTGCGATCGACAAGAAAGTCAAGGATGAGATCAGGAGACGGGAGAACGCCGGTGAATTTGGTCCAAAGTTGCCACATCCTGCCACTCTACTTCAAATCGAAAAGGAGATCGGAAAGGAGCTGAAGAAGACAGGCAAAGAAGGCGATGCTGAACTTGAGAAGCAGATGATGCACGAGAGACTTATCGTAGGCCCATCCTCCTTCCACTTACAATTTCACATATTGACAGAATGCAGAAAATGGGAGTTACCGGCTTGAATCAAAACCGCAAAGTCAAATACAAGGAAGAAAAGTTCAAGCGAGAGAAACTGAAGCGTACCGCAGCTCGAGATATCAAGGCCCGCGAACGCGCCAGAGTTTTCGGAACAGAATATATCCCTGAGAGCACTCTAAGTGAACAAGATCTCAAGAAGAAGCGAGCGGAAGAGAAATTAAAGGCGAAAGCGGAGCGAAAGGAGTCTCGAGCAAAGAAAGCTCTGATAAACGAGGACAAGGAAGCTGCTAAGCTCCAGCGTCGAGAGGCAAAGAAACTTCGTCGTGAACAGAAGGTGGAGAACAAGCGAAAGACTGCTGAAGGCATAGCAGCCTTGAAAGCCCAAAAGATAGCTACAACTGCATCCGTACTTCAGAGAGCGCAAGATGTGTTTGCAGGAGGAGCGGATGAGATCAAACTCGGTATAAATGTTGATGGCCGTACTCGTACCATCCCTGGTGTTGGGCGGGTTACAAAATATCCTACGAAAGCCGAGAAGTTGAAGACCAAGATTGAAGCCCGAGCGTTTGAAGCTGGCATCAATTACGAAGAAATGAAGGAAAAAATGGATAAAGAGAAGGCTGAGAAGATGGCACCTGAGATGGAGCGACAAACTCAAATCCGAACCGCTCGAGGTGGGCTGAACTCTAAGCAGTGGCATCATTACTGTACATTGGCTCAGCTCGAAGGACAAGAGGAGGCTGAAACATTCTTCCTACGAACGAAGAAGAAGATCGAGGAAAGAGCTGACGCGATTGCAAATGGTACGGCTAATGGCAACATTTCTAGTACTAGTATGTTAGATGGAGATGTCAAAATGGAGGATGCCCCCAACGGCATGTCCAAGCCAGAACCCGCTTCACTGGCCAAACCTCTGTCCGACATGAAGAAACAAAAGTATGCTGCTAAAGCTGTCGAGAAAGGCATGAGTCTAGATGTTTACATCACTCATCACGCAGCAAAGAAGGCAAAGAAAGAAGGCAACGATGGTGATGAGGCTTTGGCTTTACCGACGGGTGGTGTGACTTTGCCCAAGTTACGCCAACCATCCGCAGCTGTTCCTAATGGCAAGAGCAAGGCCAACCTCCTCTTAGCTGCAGCAAAGAGTGCCATAAGCAGCAATGGTGTCAAAGAAGAGATCGCATCTACCTTTGTTATCGACACAACCGGTGACTCAAACCTCAAGAACGCGCGAGCCACGACTGAACCGCTTGGATTTGCGGTCGACACCTCTGGTGATGCTGAGATCCTAACTCGCGAAAAGCCAGCTCTGAAATGGAACCCAGATATGCTCGGTGATCGCAAGGTCAAAGAACTTACCAAAGAGGAACGCAAAGCCCGTCTAGAATACATGCGCGAGAAGCGCATGGCTCGCCATGAAGCTGCTGGAAAGATCCCCTTGAGCAAGAAAGAGCGCCATAAGGCGCGAGTAGAGAAGAAGCAGAAGCAGAGGAATAGGCTTGTTGCTGAGATTATGACTGCGAAGGGCAAACCGAAGGAGGATGTCTCGAAGGAGGAGTTGGAGGCGGCGAGACGCGCAGCTAAGAGGGTTATGCGCGAAGAGAAGAGGGTCAAAAGAGACAAAGTTATTCACAGGAAGAAACTTGGTGGTGGACTTAGGGGACAGTTTGGTGGCAGTATCAGTATGGGGTAAGTTTCACGTTATGCTGTTATGCTGTTCATGGTGAACATGTGCTAATTATGATACAGTGGACGTAGTTAAACGTACAAGGTCCTTGTAGAGATTTTCGCCCGACGCCTGTGTTAGTGCCTCTTTTACGAAGGTTGCTTTATGGCATATGGCGTTCAGTGGGTGTGCATTGCGGTGGTCAGGAAAAAGTCCGAGCCAGTTTTTATTATACCACAAAGCGTGCAGACGTTCATATACGTATCGCTCCTTCATTCCATCTGTGATATGGCATGTGCAGCTGAGCTTGATCCTTTTACCGATGCTCAAAAACAGGCTTCCTCTTCTCCAAGAATGCCCTCATACCCACTTCCTTATCAGCATGCCCAAACGTGGCATAATACAAAGACTTTTCCAATTCCATTCCCGCGTCTAGGTGAGTTTGCTCCGCGGTTAGTACGGCTTTCTTTGCCAGCTGTGCAATCGGACTTGACATTTTGGCGATCTTCTCTGCCAGCTCTACAGCTTTCGTAATTACCTCTTCCGGAGGAAAGATTTTATTCACAATCCCTAGTCTTTCAAACTCGCTACCACTGGCGGTTTCTCCAGTAAGAATAAACTCCATGGCTTTTTGCTTTCCGATCGCACGAGTGAGGCGCTGCGTTCCTCCCGCGCCGGGGATAGTTCCAATGGTGATTTCTGGGAAGCCGAATTTACTGTTTGTGGCTGCGTAGATTATGTCGCACGCAAGTGCTATTTCGAAACCGCCTCCCAACTGTGAATTAGGGTTAGTAAACGTGGTTCCGGTCTATGTGACTGCTGTGTAGCAAGGGACTTACGGCGAAGCCGATTACTGCGGCAATAATTGGCTTTCTGAATGAAGCGAATGCATCTGTTAGATCGCAGAGGAAGCGTCTACTGTGTGCTTCGGCGGTGGAGATATGTACAAGCTCGGATAGATCGACTCCAGCTACATGAACATTTAAAATTTAGTGAAATGCAAGGAAAGCCACTTGTTGAAAAGTCCGATACTGTATGTTTAAAGTCCGGTGAAGTAAAGCCATCGGAGAAATATTTACTCGTTTAAAGAGAACAAAGAATATTTCGGAAAACTCATACTTACCAGAAAATGGTCCATTATTAGCTGAAGTAAGAACCACACTTCGGACTCGGGACTCTTTGTCCAAATCTCGCAGTGTGGCTACGAGTTCGGTAATCATGGCTTGGGAAAGCGCATTACGCTTTTCGGGTCGGTTTAACTCTACCAAGGCTACTCCGTTCTCATAGTTGCGTCGTCGGATCATGGAACTTGAGTTTGCATCATCGCTGTTCTTGGCGGTGGATGGTTCCAGAGGCATGCAGGGCCAGCGGATGAGGCTTTTCGACCTCGTAGATAAGGTGGTATTGAGGTCTGGGTTTTGGTAGTGTGAAGGAGGACAGAATGTAAAAGTGAAGGAAAGTTTCACGCTCTTTGTTTGAACCACGTCGAGGTAGAGTTATATGTTATTGGTGGGTTGAGCGGTGTTTCTGTCGCATGGTACAGTGCATGCCTCGTGAAGTTTTGGTGTAGTTGAACGAGCAGGTCTGGGATACTTCCTAAATGGGCACGACTACCATAGAATAGTGCGCGCCTGCATGCTTTCTTTTGTGACCTGTATGCCAGAGTCTAATCATGAAATATTCTGCTCGATTCGGTGATTTCTGCAAGTACGGAAATTGTTGGCGAAACAAATTCACGGCATTTTTAAAAACAGCAATAAAGTTTAAAGTCGATACGCCACCAACTTCACAGCCTCAGTTGTTGAATTAGGTTAGAGTTGAATGAGGAGGCCCATTCGTGTTTTACTCAGATATTTACGTCTTTAATTCTGTGTTACCAGTTCCTGTCCAATCACCGCTTGGACTTGTAAAGCTTTGATGCACCATACGTCCTAGAAATGCTGGTTTGGTAATGATACGGATGAACGATACTGTTATAATCCCTTTACGGAGTAGCACGGCGCGCTCTAACAAGCCACCAACACAACACCAACACCAACACCAACACCAACCCCAACCAACCCCAACCAACACCAACCAATACCAACATTACGACGCGTCTCTATTCTGATTTAGTAACACCATTATGCATGCAGAATAATCTTACAGCATTCATAATCATTACGCTACCAAATGCACACTGAGCGCCACCAACCACGAATCTCAAACTCATGTGCTACAACACTGCTCAGATTGGGTATGGACATTGTGTAACTTCATTCTTGGCACCATACCGGCGGTTACAAACCTGTCCTGAGATAGTTCTTCCGTAAGAACCAAATCAAACCCAAGGAGTCAGGCTGGGACAGTTCTAAGATCGGGTAGCCTGCAGAGCTGCAGTTTGGAACGAGTGAGTATAAGTATGCATCGTGGCATACCAATGCATCTCCTTTTGGAGAATACAAAGCGTTATTTCCTCTTAACCTCTTCCTTCATTTTATTCCTATCACTCATAGTATACCACTACTAGCATTAGCAAGAAGTTGAATAAATTCGAACGATTCCGCTCACTTCAATTCAAGGCATCGTTTTTCTCTTGATTCATATTACCACCTGATCACACTAAGTGGTGACCAACTTTAAACATACTCACAAGACCATCCGACACAAGCTCGCGATCGGTCAGCAATACCAATCACGCCCCCATATCACTACCACCTCTCAATTTTCAATAAGCAGATACTCACTACGCCACTTTGATCGCCATGGATTTAGGCTTCAATTCTTTGGACACATTATCCGCTTCGGATCGTGTCAAATTTAACAACTATGGTCGAGGGCTTGTTGTGCCTCTTCCTTTCTCGTTGATACACCATGGGTTCGAGGCCTTTGCTGATCGCCAACCAGCAGCCCTGGCTGTAATTCAGCATGCAGACGGACAGTCTATAACTTACGATGAACTTGAACGGAGGTCGAACATACTCGCGAACCGACTGATTGACGAGGGAATTTTCTCTGGGCTGCGCGTGGTACTGGTATTTCATCGCTCGATAGAACTTGTCGTCGCTATTTTGGCAGTCTTGAAAGCCAACTGCCAATATGTGCCTTTGGACGGTGGCATCGTACCGGATGCTACGCTAAGTCACATTTTACAAGACACCCGGGCGCCACTGGTTCTTTGTCTGAAGAAGTACGAAGAAAAAATTCGGCGACTTACCCAAGAATCCACATCTGTCATCGCACTGGATACGCAGGAACAACAGACTATTAATCAAGGGGGTGGCGATGAGCGACGCCCAATTTTTACTACCTCAACCCCGAATGATGGAGCTTATATCATTTACACATCTGGTAAGTAAAACCCTTCTTACAGGCTGAATGGACAATCGCCAGGACACAAAGCAACTGTGATCATTTCCTAACACCATGTTCCGCGTGAAGTGCTCACTGCCTTCAGCGCCTTCTTCTTCCAAGGCGTTGGGCAGCGTCGTTTAGAAACGGAACATTCTGACTGGAAATAATTCAAAGAAGCCTCAGCTTTCTCGCGGTTGCTTTCGGGGAGACGAAACATCGGTATCCACCTCAAGCCCAACTGTCTAACAAAAGTAGGCACGACCGGCAAACCCAAAGGTGTTGATGTATCGCATCAGAATCTTGTCAACATACTTTGCTTGAAGCCGAGTAACTTGGGAATATCACCTGGAACGAAAGTCGCTCAACTACTCAACATTGCTTTCGATTTAGCAGTATGGGAAATTCTGGGAACTCTTGTCAACGGGGGAACTCTGTGTCTTCGAACTTCTGACTGGAACCCCACATTGAAGAAAGTTGATACTATAATTCTGACACCATCGATCCTTGCACGCTATTCGAAGAGCGAGTATCCTAACATCAAGACTGTCGCAGTTGGCGGAGAGCCCTGTCCCACATCACTTGCCGACAGCTGGGGAGTTAAAGGTGTCTCATTCTACAACATCTGTGGACCCACAGAGATCACAATATTGAACACTGTACACATTCACCACTCCGAAAAACAAAGTCATTCCCGCAAGCCGTTACCTCTTTGTATTGGAAAACCAATCCCCAACACCAATGTCTACATAGTTGACGAGCAGGAACAACCAGTTCCAATCGGAGCCACCGGAGTCATGTGGGTAGGCGGTTTAGGGGTTTCACAGGGCTACTTGAACCTTCCACACCTCTCTAGCAGCCGGTTTAAGCCTGACAAATTCACTCGAGATGGCAGAAGGATGTTCAACACTGGAGATCTTTGTAAGTGGCGCAGCGATGGCACGCTTGAACACCATGGTCGTATAGATGATCAAGTCAAAGTCAAAGGATTTCGTGTTGAGCTTGATGGCATTTCAGCGGCTGTCGAGCAGTACCCTGGAGTCGTAAAAGCCTCCACTCTCATCAGCAACGATATGCTCCATGCTTTCTATTGCGCGCCTGAGGACTTTGAAGCATCTGCCATTCGGGAGCATGTTGCAAGGCTTTTACCATACTATTGTGTCCCAGACGAAATCATCTACCTTCCAAGCATTCCTCTAACACCAAATGGCAAAGTCGACAAAAAGCGTTTACGAGAGATGAGTACAACGCCGAGCGCAACTCGTGTACCCCTACACCCACAACGTGACTCTATAGCAGCAGACGAGTCTTCGAAGAACGCAGCTGAAAAGTCTCTCATAGTCGCCGTACCAGTTTCTGCTTACCTATCGAAAAACAAGGCGTCTGAGACAAGGATGGAAAAGAGCATTGTCTTCGAGACCGTGGAAGAGGTTGGCTCGCCCATGTCCGCACCATCTATTTACAAGGACAACTACCGCCTACCGAAGAAGA
This sequence comes from Tothia fuscella, assembly GCA_010583015.1. NCBI lineage: Eukaryota > Fungi > Ascomycota > Dothideomycetes > Venturiales > Cylindrosympodiaceae > Tothia > Tothia fuscella. Next base: position 768,972 of record MU007012.1, read on the forward strand.
ATGGCTTTCATGGGTTAAGATGGATACGCCACAAATGGTTCTCTCTCTATCGCCGACTGTTCTCAGTGGTTTTATTAGCAAATATCGCTATGATGTTGTATATCTGTCAGCGTGGATGGAGGTCCGGAACGCGCCTCTCAGACCTTGCGCTCGCAACAGCCACCAATCTCCTGGTTTCTGTACTTGTGAGACAAGACCACGTCGTCAACTTCCTCTTCGCAATAGTCCGAAGCGTCCCAACTTCAGCGCCTTTGTACATACGCCGCAACCTGGCCAAAGTCTACCATATTGGAGGCATCCACTCTGGAGCTGCTGTTGCTGCTGTTTTCTGGTTCATTTTCTTCGCCTTTTCTGCTTCTCGTTACTTCATTATTGGTTCAGAGGAATATCAAGTCAGCAGGGCTGCTTTGGTCTCTACGTACCTCATTCTATTGTTATTTCTCGGCATACTGGTTATGGCCTACCCCACTGTCCGACAGAAGTATCACAATGCGTTCGAGCTTAGCCACAGGTGGCTCGGCTGGACGATTCTCGTACTCCTCTGGGTCCAGACAATTCTCGTTACGGATTCCCTGCGCAATCAAGCTCCATTTGGACATTCGCTCCTCACCAACCCATCATTATGGGTTCTCGCTGTTGCAACGGCAAGTATAATATACCCCTGGCTCCTCCTCCGCAAAGTCCGCGTGCGATCCGAATCGCTTTCCGATCGTGCCATTCGCCTACACTTTGACTACTGCTCTACCATTCCTGGCACTGCCGTTCACATCTCTTACAGCCCGCTCAAAGAATGGCACGCCTTCGCCACGATAGCCAAACCAGGCGTGAAAGGGTTCTCCCTTCTCGTTTCTCGAGCAGGTGACTGGACTAAAGGGACAATCGAACGTATGCCAACGACTGCTTGGAAGAAGGGAGTACCAGCTTGTGGTGTCCTAGCGATAACGCCATTGTTCAAGCGAATCGTCCTCATCGCTACAGGCTCTGGCATCGGTCCATGTCTACCTGTGATTTATGCCAACAATATCCCATGCCGTATTGTATGGAGTACGCCGAACCCAGAAGAAACCTATGGTAGAGAGATTTTGGATGCAGTCATGAAATGTGATCCAAACGCCGAAATCCTGAACACGAAAACCATGCAGGGAAGACCAGATTTGGTAGCCATTGCTTACAGACTGTACAAAGAGAGTAATGCGGAGGCGGTTTGTATTATTTCGAACCCGAGTTTGACGGGCAAGGTCGTCTATGCGATGGAAGCGCGCGGTATTCCTGCTTATGGTGCTATTTGGGATAGTTGAAAGGAGGGTAGAATAGACAGTGGATCTCGTGAGTAATGGACTACACGATGGACGCTATATAACTGTTATTAGAGGACGCGCTTGGCGCATGGGCTGTGCGTATACTACGCGATTGGTTGGTACAGTGTCTCGAGTTTTTTCGCCATGATTATTATGAACATTATGAGCGCGAGGGTATTGATGTTTTCATGTCTTCCACAGGCCTTTGACACTGATAGACTGTCCCGGCTGGCGCTGTTTCTCTCATAGAGTATGTGCTGCGAAAGATGTATTTAACGACAATAGATTACGTACTGAATTGATCTTTTAGCCGTTTTCTGGACAGGCTTTTTATGGGATCTTTCTTCTGTTTGGAGAAATGCGCTCTCTAAAACTTCACGTAACCAATTCTGACTGCTTCGAGCCGTGAAGCCGCATCCAATAAATGAAGGGGTTTTATTTCTTACTTTGCCGGTTGAAGTGAGTAGAGCAATTCCTGATATTCTCGCGTATGGTGCAAATTTGGTTTAACTAAGTTTGCTCTTATATTTGTTCGAGCAGAGGGTAAGAAGACTGAGGAAGGGGTAAATTAAGCAGTTGCAGGTCGTTGTCATAGAGATTCATTTCCCCTGATACTGAGTCAAAATTGATCTTTGGGTAGATTACTCAGTGATTTGATTATCTTGACAGGGTGCCCAGTTGACGAAGTCATTGAACTGGCCAAAATAGTCTTCTGGATCACTGGGCCGATCATTCGTAACCTCAGTGTGCTGTCCAAGTCCCAGGATAATACCCAGCGAATGTGTAGCCTTCTGTGCTTCATTCGACACATCACAAAAGCGGAGCCAGATACCATGCGACTTTGTCAGAAGCGATCGGATCTTCTCCATGTTTCCCCGATTAAGTGACCTGTTTCCCGTTTTACTATCGTGCTTGAGGAAAAAACATAAAATACCAGCAGCCAACATGAAATCGTGATTTAAGATGGAGGTGTACCTCCAATATATTGAAGAAAGCCGACCATCTTGCTGCATTTCCTCATCGAGGAGATGCTGATATTTCAGTATTGACGTCGCAGAGTTCAAGCAGATTTCTCGTGCGTGATCGAACTCTGGTTGTTCTTTCTTCAATACCTTTTGTACAAGATAATGTGCATTTTGTAATAGTAGATTTCGAGGTATGCCGACTGTAATATTGCTTGTGGTCCGCGCATGACTGAATGCAAAAGCTGATGCGACTTGAAACATGCTGGAAGTGAGGCGCGAGTAGCGCTAAGCAAATCCTGGAGTCTCTTGAGCTCAGCATCAGGACATGGTCGTATATCCAGAGCCATGTTACTGATCAAGCCTCCCACAGTGGTAAGTCGGAGCTTCGCCAGAAGGAACAACATTGGAGTATTCTCCGATTCTGACCTTGGCAGAGTAAGCTCAGTTGTATCCTCATCAAAGTCTGAATCTAGTAGGTTACGAGGTTCTTCGGTATCACATAGTTGGGGCTTGATCATAGGTGGCAGTCCTACCAAGGCGGAGGACCCAACATCAAGCTGAAAGATAGTTGCCCAGACCCTACGTCGCATCTCGCCTGCGAATACTGAAATTTTAGTGAAGTGTTTTGGATCTCTATGCAGTCCCATTCGAAGAGCGATCGGGATTATTATCCCCTGCAATATCCATACTTCGTAGTCAGCATCCCAACGAAGGAAGTGTTCAATCATATAGTGCTGTGACAGGCACTCAATAGCGTAGGGATCACAGGAGGTATATATCCCTAGCATCAAACATTGCACAACTTTCTCTCCATAAGCGTTCACGCTCAGTGGAGTACTATTGAAAGATTCTGAAGGATGGTTGTGGAGCTCGCCAAGGCACAGAATAGTAAAAAGTAATCCAATCCAGAGGACTGGCATTGCAGATGGTTCTGCCCAGAATCGCTCATACTGAAATCGTTGTCAGCTAAGACGTGAAAGCGCTTGCACGGGAAGTGACTCACTTGGCGAAAGAATTGATGGCTATGTAAAATTCCTGGTGCGATATCTAGATTGAAATACTGAGAGATGAGCCTATCTGTTTCCCGCCGACACGGTACACTGGCAAGAATCGCGGCCAGAGTAGCCGGCTGACTACCATATAAGAGTTTAGAGTGATCAGCTTTGACGGGGGCTAAATGTGCGGTCACATCACTCGGCTGCTCTTCTTGGTCAAGATCCTCCTTGAGCTCAGCAATGGAGTCAAAGACTGCCTCCCAGTGGGAGCTGCTAACAAAGCTGGACAAGCCCGAGGAACTAGTTTTCATACAGCCCACAACTTCAACGGCTTCAACAGCACCTGCGAAATCAGGAGATGATGTTGGGACGGAGTCCTCATTGGTGGACAAAAACGATGGAGACTGTCTTTCACCAAAATCTTCGGCATGTAAAGTTCCCTGCTCTTGTCTAATGTTATTGATACAACTACAGGATTGAATCAGCCGTGGTCTGCCGCATGGAGCTGAGAAAGCGGTCCTCCAGCTGATGAATTCGTTCGTGCACTGTGCCCCCAGATTTTGGACGTGCACCATCACGGGCATTGGTATCATAAACACAAGATCGAGCAAGACCTCGACTAGAACAGGTAATGCACGGGGTATTCCGGTCACATCGGACCCTATCAATTATATCGTTAGCCACTTAGTATAAATATAAGTACTGTCAGGGACCTCACTTGCGCCTTCTGCACAAAGTACAAGACAACTGGACATTGTCACGACGCAAGTTGAGATGGCGGCGCGAGCGTTCACCCTGCTTCAGCCCCGAGTTTATTGGCGCTGACGCGGGAAATACATTGATATTGTTCGTGGCCATATCCAAAGTGTGGTTGTTGGAATATTCTGTCATGCTCGGTCGTCCGAGAATTTCGGACGCAACCCCCTGCATTGCCTAGTCCAGCCTAGCGTTCCTACCTAATTCAGCATAGTGTGTAGATCAAAAGACTACCAATCGAGGACTATATAAGTGAGTATTTCCTACGAGGGATTCAGAATGGCTATTAATATTTGCTAGAACAAAACTATCGAGGCCCAGTACTCAAACACCACAATAGTCAAAATCGCAATAGCTGGCGGTTCAGGACGTATATGAGATTCCCATACCAGAATAACTCTTACAAATCTAACTAAACCGCAATTATAGAGGTCGCTCAAGAAATCATCGATGCCCTCATAAAAGAAGACAAGCACGAAATTACCATCCTAACTCGCAGCAATTCCACCACCACTACTGATAGACCTGAAGTGACAACCCGCGCAGTGGATTATATGGACAACAGCGACTTAACTGCCGCTCTGCAGGGTATCCACACCGTCTTGTCATTCATCCAGCTTCTCTCCGATCCCGGGAATACTTTGCAAAAGAACTTGATAGACGCTGCCATTACTGCAGGTGTGAAACGTTTTGCTCCTAGCGAGTGGGCAAGGTAAGCAAAGAGCTCTGAGCAGCCAAAACGAAGAAGACTGACATACGTGTTGTAGTGCCGACATGAAAGACATGCCGTGGTGGTCCGGAAAAGCAGAAATTCGGGAATACCTGCGGAAAATCAATGAGAATGAGAAAGTAAGACAACAAAACGCACCACAGCTCGCACGAGCTGTTCCCATCATTCAACCTCTAACCACCCCACCCCTCCCAGAGAATCGAATACACCCTCTTCCAACCAGGCCTCTTCCTAAACTACCTCGCCTTCCCCCACCTTACATCCGCACACATAACCCCCCTAAACACCCGCTTCGACTTCCGGCACCGGCGCGCCATCACCATTGCCCAACACAACTACCACATCACCCTCACCACGTCGGCCGATCTAGCCGCCATCGTCGCAGCAGCCGTATCCTTACCTGAAAACTCATGGCCCATTGATGGCGGCATCCGCGGCAACAGAGTCACCGTCTCAGAAATAATCGCTGTAGGTGAAAAAATACGCGGTGGTGCTCCTTTTAATATTGATACGGTGAAGTTGGAGGATTTGGAAAGGGGGGTTCTTGATGCAAGTTGGAAACTTGAAACGAAACATGCGTCTGTGTCTGAGGAGCAAGCGGGGGAAATGATGAAGAGTGTCATGGTTGGGATGCTAGTGAGTGGTGCGAAGGGGGGCTGGGATGTTAGCGATGGGTTCAATGCCAGTTTTCCGGATTATGAATTTACGAAGCTGGAGGAGTTTTTGGGGGCGGTTTGGGAGGGGAAAGATTAGAGTGTATGGGTGGACGTGTGCCCTTTACTGGAGAGGAGAATGTTAGCTAGCTTGATGAGGTTGGAAGGGAATATGGAATGAAGTACTAACTGAGTTTTGGATATTGAGACCTTACACGTGCCAAATTTCAAGACTGAAAATAACAACCGACGTGGCCAGGCAGTATTTGGGAAAAGAAACGAGAATCATAGCAACGATCGTAGCATTATATGAATTCTTCGCCCGTTCGCTAACTCCGCTATCCAAGAACGCCGATCAATGTCTATACCCCCCCCATCCATCGTGACGTCCCTCATGAGTACCAATCAACTCCCAAAAGCCCATCCCTTATCCCTATGAGCTCATCCGGATTCAGATAGTAGTCCACTCTCCCTCATCCTCCTCTCCACCCTCCGTACTAGCAACACTCTCATGCAAACTCGGCGTCTTCTCCCCCTTCCTACCCCTCACAGTCAACCCCCTAAAACTAAACCCACCACTCGTCCGATCCTTCTCCCTACTATCCCTACCACCAATAAGTGGAGACAAACTCCCCACAATACCACTCCCACCACCTTTTTCACTTTCAAAACTCCTTTCCATCCGGATCTGATTCGTGCCCGCTGTAGTGAAATCCTCATTTTCTTCGTCCGGAATGGATTTCTTGCTGCTGAAGCGGCCGCCAGAGGACTTTTCGCTAGATTTCGTGAAGGAAGGGAAATTGAACATTGTGGCTGAAGACTTGCGCGTGAGTTTTTGCATAAAGGTTTCTTTGGGGTTGGCGGGGGTGTACTCGGATGGGGTGCGGGAGTTTGTTCTGTCGAGGGAATCGCGGGGTTCGCTTGCGGTGTCGCCGGCTGTGGACATGGATTTGCGGCCATCGTTTGTGTTTGGTGTGGAGATATCTCGCAAGGAGGCGTGAAGATCGGTCGTGGAGAGTTCGGAAATACTGGCTGCTGCGGCGACTTGTGCTTCTCTCTCTTTTTCTTTCTCCTTCTTCGATTTTGACTTGTCAGCCTTTTCACCCTTCTTCTCGCGGGTGAAGACTGTTTTGATCTTGAAGCTTGGTGCAGCGGGATTAAGTTTGGGCTTGTCGCCTGAGCCCGTGGAAACTTGAGAAGCCGGTCGTGTACCAATAGGAGCTAACTTAGGAGATCGACGTTGCGGTTGGAAGTCGGCGTCCTCGAGAAATGGAGCATCAATGATACTATTGCTATATCCATTATGAATAGATGGCCTCCGCGAAGGGTGGCGGGACCATGAGTTCGTCGACGTCAAGGCTGGTGCTGTCACTGTCCAGTCGGGACCGATTGTAGTCATTGCCCTCTTAGAAATAACATCGTCGGGAACCGGCCACCCGAAGCGAGTCTGCGTGTCGACCGAAGGCGTTGGTAGAGTATTCGGTCTCCCAGAGGAGCTTGATGACTCTGGACGAGGCGATGCTGGCCGCTCGTGAGCTTCTTCTGACTGCCACGGATCCTGTTTAGAACCAAACACGTTAATGAATCGTCTACGAGGAGCGGATGGATTTGCACTAGCTTGACCAGCACCAGCAGTGCGTGTTAACACGTTGTGCATCTGATCCATCCATGTGCCCGAATGGCTACCTCTACGACGTGATGCAGCTTGATCTGACGTCTCTCGTGGGAAAGATTGACTTTCCTGAGCGCGCAGAGACCCAATGGTGGGACCCTCGTCAGAAAATGTCTTTCCTCTCTGACGATTAAAGCCAAAGAGATTAGCAAAACGAGTGGTGGTATTAGCTCCACCACTTGCATTGCGCATTGAGCTGGCTGATGATCTCACAGATCTTCTGTCACTCTCCATGAAGCCATCAGGGCCACCAAAGTGGAAAGGAAGATGAGTTGAACTTCCTCGTGGGCTAGCAAACGCACTTGGAGGGCGACTCTGCGGCGAGATGGGCGAATTGGGACCGCGTTGTGCTTGCTCCAAGGTTTGAGGAGCACCAAGTCCGGGTAGTATATTAGCATTCAGAGGTGATGAGCGAGTACTGGATGGTTCCAGATCTCCAAATCGGTCAGTGTCATCACCGAGAAGACCAGCAGGCAGAAGCGCGCCCGCTACTGAAGGGCTTGTGGGAGCACCGAGATTCATCAGATCGACGTCTGCTGGAGACATGCTTTGAGCCAGTTGCTCAACTGGAAGTGTCATACTACCATTCTTGGGATTGAAGAACAGCGATGCAGACAAGAATGGCGGAGAAATGCTGGAGATGCTACCGTTATAGGGTGGAGCACTCCCCATATCGTAAGTCATGCCATGCAAGTTGGTATCGTTTCGCAAACTCATAGCCCGCTGTCTTCGTTGGCTTTGCCGCCTAGCAGGGACGAAATCAAGAGTGGGTGTCGTAGCAAACAGTTGTGGCTGAGTTGATCTACGTTGTCTCCAGGTGTCTAGGTTCACTTGCGCGTGTGCCCCATAGTCCCTCGCGTGTTGCAATCTCTGGTACGCTGTTTGGTAGTTGGTCTGCAGTAGAAATAGCTTTGAGGCCCACTCCGCCTCTTCTTGTTGAGTGGTTAGACTCAGCCCTTTAGCGACTTCTGGTTCTTCTTGGTCCAGCCTGTCCTTTTCTTCTTTCAGGCCTTCAATTTTGAATCTTGTTTCTCGCAAGGCCTCCTCCAAAGCCTTGTTGGCGAGAGCTTGGATTTCTTGCTCTCCTTTTAAGCGTTCAATCTCTTGATCTGCCTCCTCACGACATTTGGTCGTTTCTACGTCTAAACGTTCGGCCTCGGAGTGCATAGTAGCAATCTCTCCGTCCCACTTTTCAACATCATCCCTCAATTTCTGCCTCTCTTGTAGTTTCTGCTGAAGCTGTTTCTCAGCCGCAATCCGGCGACCCTGAGCTGTCTGGTTCTGACTTGCTAGATCCGCGACTTGCTTCTTTAGTGATTTGGAGGCATTTTCCTTATCCGCAACGGCCTGTTTGGAGTTATTTTTAAGTTCTGTAAGTGCAGCCTGCCCATTATCAAAATCCTCGTCTTCTTTTGCCAGCTCTTGTTCCACAGCATCAATCTCCGCTCTAAATCTGTCCAACTTTTGTGTAAGTTCTCTCAAGGTGATGCCGTCGCGATCGGACTGATTGGCGTCGCCAAAGGGGTCAGTGGGCGGGATGGGCGACGCACGACGCGCACCACGCTTTGGTTGTGATACACTTCCGCTATGCTCGCGATGCATCGGTGGTGCAATGATAGTGGGAGCGGATTCAACCACATTCTTATATGGCTCAATAGTCGGTATACTTGTACTTTGCTCATCTTCGTTTTCTCCTTGGCTAGTGGTCTGGAAGAAATCTTGGGAGGATGCGGGTTTTGTCTGCACACGAATGGCTTCGCTGGTGGCCTGGAAATTCAGAGTATTGATAGCAACAAGACGAACAATGTAGTTGTGATCGGGCCGTAGTCCTGTAATAGCGATAGACGTTTCTTGCGGAGAAAGTCCCCCAACTATACATATTTTATGAGCATGTATTGGGAGGTATCAGACGTTCGAGTATGACTAACCAATAATACCGTTGACGTTGATATGGTGTTTGACGGTTGACAATTTCTGCTGCTCCGGAGGCTTCCAATTCAAAACTATGCCATCCGCCCTGATTCCTGCGAGGGAGAGAGTAGGCGCAATAGGTACCTCGAGACCCAGGAGAGAAATAAGCTCATCCGATGGTTTGGACAGCACGATATATCCTCGCCAGAGCATCCTACCTTTGTTAGTTGTCGTATAGCCTTTTCACAAAAAGGAAACGCACCATCCCAAAGCCGATAATACTACAGCGGTGGAGAAGCGTGTCAATACAAAAGTAACAAAACGCTCCATCTCAGACTCAGGGTTATGGTGTTGGTAACGCAAGAAGGGAGCAGCGAGGTGTCGCAAAAGCTCTTCGGACGGCAGAACCTCCATGGGGGACTATCAAACAGTGGTAGATTCCCCGCTTCAGCGCAGACGTTTCCTGCCAACAAACTGTTTGGTCGATATGATCTTGCTAATGCTGACTCTCTGCAGGTGGTTCACTGCTTCCGCATAGCTTTTCCGCCAAGGCCGCATCGGCTAGGCTTAACCCTAGTGCCAAAAGATCGGGGCGGCTTGCCGAGTGATGCCGCATCTAGAGAGCTTCAAGCTTCAACATGCATAAAACGCTTGGGAGAACCACGACGGCTCAGTGCCAGATATACGAACAATTCGTACTAGAATTGGAGCGCGAACCACTGCTGAACCGTCATATGTCACGTTCATTAATATTGGGAATAGTATGAGGTGTTCCATCTCATGACGAGTGATGCTTTACAAATGGTGCCCGTGATCTCAGCCCAAATCCCCGGATTAAGCCCCAACAACATGCCGAAGCCTGAGCCTTCTCATTCAGCTTGCAACACAAACTCCCTCTACACTTCTGCGCATTAGATCTATTTCTGCAGGACAGACATATACCCAAGCCTTTTCGTCTTCCCATAGCCCCTGAAATAAACTCTTAACTTCTGTAAATTCAATCCGCTACATTCCAAACTTCAAGCCCTGCCTGCCTTGCTTACTCGTCATCCATAATTTGAGGCCGACCATTTGTCCACGGCAGCTGTAGCTGGCCAAAGAAAGGAGGAACGGGGAGATGCAATATGTGCGGTCGACGTTTGGCTCAGTGAAGAATGCCTACAACTCCATAAATCCAGCTACACTCTCCGGCGCAATCGACGTCATTGTTGTCGAGCAGGAAGATGGTAAGCTGTGCATATGAACTAGATGCTGTACGAAAAACTCATAGCTTTGAAAGGAACACTCGCATGCTCTGCCTTTCATGTACGGTTCGGCAAGTTCCAGCTCCTCCGGCCTTGGGATAAAAAGGTATACTCCGCCATGAATAGCCACAGCTTGCTGCATTCTTACTTTATATAGGTTGAATTTGTTGTCAACAATGTTAAACAGAGCTTTTCTATGAAGCTCGGAGAAGGTGGAGAAGCTTTCTTCGTATTTGAAACTACAGAGAACATTCCTGCCGGCCTACAAACGTCGCCTTTGGCTTCCCCAGTCGCAAGTCCAGCTCCACAACCAACCGAGGTCACACCTAGTATAGAGTTTCCCGAGCCGACGCCCCTAGATTTAGCTGCGGACACTCGGAGAGGGAGGAGCGGAGAACTAGAGGGCATAGAAAAGCAGCCTCTATTGGAGAGACGGGCGCAAAGCGATTGGGGTAAGGGCTTCATATGCGCGCGTCGTTCGGCACACTGGCTAACTTGCCTAGGTGATCTAACCCCTCGTGCTGCCTCACCGGACTATGCTGAAGACCAGCGGCCCGTATCTGGTGACTGGTCAGGCCTTCCACCCCATTTTGGCCGTTCCATGACAGATGAAGTCCTGCCTACGACCAAAGACTCCCTCACACACAGCTTCGACAAAGCTCAATCACAACCACCAGAAGGCCATCCCCACGAACCCTTTGATGGATCATCGAGTCCCCCTCCTGTGTCTACACACGATGCGGTGAAAAGAGCTGTGAATTTGTCAAAGAAGCTACGGGGCTCAAATATACCTGCACAGGTTACACCATCTGGAGATCTCATGCTAGATATGACAGGTTACAAGAGCAGCGAAGAAGATGCATTGAAAGCAGAAATACTGGCGCGAAAGATATTAGCGGAAGAATTAGAGGGCAACTACGATATCGGGGCGCTTATTGGTGCCGATGAGAGCGGCAATGTCTGGATCTACAGTAGCGAAGGGGCGAAAGACGCAGCGAACCGCAAAGCGCAAGCAGCAGATCGGAAAGGATCTTTGGCATCGCTGAATCCAGCTGCAATGAGATCCACAGACGCTTTATCAGACCCTGGCTATCACAGTGACGACGGGCAGAGTGACTCGAACGTGCAACACTTACCACTCCATACGCGACGAGATTCTGATGGCGCTGTCGGACTCACATCACCCCCCGATTCGCCCGACACGAACAAGTTGAGCCGGGAGCCTACACGAAATTATGCAAAGACATTGCGGTTGAGTAGCGATCAGCTGAAGCAATTAAATCTCAAGCCTGGGGAGAACGTTATGAGCTTCACTGTCAATCGTTCAACATGTCAAGCTTCAATGTATCTCTGGCGGCATGATATTCCTATTGTCATCTCTGACATTGATGGCACTATCACAAAGTATGTAGCGCTAGTTTTTTGTCTACTACAAAGTATACTTACACACCGCTAGATCCGACGCCTTGGGACATCTGTTTAACATGGTCGGCCGAGACTGGACTCACCTTGGTGTAGCAAAACTATACACCGATATCGCCTCCAATGGCTACAACCTCATCTACCTAACATCACGCTCTGTAGGTCAAGCAGATACTACCCGTGGCTACTTGAATGGAGTTTCACAAGATGGGTACCGCCTCCCCAAAGGTGCCGTAATAATGAGTCCAGACCGCACATACGCTGCCCTCCGGCGAGAAGTGTACCTCCGCAAACCAGAAGTCTTCAAAATGGGCTGCTTACGCGACATCATGTCGCTTTTCCAATCCGCGTCCGTAGACGCAAATGGAGAAACAAAAACGCGCACACCATTCTACGCCGGTTTTGGCAATCGCCTCACAGATGCACTATCCTACCGAAGTGTATCAATCCCTCCAACACGCATATTCACCATAAATTCCAACGCGGAAGTCAGTCTCAATCTCCTGACCCTGAAAAGTTATCGCACATCCTACGTCACGATGCGAGAAATCGTAGACCACTACTTCCCACCCATAGGGACATTAGTGAAAGAAGGAGGGGAAGATTACACCGACTTCAACTACTGGCGTGATCGACCCCTCGAAATCGACGAATTTTCCGCAAGCGAAAGTGGTAGCGACGGCGAAGATGAGCCAGACTACGGACCTCGTGACTCAGTTGACGAGTCCATCAGAAGTGAAGATGAAGCCGGTGAGGGTGAGGAAGATTTGGAAGCTAGTTATTTCTCGAAGGGATCTTACGATGAGACTGGTGCGATGGAGGATTCCATCATGGAGAGTGTGGAGGGTTTGGATGAACCACCTGAGGGAGAGGGTTATATGGATGATTCGATTTTACTTGAACCGTCGGCGACTAGGAGTACGGCTGAACTGGCTAATTTTGATGATGTTGGTGTGGAGGGTGTGGATGAAGCTACGGAGAAGTTACAGGCGTTGGATTTGGCGGAATCGAGGTCGAGGGAGAGGGGGCCGGATGCGACGCCGTTATCGAGACCGGTGCCTGATCCGCAGGATGATTTGAGGGATTTAGCGAAGGTCTTGAGTTCTCCAGCAGTAGCAAAGGGGAAGAAGGGGAAGGAGAAGGAATCTTCACCAGAGAAGGATGGATTTGGGGATATATCGAGCGGTACCCGGGATTTTGCATTACCCAAGGATGAAGCATAGATGAATGGACTAGGCGTTGTCTGTATCATTACGATTAGCGATTTCCCACGACTGTAGTCGCTGCTTTGACTTGCATATTCATATTCAATGATAGCCGAATACAACGAGCACTAGACTAGACGTGGACCCAAAGCTTCAGATTTTACCTTAGTCAGACAGCATTGGATTTCAGTCGATTCGCGACAGATCGGTTATAGTTATGTATGAACCTATAACAGCTCTAACGATTTGTATTCAGTTTGCAACATAATATCTGCCTTCAAAGGAGGCCAATAAGAACTTCGGATTCGCAAAATTTCGTTTCATTTTGTTTGGTATCTCCGATTATATACTACATTACAAGGAGACCACTATTTTTGTTGTAGTACCACTCTTGCAATGCAAAGCAAAGCGCATTGCACTTTCGATCCTTCACTATCCCTCTTCACTGTCCAGCCAGCAAGCGCACGTAAGACTCCACACTCAATACGTATTCTGCTCCATGTGTTGATCACTATAACCATCCGCATGTTTGTTGCGATAAGCCTTATTCTTCCTGTGATGATCTTTGACTTCATTGAAAGCGGCCGTAATCGCATGCAGAATCCTGATTTACAATTAAATTGGTGCCAACGATTGAGATAGACTGGGAGTTAGACTTACGTGCTAATAATAGCCAAAATAAAAGTCCCCCACGGCAAATTACAATGCTGATCCCTATCCGACACATTCTCACCTTGCAGCGTATTCGTCGCCCCAGCATCACTATTAGTATTATAACAAGCCCTCACACCAGCACTCCCCCCATTCGGTCTCGTCAACACAGCCACAGCAGTAAAACCCCCTACAAACAGCACATCAAGAAGCACGAACAACCATCTTAGCCAAGTCGGTCCCCCACCACGTAATATACACATCATCAGCGTAGCGAGGATGGTGTACAATACTGCGGCGGCGAGGATACCCTCCACGGCACCCATGGAGTTGGAGATACCGCGTTGGGTTTTTAGGGTGTTGACTAGGCGGTAGACTTTGTAGACGCGGGAAGAGAAGATGCCGAGGGAGATTATGGCGGAAAGGAATTGGAGGAGGCGGGTGAAGCGTAACCACCATCTGTAGAGGGCGGTATGCTTGAGTTTGGCGGGGACGCAGCGGGTGAGGAGGCCGGTTTGGGTGCTTGGGGTGTCGGTGATGGTGTCACCGTCGATGGCGCTGTTCGAGGTCTGGTTGTGTTTTCTCATGCCGGCGGTTGTACGGTAAGATAATTTTTTCGTATGAAAGGGTTTGTAGATGTTGACTCGAGGAACAAATTGTAGAGGTGGAGGGTGAAGAAGGAAGAACGAAAAAGGAAAGAACGAGGACTGCAGTGATGTAGAAAAGTAAATCTGTCATACACGCTGCGACACAAAGCTGGTCATTATGACCAGTGTTGTAACATGACGTAGCCGGCACAACATAGCCTTTTATGGATAGGATTCGAAGCCGTTCCTGGATCTCAATCTGATCGCGATCATAGCTAGTTTATACTAGCGGAAACCCAGTTCACAACACTCCAGTCGACCAGTAGTCTTTCTTTCACTTCCTAATTTATTATAATTCGCCTCTCGATTCGACGGACGCTCGTTGCTTGAAGGAGAGTAATAATGCAAACATTGGCTAAGATACTGATAGTACGAAAATGCTAGATGGAGATACTAGCAGTATGGCACAAAGTGTGAAAGAACTTCATGCCTAGAAAATCGCGAATGACGTTGGTTCATGCTGCCGTGCAATCATGGCAGTGCATTTGCAACTGAGATGGAACACTTGGTAAGAAGGTCTCCAAAGAAACAAAATAGGAAAGAGTGCAGTGACGATGTTCTGGTGGCGGTGAGGGTCCAGAAACCTGTGACCAGGGTTTTGCCATTTTTAGCCCTGAATTTTTACCAAGCTAAGAAACTTGCCTCTTACGGGCATTCGATTACCCGAATGGGCCATAATTAGTTGCATCTTGTAACGCCGCCGATTGCTTATGTTTATAGCTTAACAGGTTATTTTAGCTACGCCATTTCCAAGTGTCTTTCATTGGACGCAAAGACAGTAATTTTCCAAATAAACTTGATACATACTCGATTTGATATCTCGCCATGGAGAACTATCTGTACGTAGAAAGGTAAGCGAGAATCAAGAATCCCATACAGGGGTTGGATAGGTTATAGAAGGCTGCTGTACCAAAACAAAATCATCCGCATCTTCGTGAGGTGAGTGAAGGGCTGACGAGTCTCTGGTATCTTAGCTCCTTCTGTAACGAGTATGATGAATGTCCATTTCTTTCTTTTACATACGTGTCGATTCGCATTGGATTTTCTCGTCTTCATACTGGATGGACGTTCTGGAGGAGTAATGATAGATTTCTTGCTTCCACCCCAACCCCAGGGCAACAAGGTATTATTACTAGTCTTGGCAATGATCGTCCCACCTCCGCAGCACCTCCGCCCGCCCTAGCGGAAACGGCATTTCTACTACAGCTTTCGCCATATCTCTCAGAGCTCAATTGATCGGATCGATGGATTCTTTTATCCTCAGATAGTGACAATGCCTTCCTTACGGCCTCCAGCTCAATTGAGCAACGGAGTTGGTTTGCTTCGGATTAGTCCCAGACTCTCAGCATCACCATACCCATCCCGTACAACAGGTCGGCGATTCAAAAGCACAAAAGGTGTACCAAAAAAAGAAACTGCACCGGCAAACAAACCACCAGTGGAAAGATCATTCAAAGGACAGCTCTATGATAGTACATACCAGCGTCTTCAGCGAGAGAGGGCTGAACAGGCACGATTTGCGACTATGCGCGCTGGACAGGAACCACGGATTGCTGAGAAATGGTTTCCAATTGTCTTTGGTATTCAAAGTCTACTAGAACGAAATAGGAGTAATGCTTATTCTATGTAGGGGCTCTCGTCATTGGCAGTTTAAGCTATTACCTTGGACGATTGAATTCCCCCCCCGAAGCGTCTACCACATCCACAACACCCCTTTCCTCGTCTCCAGGCCCTAGACACGATACAAGAGAATCGGTATTACAAGCAGCATGGACGGACTTTAGAGATATCGTCGGAGAAGAACACGTCATAACTGATGTAGGTGATTTAGAAGCACACGCCGGATCGTCATGGTCATCTCATCCACAATTACCAGAAGATGTCCCATTCCTGATAGTCAAACCTCTAACCACGGAAGATGTATCCAAAATCATGAAAGTATGCCACGATCGAAGAATACCGGTAACACCTTATTCTGGAGGTACAAGTTTAGAAGGGCATTTCGCTGCTACGAGAGGAGGAATATGTATAGACTTTTCGCGTATGGATCAAATAGTAAAACTCAACAAAGAAGATTTGGATGTGGTGGTACAACCAGCAGTAGGATGGCAATTCCTCAATGAAGAATTAGCAGAAGTTGGTTTATTCTTCCCACCGGATCCAGGTCCTGGCGCTATGATTGGAGGAATGGTAGCTACAGGCTGCAGTGGCACAAACTCCTACCGCTACGGCACAATGAAAGATTGGGTGTTAAGTCTTACTGTTGTACTTGCTGACGGTACCATCATTAAAACGAGACAAAGACCCAGAAAGAGTAGCGCAGGTTACGATCTCACGCGCTTATTCGTCGGTAGTGAGGGTACCCTTGGCCTCATCACCGAAGCAGTCCTGAAAGTCACACCAAAGCCGCAACAGGAGAGTGTAGCAGTCTGCACATTCAACACCGTCCGTGAAGCCGCCGACTGCGTCTTCCGCGTCGTAGGCGCCGGTGTCCCCATCGCGGCGATAGAAATCTTAGACGATGTGCAAATGTCCTGCATAAACGAAGCGGGTATGACATCCCGCCAATGGAAAGAAGCCCAAACTCTCTTCTTCAAATTCACAGGTACACCCTCAGGAGTTAAAGAAAATATAGCGCAAGTGCAAAAATTGGCCAAATCCGCTGGGAGCAAAACCTTTGAATTTGCGCGCTCCAAGGAGGAAGCCGACGAATTGTGGAGTGCCCGCAAGGAAGCGCTGTGGTCGACTATGTCACGGAAAAAACACGATGGGGAAAGGGTATGGACGACTGATGTCGCGGTCCCAATATCGAAATTAGCGGATATTATCGAAATTACCAAAGATGATATCAAAGATTCGGGGCTTATGGGTAGTATAGTCGGTCATGTTGGTGATGGGAATTTCCACTCTATTCTACTGTATGATCCTGAGATTCAGGAGGAAAGGGAAAAGGTGGAGGGTCTTGTGCATAGGATGGTTAGGAGGGCGATTGAGATGGAGGGGACGGCGACGGGGGAGCATGGCATTGGTCTTGTAAAGAGGGATTATTTGGAGAAGGAGTTGGGTGTGGGGACTGTGGATCTTATGCGGAAGCTGAAACTTGCGGTGGATCCGTTGGGGTTGTTGAATTGTGATAAAGTGGTCCGGGTGGAGAAATCGAAGAAGGGGGAGAGGATTGAGGAGTGGTAGCACGAGAGATTATTCTATTGAATATTCATTGTATATTTTTCGAATCAAGATACTTTCTATGTCCCCACATAAATCCTACTAATACCCATGATAGGTTCAAACCCACCCCCATGCATATCCATTTACAGGGGGTGTCTAGCACTATCATAATGCGCCCCAACTCTCACCCTATTCCCCCTTTTCACAACCCCAAAATCCACGCAAACACCAACATTAGAAATATGTCCCTTCCCCGTCTTAAGGTTCCACATACTCCCTCTTCCTCCCATACAAGTGCCCATTAACACAAACAGCCTTATTATTAATATAAAGCGTGGTGTCAACACCACCATCATGCGTATGTCCCGTACTGAACAGTAATTTTCCTTCTATGGTGCTGTTCCAGGCGGAGGTGCTGTATGCTGCGTAGGTGCCTTCTACGGCGGGGGACTTCGCTGTCGCCGTGGCAGCCGGTTATGTCCATTCATATCATGGCGGCGTCTTTGTACCCAGGGAGGAAGTGCCGTTGATGAATTCGTAGGTTTGTGTTACGTAGAGGGTTATAGGGAAGGGGTTCTAGTTCATGAGTTCGACGAGCATGGTGTAGGCCTCGCGAGGGTCGATGTGCTTTCCGTATTTGTGGCCGTTGACGTTGATGCGGGATACTTCTCGTTCGTTGCCGGCGGAGTACATTCCTGTGGTTCTGTATGAATGAGGAGATAATGGTGCTTTGGGTGACTGAGAGTCTTACTCTGTGGATTGAACCCCAATAACGGACATACCAAATCCGTCTTTCCTGAATTGGTCATGGTCATATGACTAAAGTACCTCAGCATCAACTCTCTCCCTCTTCCACACCTTCTTCCCACCTCAGGGACATAAATATAAACACTCACTGCAACCAATCCCCATGTTCAATATGCACCTTCGTCTCATTCTCGTACTCCAAATCTCCCATCAACGCAGTCTCAAAACAATCCCTACACGGCATAGGCAGGTACGCAAACTCCATAAACATCTTCATGGGTTGTACGATATAAGGTCCGTTTCTTATTTTTATCATGTGCGCTTCTGGGGTTTTGGCAGGTTTGGAGGCGTCCAGTTCGGGTTCGATTTGGAAACCTGGGGGGAGGTCGTAGAGGATGTTTGATTTATTTGATGGTGGTGATGTCCATGGTTGTCGTGAAGAAGGGGTTTGGGGTTGGGAAGGTTTTGAAGGTTGTGATATTGTTTTTGAGAGGGTAGGGATAGGGAGAGGGCCTGGTGGAGGAGCAATGGGATGGTGGAGAGCTTCATGTTCGGCTTGCCACTTACAGAAGATCAAAATGACAAGAATGAGGTGGTAAAGAAGAAAATGACAGTGTCGAGGAAGAAGAACGCGAACAGCAATGTGGACCGGCCGCTACATAGTAACACACTTCGAGAAGTACGATCTCGTTATCTTCAAAAAACTCGCGAGTTATAGGTGTTTCCTACCCAATTCAGCATCTTAGCCCACGCACAGGTGATAGCGTAACTGGTTCCTGGCATAATCTCGTCCTAGGGCTTGATGTTTTGTTGGTGTATAGCACCGTCCACCATGCTCAAAATAAGAGCTCTCACGACTAAGGGACAATCTAGCCTTTGCTAACTCAAAGTTTCATAAGGCGAGATGATAGCGGTTCTAGTATAAGATGGTATTGATCCGGACAGTGGAAAGAGAATCGAAAGGAGTAGCCAGAACTTGACGTCTTGCCTGGGTTAAATGCGCAGTCGAATAGGGGTTTCGCGTTGAGGAAGCCCTCACGGTTGAATTAGGGTAATACTTACCCTTTCAACTACTACGGGAGACGCTACTATGGTAGAGTAGATTCCTTGTTGATGATCCCAAAATCAAATTGGCAAATGGAGATCAATCTGGAAACCAGGTATCGTAGTTTCCACAATTATACGCGTGGTTAAGCATACGGATCATGCTTGCTACATCGTAAGGACAACGTGGGAAATGGATCCAGACCAAGTTTTGATGTTTACAATGCTCTGAACATCACTTCTGAGTACCATGAACAGTTTTGTTCCAATCTAAGCCTCACATCGCGGTAGACCGTGGAGCCCTTCGCTAAGTGCGACTCTTGCCTGGTACATATGAAGCTTCAAGAGAGTAATGGGATTTCAATCGCGACAGACAAGTTCGGGTCGATCTACCCCTTGAATGATGATATAGAACATGTGGAGGTGGAAGTATTTGCTCTTGTAGCAGGGAAGGTGACATATTGCGGTCCGAATCGAGGTTAGTCCCGGACCCCTGCGTTGCTTCTTTCGACCTCACACTGCATCGTTCTTTCCTTTCTGCGATCCTTCCTCCTGTAAAAACCGGCAGTTGCTGGTCTGCGGCTGTTCTTGCCAAATATCAAAACCTAAAAAACTGAGGAAAAGAGCAGATCCAGTTGAATGAAGCTGGAATTACATTGCGTTATCTTTTGTGCTTAGCATGGCTTTGTTTCTTCCTTGATAGCGCAATGCCATCGAGGAGGATGTATGAATAGTACAAAGCCATCTAGGCTGAGATGTGGACAGTACAGTGTCATCAGGGTCGAGGTATGGACAACAAGTAAGGCACATTTGCATATGGTTTTTGGAGTCAAAAAGAGCGGTGTTGTGGTAGGAGAGCCTGGCAATCAGTACTTCGAAACCTTCGAAATCGAACAGGCAGGCAGTGTGATGAGCGAAAATTGGCCAAAAAAATCATTCCTCAACATCGCTAGGGAATGCAAACCCACCCTGCTATTCAGGGTTTGTTTCTACTGGCTCTTTCTTTTATGATTACTGGCTTTTTCAGATTTCACGATTTTTCTTTTTTGCCTTTTGCGGGAATTGGCCCTATATACTAGATACTTACCCCAAGTTTTTGGATCGCTATTGGCTGCCGGGCCTGGTGCAGAATCCCGCAGTTGTAATTTGCGTTTTGTCCAATTGGAATCTTGCCGGGATCAACACCAGTTACCTGCAAAGCTGATCGCTGGTCCTGTAAGGGCATTTGCAGCTGACTTGGTGCCGGGTTTCGGGCGTGTTCAGGTTCTGTGCAATATATGTAGACCACCGAACCCAGACCTTGACGCAATTTTGCTTCGAGAGTAAGATATATGTGAATTTCTCTAAACATTTATCACGTAAAATTTTACGTCACTCCCTGCTCCTGATTCAGACACTGCTTCTCGTTTCTTCAACAATCCTCCAGCAATCCACTTTCATATCCTCCATTTCGAGGTTTGTCCACACTAGTGCGTCTTATTACATTGCTCAAACCTCATTGTACTTCTAAGTCTCAGATGGCTTACCCGTCCAAATTATTCCTATTTTTTTTATTGTAACAGTTGTGGCACTGTTAGATGTCGGCTGCAAAACACCCATTCAACTGCGTTAGACAGTGGACCATGCTTGTCTTTTAGCCGTGAAAGCGTGTTGTCGAATCTACTTCAACACCCTGGAGGCCGAATACTTTGGGACGTTAAGAAGATCACCTATTCTCGATGAACATTTATACGCTATGCTGGCGCTTTGGAAGCTTTCGTCTAGTAAGAGTATGTTCAAGATCAGAGTTTCGAACACTTGATTTCTTTACTGCTTTAGAACCATCGCTCATGTTCTTTCCCTATCAGCAAATGCAGACACTATTTACAGTCTATAGCCTGCCCAGATGGAGATGACCAGAACTTGTGTTCACATCGACATATAGATATTGGTTAAGCTGGTCAATCAGCAAGCTTAGCTGTGTTGTGCATGGGGCCCTGGAGACTAGAGAGGAGTCCCGCCATGCGACATGTCAATGTGCAGCAAAAATTGATACTGTTTGTGGCGTTCCTAAGGCATCGCTTACCTATTTCTTAACTCCACGTGATGATATTTTCAATGCCATTTTACTCCACTGCCAACATCAACGAGAGCAATTCCGCCACCTCCAGAATAGCAACTTTTATTACAACCTCAAGTATAGCCTCCACACACAACATGGCTCCTTCACCCCCTATGTTTCTCTGTTCAATAAGCATAGGCCGAATCACCAGCTACCAGGATCCTCTTCCGTTCCACTCTCCCATAGCTTGCAGACCAGCACCTCCCAAATCGATGCACCCCCACCGGCCATTGATACTCGATCTCTCAACCCGCAAACTCAAATCGGCACGCTTACTACGCGACCTTCGGACCAGGCCTCTTCACCTCCTCAATCTAATCGCAACTTGAAGCTTCAGAACTCTTAAAGTGATGGAGGTGAAGAGGAGAACGAGTACGGCCTTGCAAGGAGACATACACGATACACGACAATTGGGAAGCTTGTTGGCGAAATGGATTTCGTAGAGAGTGCCGTGGTCGCAGAGCTGCATGTTAATGACATCCAGAACATACAAACAATGATTCATGCAAAACTGGCAAAGAAGTTCCACTAGCTTCCTATTGCTTTTATTGACTCACTGGTTCTGTGCGAGCCAAATTGGCGTGCGCAGAATCGTAAGCGGTCTTGTTTCTGAGGCAAGACCTTGTGGTAGTACTTTTCTTCTCTTTTGCCTAATCGGTTGATGATGTAATCGCGTTTGAAGTATGCAAAGATACGTAAGCCATCTTTTATAGTTATTGGCACATGTCAAGACGCGTTTGAGCTTCTAGTTACTCCGGGGGGCTGTTGATAAATGTGGTCCTATTCTTGTTCAAAGGTCGCGGTGGTCTGTATGTGTTGTCGAGCTAGAAATGGCTATTGATCGTAGACGTGTGTGAACTTTAGCTCATGGCGTTTCGATATGATATTAAAGTTAGAAATGGTGTCCATTCAAGTCCATTCCCCCTTGTAATGATCGAACTGGTTTGCAGGCATATGGAATTTGCTTCTTGCTCGTCATGATCATGCCATTCCCCGCACCACTATAACCCTGTGTCTCCATCACTAGCTTCGAAGATGATGAGTTTCCATCAAGTCATCTCGTCGGCGTACTTTGATTATTCTCAAATTCCCACTTTGGCGTCGTGGTTGTGCTTGAAACAAGACAACTGGACGTGGCTGGGAACTTGAGGTGGTTGAGCATGCCCCAGAAACAGACTAGCTTCAAACCCATCTCTTTGACCTCACTTCATTTTGGCTCACACAACCTGAGATTTCAACTCCATTATAACACTTTACAGACCTAAGAAGAACCTACTGACGAAGAAACAAAGACCTGTTCATCTCTCGTGCTTCCTCGAGCTGCCATTACGTTCATCTGTAGGAGTTAAGCCAGGAAGCAGAAGCCGTCCGATCCTCTAATGTTTGTGAGAACCTTATCCTGAGATTGACCACGCCTTTGCAGTATTCATCAAACACAACTTTCCATGCTGGTAATTTGAGAATCGAAATTAGGAAGGTTTCTGAAAGCTGAGCTGCTGTCAAATATGGTAGCTTGGTTTCTATTGTGCCTTTTTTTCTTCATTACTTAGGATGGTTTGCTGAGCAACACTACATTTAAGGCTTATTACTTCGCTTGATAGGGACTGACAAATGTTTACGAGATAATGAATGCTGATCGAGGAGCAAAAAACCACGCACAACACACTAGGCAGTGATAACTTTCCTGCTAATCAGCAGTTTCTACTGGCTCTTTCTATTTTTTTGCGGTTTTCATTGATTTTTAGAATTGGTTTGCTTCCACAGATGGCCTTTGAACATTTAATCTACAGTCTATCTACCAGGTCGTACCAGCTTATCCTGCCGGGCCAGGCGCGGTGACGCTCGGTCCACGCGCCTGTTACCTGCAAAGCCGACACTGGTCCTGTAAGGACATTAGCAGCTGACCTGGTGTTCGGAGCCGGGTATGTTTAGGTCCTTTTCAATATATATAGGCCACTGACCCCGAACAGAGTCCGAAAATGCGTAGTGAATTTTATATGAGGAGGTATTAAACCCTTTCTTCACATTTTCGCTGTCAACTCCCACGATCTCTCATACTATCGAATCTTCTCTTTTATCGCAACACACCAGGTCTTGAATATAAAGGTTCCTGCGGAATGTTATTATCTATTGTCGACCGCGTGAAATTTATCAGGGCACTTGAAAACGTTGGTGGTACTCTCGACCATGATCAGATACTTGAAGCACTCCGAGCCGCCGTCCGCGACGCGGTTGCTGAATCCATTTTCTCAGGCGAATCGATGAGTTCGCTCTTCTTGTATCGGGGCCAGGAGTACGCTCGGCAACGCAATGTCAAATTCAACGTCGGCAGTTGGCAGTTGGCAGATTGGTAATCAAACCCTGTTCTCCCGCCATACGCCAAAAGGAGAGAAGCTGCCTGACAGTGTCCTGGCTCTCGTTGAAGACTGTTCAAATCTTCGGAGAGCATTATAGGTTGTGTGAGATGCCTCTCTTTGGACTCAAGTAGAGCGGCCTTTGTGTTCACAGTCGTGGTTACTGCTTTCATTGTTGTAGATTTGTTCATCGGTGCTTCAATTGAGAAACAACACATTTGAAGAGAAAGCTATGCTAGGAGTGTACTTAGATAGTCTAGGCTGGACCTGGGGGGATTCGCAATCCAATATAGAAGAATAACTTATATAAGTGTATAGAGTCTCAAAAATAACTTTTTCATAATACTGAAGATTGTATTTCTTAAGTCGTTTCGCGCATGCTTTTTAGCTATTTGATAAATTCCCATTGTTACGTCTGGGTTCTTTATCAAGCTATTTTCGACAACTGGTCGTTAAGTGCAGCTCTTTCCTGAGGCTTGTCAAGCTTCGAACGAACACTTGGATTCTACTTGCGAAAGACAACTTCTTAGCTGATGTGCTACATGAACAATGACAGAAAAAAGTGTTCTGAACATGAAATCGCCCGGAGGAAAAGAAACGGAGTGAGGTCGTCACAGAAAGACACTATGCCTATTTAGACTAGGGATAATGTGGCGTTTTTCGGCTAATAGATCCCCCTGATTGCATCCATTTCTCCTTGCTGACAAACGGCAGCTTGTCAACCTCGTGTATTCACCGTGGGAAATTTTTCTCCTACCATCAGAGCTTCGCTTTGAAATATCATCGATGTATTTTCCCGTTACTAATGATAGGGCTAGTGCTCCAGCTTGGAGCGTTTAGGGCTCCCCATTTCCTATATTACTACTCCCCCCTTAAGTTTGACACATCTCTGTGCATTTTTTGAGTTCGACGAATAATTCTGTGTTAAACTTTTGTTATGATGGATGATCAACAGGGAAAATCTGCTATCGTCAAGACACCAGACTTGGAATTTATCATTATCACGAACCCTGAAGATTCAAGAGCTTCGGCTGTTCGAACCAGGGTCAAGCAGCACGTGATGAAAGATATTGGACGCAGCAGGAGGCGGCCAAAGAAGAAAATCCAATTCGAGTTATCTGCAGACCCTCGGTCCAATGTGGGACCTACTGAGGTGGACCCATTTGCACCTTTTCCCATTGAGATGGGTGCCACAGAGAAAAGGCTTATTTCAATCAGTGAGTGTCTTCTATATATACCTCCAAAGAACCAGTGAGAAGGACCGTGTGGTCATGCCAACGCAAGATTGATCTTGCTGTCTTTTGATTTCTGAATAGAAGCTCACATAAATCCGGCAGTTTTCGAAGTAGACAACCAGCAGCGAGCCATGCGTTCAGCTTGGTTCACGCTTGGTTTCTTTGATGAAGCTACTCTGTATATCATTTTGAGCAACTCTGCTGCTCATCTTGATCGGATTAGAGGGCTGGAATGTGGCCAAAAGAGCTTGGAGACCGACAAATTTCACCTGAAAGCTCTGCAGTCGATAAATAAGCGACTCGGCCAACCGGACTTGGAAGTTAATGAAGGTTTAATAAGCGCTACCTCGGGATTCATGTGCCACAATGCAGTGGTGGGTGATTCAGAGCAGTGGGATCTTCATCGCCGGGGGTTGAGTAGGCTGATAGGGCTGCACGGTGGTTTAGAAAAAGTATCTAGCTCCCACCTCCGCGAGAGTATATCTTGGTATGGGTCTCCATACCTGTGCGGTAGAATGCAAGAGCCTGAAATTAACGGACGATAGGGTAGAATTAAGAGGCGCCTTTATGCAAGATATAGAGCTGATATTTCCTTTGCCCGACACGTGGATCGCCAAACACTCTATGGAATCGCCCAGACCTTTGAGAGACGAGCCCTCAAGTCTCGCAATGCGCCACTATGTCGAGCAGATGCCTGGTAGCAAATCATGGCGCGACATTTTCGCAGATCTAAAGTATTTCTCTCAACTG
Source organism: Tothia fuscella (assembly GCA_010583015.1). Classification (NCBI taxonomy): domain Eukaryota; kingdom Fungi; phylum Ascomycota; class Dothideomycetes; order Venturiales; family Cylindrosympodiaceae; genus Tothia; species Tothia fuscella. Next base: position 794,520 of record MU007012.1, read on the forward strand.
ACCCAAGCTGAGTCCATTAGCTCGTCAGGGAGCATTTGGACTGACGCAAATGATGGAGGAGGATGGACAAATGTCCTTCTATACCGCTTGCTATCCTGGAGACCATTGGAAGAACACTCGTCTACTGCACAGGATTTACAGGAATGTTTACGAATCGCCAGTATCCTGTATGTTGCTCGCGTCTGGCGAAAATTTGGTTGCGCTCCGGTTCGAACAAGTGGCTACACAACAAAGCTCATGAGCTTTTGGTTGCGAAGATCGAACGATTGGTCAAACTTCTGGCCCCTCGAGGCTTGGATCTTGATTATGGGCGCTATCGAAGCAGAGGATTCGGTACGCCAGTATTTTGTGTCTGAAATTGAGGCAATTGCGCAACGGTATTCCGTGACTTTGGGAGCGGTTTTCGAAGAAGTCAAAAATCTTCTGTGGATCGAAGATGTCTTTGATGTAGCTCGATCGACTCTTCTTGACGATCTTCGTATAAAAGGTTCTTTCGGTAGATGAGGACGTCGAAGAATAGACCCTAGCCAGCTAGTCTGAGCATATAGAAGGTGAGCTAGATACTACATGTGTTCGTAATCTTGGAGTATGCGGAGCAAGATTTTTCTGCATAGACGGGCTGCATAATAGCATTGGTGCAATGCATGAAGGCGAGGGAAACGAAGATGGCTCTACACCGGCAGTCTACGAGGAAGCTTTGTTTTCTCCTTTACAAAACACGAAGATATCAAGGACCTCTCCAAAATCTATGTTTTTGGTCTCCAAAAAGGTGTTCCATTACTCAAAAATACAGCTATCGACGCATGGCTTATAGCCTTCACCACTGCTTAGGGGATCCCTGCTTTTCAACTCAAATATATTAATGATAACACTCCGAAGGACGATGAGTTGCGAAGGCTTTGTGTGGATATGTACTCGAAGTGCGCATTGGGGCCAGACGTTTTCTCCGTGGACAGCAACATGCCTTACCCTTTTGCCTTCGCCCTTGAGCTAATCTGAGTCCTGCTTGCGACAAAATTTGACCCACTGAGATCAGTTCAAGAGTGGAAGGAGATTGATACATGTTTATATCACGATCATACCGGTATTCACTTGGGAAGCGAGGTACAACCCAACGGCACAAAGAGGAAGCGGGTAAACGAGGATGGAGATTAAGACGTTGTGAAGAGTGAGGCAGTGTGAGAATCTAGTGCCGAGCCATGGCAATTCCACTTTTGGTCATGGCACTTCGCTGTGGGCGATTCAGCTTACATTCGAGGTGCAATATCGGAGGAGGCTTTGTCAAAAAAAACCTAAAAAAAACCTGTACGAAGTGTGAAAGTTTCCCGGAATGGTGAGTATGGGGTGAGATTATATGCAGCGTGGAGTAGGAGTACTGGCAGTCTCGAAGATCATCTTTTTGCGGTGTGATGAAGATGTCAGTTTGATATCAAGTAAGTGAGCCTGGCTTGACATTTGTCAAAACAATAAAGCTGATCTTACAAGATCACAAGTCAAGTCTGTGTTGTAGGAATCATTGTTATAATATCATGCTCTAGAGAAGTTGCCATTTCTCTGACCTGTCCATATATGTAAGCTGGAATACTACAAGTGACGGCTTCTACGGGGCTCAAACTTTTCCTTCCCAAAATCATTTCTTTCGCTAATACTGCCTCTATACCTGGACTGTCATTCACAAAACCAAGTCATTCTGCCACAGCCACATCACAGCCGACCCTTTCTTGAATATGTTTTCCACAATTGCTCATTAATTCTCATCAACATCCAAAAATCCAATTCTACTCATACAGCGCACAACTCCAACGGTCTAATACCTTAAATATACAACATATAATGGCTGCGACTAACCCACCCAACCTCAGGCGGCAAATGCAAACTGTGAAAGTTTGCCCGATGGTCGCGTCTTATCGACAGAGCTCTACATTGTAAGTTTAACCCCCGCCCAAAAGAAAGTAGGCCAGGCACAAATCCTGCACCACTTTCCTGTCCTACAAATCAAACTTCCTCACTCTAAGGGAAATGAAAGCAAAGACCTCCTGCCGACTCCAAGCTAGCTCTTCTCTGTACGATGAGTTGATTACGTAGAAGTTGGTCCACAGAAGATTCGCCATCAGATCTACAAAGGTCTCCTCTGCCACTACTCTGAGTATTTCCGTGGAGCGCTCAAGGGCGGCTTTAAACAATCCGAGTCTGGTCTTGTTGCCCTTGTCCATGCAGAGGAGAAGATCTTTCAAGCATTTCACCAATGGCTGATGATGGGCTCTCTTACGGACCAAGACGACCAGCTATCCGTCAGGAGGCACTCCAAGTTTTTGATTGATGTATACGTCTTCGGCGACGCTCACGGAATACCTCTCCTCAAAAATGCAGTCCTCGATGTCATACTACGTGACTTCAATGTAGCGCATACTGTGCCAACCACATGGATTGGCTATATATATGGCAATACGACAAAGAATGATGAGCTGCAAAAGCTTATTCTTGATATGTACGCATACAAGATCATTCCGACAGAGAGCTACTTTTCCCCGGATTTCGCAGCCGATGGTGATTGTGCCTATCCTCACGAGTTCCTGTGGGAACTAAGTGTAGCTTTGCTCAAGCAAAAGGGCGTGCGCGGCGACAAAGAACTAGGCATGGAGGTGGACAATTGCGTTTACCATGATCACAGGGACATCAACGTTGGACCAAATGGTCTCTTGTCAATCAAGAATAGATTTCAACGTGATGGGTCGGGCAGTTTGACTGTTGAGAAAGCTGGCGAAAGAAAAGGAAGCGGAAGAATGGGATTGGCTGGAGGACTTGACCAGAGTGGTGAATCTAGAAGCAATGGAAATGAGAATGGTGGCAACAGACCGAGTGAGAGGAATGAGCATGTCGAGAGCCTTACGGGGGATAATGCAGTGGAGGAGGACTGAGGACTGAAGGAGAAAATATATGAAAAGAAGAGTGAGTCGTATCATGGAAAGAAGGATGATGTATGAATTTGGAGTGTTTATGGTGATTAGTTGGAGTGAAGTCTCGCCTGCTGTCATTATAGCGTGACTAATGCGAACTTATGGTGATGCGATAGCGATTCTGGTTCTGCAATGTGGCCTTGCAGTACTTCCACCAGCACTTAGGGCAGAATTGCATAGACTCCACAGATAATATATCGCCCTTCAGGTAATCTGCAGGTATTCTCAGCTCCTCAGCTTTGTGAGCTGGCAGCATCCGAGTCTGTAATCCTAGATCTCTCCAAGTCCTTGTAAGAATCTGTTAGAGCGTTCGTCAATCCACATCCATTAACATACCCTCGTGACGAGTTACGTCATTAGGGAATAGTCTGCTTGTCCAACTCTTGCAGATTCCGTAAGGAGGTGTACCTGGACGCACCTTCCCAAGTACAAAACAGCTATAACCACAACCACAAACACCACCGACAATAATCACCTACGGCTTCAGTCATTTTCGAGCATGGCTACAGAGCCAGCGCAGAAGAGGAAACGCCTCTGTGAGACCACAACGAAGAAGATTTGTCCAATGATTGCAAAGAATCGAGAGAATACACAATTGTAAGCAGTAACAATTTCTGCTGGCATTTAGAGATTTACGTTCTACCTAGCGCCACCTTGTTTGACGAGCTCGTGACTATTGAGGTCAGTCCTGAGAAGAAGCTTTTTCAAATCCATAAGGGCTTGATCTGCCACCATTCAGAGTATTTCCGTGGCGCATTCAAGGGTGGATTTAAGGAATCAGAGTCCAAGTTGGTGACACTTAAAGAGGAAGTTGACCATCTAGCATTTCAAGCATTCTATCAATGGCTTTACACAGGGAAAATAAGAGATGATGAGGACGAAATAAGCTGGGAAGCCTCCAGGGATTGTCAATTTCTCTTCAATACGTACATTTTTGGAGACGCGCACGGTATCCCCGACTTTCAGAACACCATCGTCGACCGAATGTACACAAGTTTCATGGACAAGAGCGCCATTCCAGTCACCTACATAAAGAATCTATACGAACACACCACCAAAGGGGACAATCTTCGAAGATTCCTCGTTGACATTTTCCAGAGTATGAGTCAGTGTGAAGCAGTGGAGTTCTTTTCACCTTCAGATCAAGACCACTATCCCCAGGAATTCCTGTTCGAACTCAGTAAAGCGTTGCTAGAGGATGATCCAGGCAGAGAGCGCCCTTGGACCATGAAGGATTGGGGAAAGCTTGATACCTGCAGGTACCACAACCACAAAGACATAAACGCAGCAGTGACAGCCGCACCAGGAGCCGAGGGATAAAAACTGGCGGCCGAGATTCTATAGGTAGCGGCAATGGTGGCGATGGTAGGGGATGGGCGAAGATGACAAAAGAGGTACCTTGGTACGATCCAGCCACCAAGATTCAGAGCGCTGCAATATTCATTGCGCTATCCAGTTTGACAACAGGAGACATAATCTTTTCGTTGTTCGTTGGTATTGAACTATAACTTCGGGGTTAGAGACCGATTTGAAATGAAAGTGTTGAGCTCCCACCTCGGAGCCCAAAGCTCGTACGTCTTGAAGATGGCCTAGGTAGCAGAGCAATGGCATCTACCAGACCTCTAGGGTGTGAACGATGTAAACTTTCACAAAAGGCCAGACCAGAGAGGCGCGCATTAAGCAAACTTGTCATGCTTTCCCTTCACCTTGACATCCAAAAGCTTCTCATGAAAATTGCCGTCCCTCCTCGCCCTTTTCAGTATCTTCACATCATCATCGTCCAGCCTCCGTCCAACCAGAGCCTCCAACTCTTTCCTACTAATCTTTTCCCTCGCTGCCGTCTCTTTTGCAACTTTTAGTTTCGGCTTAAATCTTGCCTGCATCCGTATCCTGAGCGTGCTGTTGTAATTTAGGTCCTCGGAGTCCCCTCTTACAGTCTTGTCCGTAGCTGTAGCTTCCGGGTCGATAACGATGAATTTGTCTCTTTGTGTCTGAATACCAAATGTTCCTGGGTTGTTTGACATTGGTATACACGTAAATTGTTCTTCTGGTGATATTGCTTCTCGGCTTGCGGATAGAACGCCAAATTTGTCCACTCCCAGATATTTCCCATGGTGCCCTTTGAAACTGAAAAGTTCCGTACCAACAATCTTGTTCGCTATCCATACCTGTCGGACGTCGTGAGGTTCCGCTGTAGCTGGATTTGCATCCACGATATTCTCAACTGATACTGAAAAGACCTTGCCTAAAGCATCGCACGCCAGACAGCTTGGTGTATCGGTGGGTAAAACAAATATTACGGGCCCAGTAAGATCCGAAGCTAATTCTGCGCTCACCCAGGAATCATCTTCATCTGTCTCGGCGGCGCTGCTGGTCGTGGTTGTAAGTGCTTTCGAAGTAGATGCCTCATTTTCGGCGTCGTCTTCGTTCCCGGTGGCAGCAGCTCGCTTCCGCTTTTTGTTAGGCTTTTTGTCGCCTTTGAATAAGAGAGCTTTCACCATTTTCGAGGTTCATGTGAAGTTAGAGACATTTTTGGAGATCGTCGCGTGGTTGCAGATTGGGGTCGCATCGACTTGGCAAAAAGCAGCTCGAACATCATCACGATTCTCCTTAATATCACTGCCAGAACATCAAATTCATTGGAAATAGAGTTATGGCCTCTGAACAGGCTGTTACTGTGAGCCTTGACGAGCTAAGGAATGGTAGATTCCAATACTCCGTAATACTCCGTCACATCAAAAATCAAGCACTAATTCAGTACCACAACCAGATGCTGTTCCTTTTCAGAAATTGGAGGAAGCATTTGGACCATCATCTCTTGGAATCCTCCTCGTAAAAGACTTACCGCAGGCCTTCGTCCAGCATAGACAGATTTTACTATCTTACTCTTCGTATCTCGCAAATCTACCTAAGGAACAGCTTGGTTTGTCTTAGTCTAGTCTGTGAGTGCGATATCCCTAGAACTAAGCTTGTACAGAAAAGCTCGAAAATCCTGAAGCAAAATGGCTCGTCGGCTGGTCTTGTGGCAAAGAGAAGCTCAAGGATAATAAGTTCGATACTGCAAAAGGATCCTTTTATGTCAACTGCAATCCATCCTTTGCGGATACAGAAGTACAAGCCGAACTAGCAGAGAAATACCCATCTTTCCCGGAATATACTGCCTCAAATATATGGCCACCAGAGGAAGTTCTGCCAGGATTTGAGGAGGCATTCCGAACGCTATGCCTTATGATCATAGACGTGGCTACCCTCGTAGCTCGAGCATGTGATAAATATGCTGTAGCGAAGATTGAGGGCTACAAACCAGGTTACCTCGAGCACGTTGTGAAGACGAGCCATGTAACAAAAGCGCGATTGCTTCATTACTTCCCTCCATCTTCCAAAGTTGACACCTCCACCGCACCACTTGACGATGATGATTGGTGTGCTACTCATGTCGACCATGGCTGTCTGACTGGCCTCACATCTGCCATGTTTGTAGATGAAGCAGCAAATCCACCAACTCTCTCCGATGGTTTTGCTCCCCTGACAGAAATGGGTAGTCCACCCGACCCACGAGCGGGACTGTATATACGCTCACGATCTGACGAGGTTGTCAAAGTCAGTGTTCCACGGGATCATCTTGCCTTCCAGACCGGACAAGCGCTCGAGCTCATCACGCGTGGCAAGTTCAGGGCTGTGCCTCATTTCGTTCGTGGAGCCGCACCGGGTAAAGGGGGAGCAATTGCACGGAATACACTTGCTGTTTTCACACAACCGAATCTTTGGGAGATGGTAGATGAGAATCGCGATTTCGCAGCTTTTGCAAGGCAGATTGTGGAACAGAATCATTGATCATTGTCCCGACTGGCTGTCAACAAATGTGGAATTTGAAGCGTCGAATTTTAATCGTAAAGTCTTGGACTCGCTCGTTCACTCAATGCACGATTGCTGAACGAATTCGGAATGTCCAACTCTAGAGGCCCTTAGTACAACTAAATGGAGTAAGCAACAGCACGGGATCTTTCACGCATTTCGAATTGCTAAAAGAAGGGTCTAATCTTTTGTCGCGAAGATTTCGAACAATCATGAAATTTGGGTAATACTCTACTCTCCATCATCTGACTCGCCATATTTCTTCCTCTTCTCAGGTGCTGGCTTATGCGCAGCATCATACGAATACCTCTCATTGACCTCGTTCGTATGAGCAATGTATTCCTCAACATGCTCAGGCGGCTCCTTCACGCGATTATACGGTCCAGGTTGCGGCTCGCCCAAAGTCTCATACACAGGGATAACACCAGTCCATACCTTATTTAGAACATCCTCCCTCTTTAGATCCTTCTTCTCATCGTTGGGTACTCCTTCTCGCACTTTGCCACTTGCCGCTGCAATCTTTACTTTCAGGATTCTTGTTGACTGCATCTCAGCCGCATCAGGAGGGATTCTCGAATTCGCCCACCGATCAGGCACGACGGAATTGGTAATCACCTCCATAGCCCAGAGTTTCTCCTTGTCATTGTCAACGATCGTTCCGTAGCCATGAATGACCGCAGAGCGGTAATTGTAGTTGTGCGAGTTTGGCGTTAGTGTCAACACCAAACCATCAACTATCGTCGCGGCAATACAAAGAGGCAATCCTTCTTCCCCTCTGTTCAACGCTTCATCGGCAAGTCTCATCAGCCGTGAGCTCACATAGCCATGAAGATAGCAATGATGTTGCTCATCATCTGGAAAACGTGCTATCTCGCCTATCATTGGTAACACAACAGGAAATGGCTCTTTGAAATCTGGTACGAAGGAGACGTGCACGACTGGTGTGCTGTTAACTGTTCCATGGATGAATTCAACATCGTAGGTCGCTGTTGTATGAAAATCAAAATCATGATCGGTATCGTTACGCTCCACATTTTCGTACCTTGATGGTTGTATCGCTTCACTTGGTTTACTTTTGATGTGGGGTACGTTTCGTGCGCCATTTCTTCTTCTGTTTGTTCTTGCGCCTCTGAGGTTTACAAAGCTCCTTACCAATATCCTGTGTTGACTCCCTTCTGCAATAAATTGTTGTTTCTTATCAACTTCACCATATCTCGTATCGTCGATTTGCAGTGGTCCTTAGCGTTATGCAAGCCAGTGCCGTCGCGTCCTAGTAAGTCAGTCCAAATTAGGCAATGCGACCCGACCACTGCTTGATCGTCTTTGATATCTCTTACCCGACGGTTCAGCTACAAGTAAATCGCCATGGATTCGACTGGAGCATGGTTTGTAGCAAGAGAAAGCGGAAAGAGAGAAATGGACATTCGATCGCGCCTCGAACGAATGCCTCTAAACCTCACGATGGCACGCAGTGATGATATGACGGTCTCTTCACCACGAAACGAGCCTACAAATCTCCTCTGGCTTCGAGACTCGATCTACTTTTCTCTATCATATGAATGCTTTTAGGGTTATATCAATGTCTAAGGCTAGGTACGTATAGGTCTAACCTTCGCCTAAACCTAACCAATGTGATCATAACCTCGACCAGCCCCAGAGCCAACAATTCGGCAACAATACAACTCCTTCTTCTCCTTCTTTGCGAACCTACACACGAGCTGCGAGGCCGTTGTTCGTACAACCTCATTGTCACTGCTACCACTTGGGCAACAACGTGAAAAGCCTGGTGGACTGGACTTCGTAGTCTACTTCGTGTCTTCCCAGCGCTTCTTTGAGGCTCATCGAGGAGGGTATTTCCTTATCGTTGATCGTATAGTTTCAGTGACCCTATTACTGAGAAAAGCCTTTCCAATGAGCATAAATTAAAGCTGGTTCTGCATCATGTGCATGCGCGATCGCGACTTCGTTCCTGATGCCTTCAAAATATCTCTACTTGTTATGATCGTATCACTGTTCCAGTTCCTCCTCTTGTGAAATAATTGAGCTAGTCTGGCCAAATTTTTTGCTTCTTTCCACCCCTTAAGAGGTTCATCCGGTTCCATAGGAGTGAGAGAAGGGTGCGGTATTGACCCTCAATGCAGTAACATACAAATGTTCCACTTCTTGAGGAACTGGAAGCGGCCGATACCATTTCCTCGCGTTTCATTGATAACCTAATGGAGTATATAAAATAAAGTTCCAAGCGTACGACCTTTGCCCAGGAAGCCAGAATCAATTCAATTACCTAGAGCTTCTGATATACGAAGCAGAGATTTGCTAAAAGTCGCGAGTAGGCTGAATCTGTTCTACGAAATTTTTGTAGGTGTTCAGAAACAGGGGATCAGTATCGACAAAGGTAACTCTGTGTCGCACATTTTGTTGTCGCATCATAATCTACGATAAAGATCTGGTCGTTTCCAGATCAATCCTTATCGTGTAAAATAGGAGGGCCAAAAGATTTGAATATTTCCAAACTTAATCAGCCCAGGCCAGCAATCTAAGAAAGTTCAGAACGTGGAGCCTCGCTTATCAAAACGCAATACTATTGGCTGGGCTATCTCGCTCTTCTCGGAGCAATCCCGGAGTTCCACACCAAAAAGGGTAAAGTGAGCCTCGCAGATCACACCACCATCAATCTCATAATGGCTCCGCTTCACTCAAGACTTTTCATGCAAAGGATAGAGCATTGGCAAAGCGGAGTACGCCGTAGGTCGGGCTTTCGGGATGTATGAAGATCTACCCAACTTAGTATATACGCATCTGCTGAGAATCGAACCATAATCATTTCATTCTTCCTTACCAACAACCGACCATACAAAACAAGATGACGGCTTTCGATCCCAGGATGTTTCTCGACACACAAGATATCAATGTGAAACAGGAGACATGTCTCTCCACCACATCATCGAATGAAGCGTCACCGAATTCCACTTTCCAGCCGGATCACCTCCCATCATCATTCTACAATCTACCTTACGAGACTTTGGACCTTTCTATGTACGATCCAAATCTACTCCCTGACTCCTTCTTTAACGATATGTATATTCCTACGGACCCGCTCTACCTAGATGGTCTAGATACCTTGCCAGAACTACTTCACAAATCCGATTCGAAAACATCAACTACCCCCTCTTCGGAGCACTTTGATGCCTATGATTTCTCCACGATACCCTCCCAGAACGACAACTCAGCCATTGAGTCGCCGTTAGAAGTAGCAACGGAAGGGGACAAGTCAATTGACCATACGAAACGACAGCGGGTAGATTTGAGTGACAGCAAAACCGCATGCTGGACTTCGCCTCTGTGCCCCAATAACAAGGACGGAGGATCCACTCCAAATCCATCGAGCTGTGGTGGCGAGTGTGCTCCGTTCCTGTTTAGCGAGAGGACCTTCACCGAACCCGACCCAACAATCAATACATCTTTCCTTGACATAGATATATCTGCAGAAAGCGATTACAGCCCGGTAGAAGAGCCAAAAGAAAACCACAAGCGAAGAGAAACCAGTTCAACCGAAAAACACAAAACACGCATAGGAGGTCGACAACAAAAAGCTGCAACAGGAACACGAGCAAGCACCCGCAAAAGCACAAGCATCGAACAAGACACACCAATCGAGTCCATCGAAGGAACAACAGACCTCAAAAACAAAAAGCGAATACCGCACAACGAAGTCGAGCGAAAATACCGCGACTCGGTCAATAACCAAATGGAATGCCTACAACGAGTTGTTCCAGTACTGCAACCAACATCACGAATATGCGACGGAGCCGATATAGAAGATTTACCGGTGCCGTCGAAACCGAGTAAGGCTGTGATATTGGCAAGTGCGACTTCTTATATCAAGCAGCTGGAGAGGGAGAAGAAGGAGCAAAAAGAGCAGAACGAGTTACTGCAGGCGAGGGTGAAAGCGCTGCAAACGTTGGTGAAGTGCGATGACTGTTCGTTGATGCAGTACGTGAAGAATATGAGTATTCGGGGTGGTCTTGTAACATGAGCCATGAGTACGGAGCGTAAAAACTTGTGCGATCAACTCGTATCGAACCAGATTCAATATGTGGGACTGGTTGTGCATATACATACGCCTTTGATGGGCCAGGAAGAGTTTTTCATCAGTCGCCTTAATAAACTCACTCTGAATAATGTCAGCATATTCCTCTTGACGGAAATTAAGTCTTACCTACCATATAGCACGATAATCAAGTGTGTGATAGCGTAGTTTTAGGTCCGGAGCCGTCGCTTTGGTGGATAAGTCCCCTTTGCAGCCTTCCATTTCACTCGAGGAATATACTCTGTCCATTCCCAATGTCCATAAATCTGGCATCATCAACTTTCGCAACACTCTTCTCACCCTCCACACGATTCAACTTCGCTTCCTCCTCCTTCAAAGCCTGCTCCACAGTCAAGACCTTTCTCTGCAAAAACCACCCAACAAGCCCACCACCTTTCTTAACCTCGTCATGCGTACCGACCCAGTATTTAGACTTTAGCCTCCTCTGCGCTTGTAGTCCATTGTGAACGCCGAGGTTCAATTGCTGACCCCATGATATGGATACATCATGTAGACCGTGAATAAAGCACAATGTTTTTATAGGTGGGGATGCGTTCTGCAGCGGTAGTAAAGCTTCAGGCTTTACGCCATGAGGCGTGTATATCACACATTCTGTTATAGGATCCGCTTCTGGTGGATCCGGTAAAGAGTGGCCATTTGATCGCCGTGGCGCTTTTGCAAGATTTGAAGCTTTCTGATGTGTATCGAATGTAAACACCAGAGCCGAATGGTAGTAGAAAGCATCGGACTGGGCGACTATCCGTGAGATGCTTATGTATTCCGGTAAGGGTGGTATTGAGGTGGCTCGCCAATCTGTGCCGTTGCCTATGAACGGTGGTATTTCATATACAGTTCTAAAGTGGTTCCACGACCGTATCAGGTCTGCTGCTTTCTTTCGTCTATAATTAGTAGTTACTTGCGTTTCTTCGGCATGACCCTAACATACCTTAGTAGCAAAAACAGGAACATCCCTCCCCACCTCCTCCAGAGTCTCCCTGTGGCAATGATCCGTGAATTCATGACACACAGCAACAACATCAATACAACTATCACCCACTCCATCGTCTCTCCTACCCCTCTCCCCATCCCTTCCTCCTCCGGCCGCCTCCTCAATTCCCCATATCAACTCTTCGACATCCGCTATACTCCCTACAGCACTCTCATACGAATGCCACTGCTGAGAGAACCACTTGGCAACATCAGATTGTCCTCCCTTTAGCCAAGGATCTATGAGGATATTGTAATATATGCGACCGCCCCGCGCAGTTGCGAGTGGCGGACGTGGGATTTGGAGTAGCCATGTGGAGTCTGCGTTTAGGTGGTGCAGGATTGGACGGCGGATGGAGAGGGTACGGGTTAGAGTTTCGTGGAGGGAGGAGTAGAGTTGGCTGGAGGGGGAATTGGCCTCTTTTGGAGAAGGCATGTTTGCGTTGTTTTTAGATTGTTGATGGGGTATGGGTTTTTTGGTTACGATTTGGGCATGGGGCTTGGTGTTTACATCATGACTCGCTTGCATAACCTTACAAATGATCGACGATTGGACTCTCATGATTGCCATCCTCTGAGGCCAACTAATCGTCGGATATTATTCCAGAAAGCAGAAGACAATCTTAGTAATGATTTCACATTGTCTTGTAACTTATCATTGCCTTTGCCGCAAACAATCCCCCCTGCAAATCATTATATTCTTAGAAGTGATACCCCAACCTCTCGAGTCTCACTTCACTTTTCAAGTTCGAGTTTCAAAGCAGTACGGCCATCAATTGCGACGTTGAACCTCAAGACGCCTTCTTCGTCTACCTTGCCCTTTTGACTTCCCAGTCTGTAGCTGGATCTGGCTTTTACCCTTGTAAACTGCAGAGGGAATGTGCCGGCGTGCTTTCCATTGTAGAGAACGAGATCTACCGACTCTCCATCCTTTGAGTAAGCTTTGGCTACCAATACCTCAGGAAAGGGAACCGAATCAAGAACAGGTCCTTGAAAGACTTGCTTCGGTGGGCCTTTCTGGATCATCTCTGCGACAGGCGGTTAGTCCAAGGCTATTCGCTCGCTATGAAAGAGATCGAGTATCACTTACTACACCAGTCTTGGAAACGACCCAAGCGTGCTCTCTATTCCAGGAGTAAGTGATGAACTAGATTGAAGAGGAAGTTGGAATAGTGCCCACCAAAGCTGTACCCTGCTCAACAGTGGAAAGCCCTTTATTCTTCAAAGCACCCGTGCGCGTTGTAAACACGGGATGATACTCTTCATCAAGTTGCTTGAGCAAGTCTATCCTCAACTTTTCGTCTCCAAATTCTGCTGCTGCAGCGGCAAAAATGGAGCGAATAGAACCCTCACCTAATATGATTAGATACAGCTGGGAAGTGATTCGGATAGGAGCATACCAGGTTTGTAATTGCCAGGATCAAGTTTGTCAGCCCCTGTGAGATTGATACACTCCAATCGTCCCTTTTCATTGTATCGAATGTTTTCTTTCTTAGTAAAGGCCCAATTGCGGTGAGCAATATGAGGGAGATATGCTGCACAAAGGATGCTGTTAATACCGTCCGAGAGGGCACCTGCGAGACCTGGAATGGTGAAGCCAGTCTGGACTGAATTAGTTTCCAGGAATGGAAATCATATCTTTTTGTGGGCACTCACAAGCTCGCTACAAATCGGCAAGATGGACCCATCCGTATAGCTGAACTCCTTCTCAAGAGCTGACTCGAAACGCTTCTTCAGTTGCTCGCCGTAAGTGTTGCCAAGCAGACGATCCGTTGCAACAATTCCACTGATGCCGACAAGGTTGCATAAAGTGTAGATCCAGTTGGGTTCACAGGGATACAAGCAATATGGATTCTCATCCATGTTACGGAATACAGCTTCGGCGATAGTGGGTAAATCGTACTTATACTTGACGCGGTCTGTGATCTCAAACTCGAGGGAGTCCTTCTTGGTGTATCGATCGTCATGGGTATTGGTTTGATATATCCCAATGGCCTGCAACACGTATCCACTGACCATGATATTATCCTGATAAGTGTTGGTAAGTGTTTTGTTGATTAGAGACAAGTGTTTAGTATTACCTTTTTAATAGGATCCCAATCCTGAAGCTTGAACTTCCCTAGTATGGATTCCCACTTCCAGAAACTGTGACTCGATCAGTGATCGTGAAACAATATTAATGAATGGGTAGACGCGCGACTTACCCAATAACCTTCTTCTGTAGACTTTTTTCAATGATATTACGCTGGGCTTGAGACAGATAGCCATGGAAGTTTGGCGCGAAAATGCTCTGGTATAGGCCAAGGTCACTGACTGCTTCATAGAGCTGATAGCGAATAGCAGATGTTTGAAATTGATCAATGACATCGTGATACGAGTAATCGTCCTTTGCAGATAAGCCAAGCTCGAGAGTCCACTGCAGAAACCTCAGTGTGACTTCGTCCACTTCGCGGCTGCCTGGCTCGGCTTCAACAGCGTTGAGTTGGTTTTGCTGGACTGCATCTATAAGATAGGCATTCCGAAATTCTCTCTTTTCCCGGCCTGTCCGATTTGCTTCCCTGGTCTTCCAGGAGAGATAAGCCACTCCCGAGACACAGATGGCTGTCCAGAGAGGCCCAGCAACTTCTAAGACAGAGTCTTTCGCGAATAGCGCGGCGAGAAGGTCGGTACCAGTCCAGAGTACGATTGGGAAAGTAAGACCTCCACACCCAAACCAAGCAAACAGCACCAGCGGAATTAGGGCTGTGGAAAATAGAAAACCAACAAGAGAGGTGACAGTAGAAGCTGCCACCAGCCCGGCTCCTGGGAAGAGCAGTCCAAGGCCAGCAGCTCGAATCCGAGGATTATCGGATTTGTAGAAAGCGTAGAGGCCTGTGAAAGCAAGACAGGCATACTGAGCAAGAGTTCGTTTCTGGTAGTACCAGACCACTTCTCCAGTTCCAGCAACTGAAGGAACCAAGACGTCTATGGCATACAGTGAGCCATGGAGAACAAGCAATCACAGGTGACACTTTACCAGTCCATTTGAACTCTCCAACCAATGAGGTCTCGGATAGCTTTCCTTTATTTTCATTCTTTGCAGCTCCATTGGTGTGGCCTGGTTGCTCCAAGTCTGTGATTGTCTGAGAAGGAAAAAATTAGCTTCCTCCACCAAGTTTGCTCTTGTGTTTGGTGGTTACCATTGTCGCCATTTTGGTTCAAGAGACGCTGGTGGTATTGATGATCTCGATGGACATTCCTAAGTCCTGACTTTAGTAGTAATAACATTTCTCCCATCCATATCCGTTTTGCCTAGCAGAGCTAAAGTGGCCAGGATTAGCCCCTCTTGCGGGGAAATAGAGCTAGTTCCCCAGAAGAGGTCGAGTCGTAGAATCTGAGTCGCTTGCAAACTCGTGAAAATCCATTCCTGTTGTGGAGAAGCTTTACCGGCTTGGCGCTTGACTATCGCCTGCGAATAACTATGGCGATCCAATTCGTATGTTAGCATCGCTAGCAATCATTGCCAGGCAAGCGACTTCTGTATATGAGATGTACTTGTCAAATGAGGTCTCTTCTTCCATCTCTGTAAAGACTTTCTGATACTAAGAGGCGTGAACATATCTGAACATGAGATTTTGAGGAGTAGTCCGTATGAATGGAAATCGATTACTGCTTGTTCTCCGTTCGCTATACTAGGACAATCGCTGTCTCAAATGCAAGCTCATTCCTAATACTGTTAAGCTAGAACATGCCATCAAAGTCCCTGCAATTGATCTGTCTCCCAATTAGCCATTCCATAGAGTATATATTTGACCGTAAGTACCCACGCATCTATTGCGACGCCCCATTGTTCGAAAATTCCAGACGCCAAACTAATAGCGACGACATTGTACCCGATCGCCCATTTTGTGTTCCACCTCGCTTGCTTCACAGACAATCTTGCTATTTCAAACAGCTTAGGCACGGCTTCGAGGCTAGGCGACATGATGACAACGTCTGCAGCGCCTGTCATACAGGCGCGATTGAGAGATAGCAATATTCCGACATCAGCTGCTGCTTGAGCAAGGCTATCATTGACGCCGTCACCAATCTACTAGATGTTAGCGGTCACAGGCAGTGTAGAAAACAATCAATCGTACCATTGCTATTTTCTCACCACTTTGCTGTAAAGTTTGCACATGCGCTTGCTTTTCATGCGGAAGCGATCGTGCTGATAACACTGGTATATCAAGGAGAGATGAGATTCTCGATGCTTGATCGTGGGTGTCTCCAGTCAGCTGACATGAAAATTAGCAGTTAACTGTGTAACAAAGTGGTCAAATTACCATGGTGACACCTAAGCCCATGGCCTTAAGTCCTCGAATGACGCATGGTGCTTCATCGCGGAGCTTGTCCTATCATTTTCATGTTAGCTATTACTCGAGCTTCTTTACAGCGAAAGATTTGCCAAACATGTAAAAACAAACGGCCCGCGAATCTGCCATTCATTGCAAACAACACTTCATTGATCTCTGACATGCTCTCAGAATGTGAGAACGTATTCAGCAAGATATCTGATCGAGTCAAGAAACTTCTGCTTCCGACGAATACGGAGTGACACGTTGCATCAGGAGTGCGAACTACACACGACACTCCCTGGCCTGGGACGTAGCAATAGTCTTCCACTTCTGCTACGGCCCCTACCTTCGCATCAGCCAACTTAAGCTGTTGCAAAGCAAACTGAAAAACTGCTTTCCCAGCGGGATTCGATTGGGCGATCTCCTTTTCAGCAAGGAACAGCAATTGGTAACACAAGATCGCATCAACGTCGTCTTCGAAATGACAGCTGTCAACACGTAAAAGTCCTTCGGTCAACGTTCCAGTTTTATCCATGACACAAGTCGAGATTCTGTCCAGACTCTCGAGAATTCTTGCACCCCCAACAAGGAGTATTCCATGAGCCCATGCAGCATCTGGGAAACTTTAGACAGAGGCGAGTCAACACAAAGGAACTGACAAACCTAGACCAGCCATTGATGCCGATGGACCTGCAAGACCTAGTGCGCAAGGGCACGAGGCCGCAAGGATTACCATTGCGCGCTGAGCGGCAATATTGAACCGGTCGAGAACCGGTCCCTGGAATATGAAGAAAGATCTGGCAAAACCAAGCAATGCCAGAAATAGAATGCCAGCGACAAAATGGCGGACGAGTGAGTCAACGCTCGCACTGGCATCACCTCGCTCCTCGGTAGCGCCAGATATGTTCTCGATCAAACGTTCAAGAGATGATTCATGCTGCTCTGCAATCACGACAGCAATGATGCGACTTGAAATGTTCCGCGTGCCAGACATAAGAAATGAGCCTATGGTTTTAGAAGGTGGAAACGATTCACCTGTCATCGTAGCTTCATCAACCACGGTATTACCCTCGAGTATGAAGCAATCAACGGGAATGATAGACATAGGTTCGATGACAATTTCGTCACCTTTATTGAGTGTCGCCGCTGGTACAAATGTCTCGATCTGTCAGGTCAAGCTTTCGATGATTATAGCTGTTACAAACATACCTCATCGCTTCGAACGTATGCCATGGTAGTCTCTGATTGCAGTCGATACAGAAACGAGAAATTCGAAGTGCTTCTCCTTCGAAGGATGAGATCAAGATACCGGCCTGTGGTAATGACGGTCGCTAGAAAGCATCCAGATGAGAAATACGTTTGTGCTTGTCTCCAACCTCGCAACGAAATATTGAAAAAGGACAGGAACATGCCAAGGAGCAAACTTAGACTGATCAGAGTGTCCATTCCAAGAATCATCCGCCCTCTAGCCCATGCACCTTTGTGAATCCATCTCGAATCGTAAAAAATCACCCAGCTCGCCAAAAGCACTCGTGCAACGAACAATGCGGGTTCAGTATCCTCCCTGAGCCAGGTAGGTGCGGCATCGATTACAACAATGACGGACGACAGTGAAGCAGCGGACGAGAAGGCAATTTTTAGGGAGGCCAAGTGCTTAGATTGGGATAAAAGTTCCTGGTTCTCTTCCACGCTTCTATCACCAACCTTTGCTCCGTATCCGGCGTCTCGAACCGCATCTTCAAGTCGAGATGGAGGGAGAAGATCTGAGTCAAAAACAACAGTCGCGCGTGCCAACGGTAGCGAAACAGAAACTCTTCTCACCCCATCTATCTTGAGCAAGGCATTCTTGATGGTTTGTCCACATGCTGCGCATGTCATGCCATCAATACTTACGCGGAGAGTACGCGTCGAAGTCGCTCCATTCTTCGTCAGTGTAGCACTTTCATAGGGCGTATCAAAGTCATTATATTTTATGTGGATGAGCTGGAGATCAAGAACTTCACATGCTGAGCAGGAGAATCAGTCAGATGGTTGAAAATGTAATGTTGATGGGCAATTACCTTTGATGATACGGTTCATGCAGAACGCCACAAAAATGCAACAAGCCATGATTTGTCAGAAGCAGGGTAGGAACTCAACAATCGCGTTCTCATCCTTTCTCACACTCTTGTCGTCTTCATATCCATTCAGAATCAGGTAGACTCTGAAACTCTGATAAAGCTAACGGCCACGTGAACTGCGGCAATAGAAAAGAGCATGTTTATCCAGACTGACTCGTCCTGGGATGGCGATGGTATTGCTCGGCATTTCACAACCGATCGATAGCTAACCCCCGCTCGGAGGCTCAAATGGTAAGGGAAGAAAGACGATATCGAGCATATCTCGATGTGACAAGAGTTGAATTTATTAATTTGTTTCTAAGGGCTTAAAAATAAGACAAGGAGCTTGGAAAGCCACTATTTCAGAACAACATACAACATGAATCCAGCAAGACCCGTAAGAGTAGCAAATTGCTCAGGTTACAAAAGTTGGTTATTCACTTTTCATCTTGGAAAGTGCAATAGTTGACTGTGGTATTCAAGGTGATCCAGCGTGGCAAATGCTTCGTCAGGCGCAAAGCGATGTTGATTTCATCACCGGCGACTATCTTGCTGAGATGAATCTTGCCGAAGATGCTGAGGCGTACAGGTGATTTATTCATTGTTAAGCCCTGCGAGAGAACTAGGCAATATGCTTGAGGAAAGGCGCGGAATCTGTAAGCTCTCGTACTTAGCAGCCACGTCTCAAATCTAGTATGAAGGCTTCGAAGAGAGCATACAAGACTTCAGTGTCACTACTCAGCGTTTTTGCTATGTACTCTTACAAAATATGATCAGCTTCACCCACTAACTCGGAACTCAAGAGCAGGTAAACATGACGGTTGGGAGGAAACTGCTTGGCTTGGTCTCGAGATGAGCATCGAAGAGCTCGCAAATCGAAAAGTCAAGGTTGTTATAAATGGCGGGTGCCTCAATCCGGCTGGACTGGCTGCTAAAGTAGCAAGTCTTGTATGCTAATAACATACAAGTTCTCTGCAAACCATTTTAATGTCAGCATAGGTCGCCGAACGAAGTCTTCAGCTAAAAGTAGCCTATGTCACCGGAGATGACCTGCTCTCTAAGTTGGGGCCAGATTTAGCTTCGCTTGGTGAGAAGCTTCCGCCCCACCTAGACTCAGTCTGTCCAGAAGTCAAGGTTCCCGACGAGTCTCTTCAATTCAAGAACCTTAAATCCGTCCCACTCGTCTCTGCCAATGCCTATCTAGGGGCTAGGGCTATTGTGGCAGGTCTCCGCGCTGGTGCCGATATCATCATTTGTGGGAGGGTATCTGACGCTTCTCCTGTCATAGGTGCAGCATGGTATGTTAAGATATGAGGGTTATCTGCGTTGACGCAAACGAGAATTTAACATGGAAATTTTGCAGGTACTGGCATGATTGGAACGACTCTGACTACGATCAACTTGCGGGAGCCTTGGTCTCTGGACATCTGATTGAATGCTCTGCTTATGTTACTGGTAAGAGGATTCTCCCTCGTCTGCATAATGGTATGCTCACCTTACAGGTGGTAACTTCTCGGGATTCACACGATACGATATTGAGGATTTCTATGAGCCTGGGTTTCCCATTGCAGAGATTGAGAAAGACGGCTCTTGCGTGATTACTAAGAATCCAAATACCGGCGGCATGGTCACGACCGAGACTGTTCGGTGTCAGTTATTGTACGAGCTTCAAGGCAACATATATCTGCACAGCGACGTAAAGGCATATCTGAACGATGTATCCGTGACTGCGATCGGCAAAGACCGGTAAGTTTAATGTTCGAAGCGTGCTACGCTCATTGGGCTAACATCATGGTCCTAGTGTTCAAGTACGAGGGACTAAAGGCGCCCCTCCACCACCAACAACGAAGGCGGCTTGCTTCTATCAAGGAGGTTACCAATCCCAATTGGTCTTGAACGCCTCAGGTTACGGGACCGATCAGAAATGGAAGCTCTTGGAAACCCAAGTAAGGAGGGGGCTGAAACAAAGCGGTTTAGACCGCGAACTTGCACTTCTCGACTTTCAAGTGTAAGCGACAGGTTCGCAGCAACGTGACAATCAAGATGATGCTGACATGCGCCAAGAGTCGGTGTACCTGAGACAAACCCACGAAGTCAATTGCGAAGCACAAACTACTGTAGACTCTTTGCAGAAGCTTCGACACCAGAACCACTCATGCGCATACTAAACGTCCTCAAGGACATTGCTTTACGCCATTTCTCTGGGTTTCATTCGTCGCTTGATATGCGAACAGCTATTCCACGACCATTTCTCGCATACTATCCAGCTCTCTATGCCCAAGAGGACCTCGAAGAGTCGGTCGTGATCCTGGATCCGACCGCCAAACATGCCAACGGCACCAAAGCCAATGGTTCACATTCCAATAATACAGTGATTCAAGCCGGACATCCTCCAACTTACGAGCAATTGGAGCGTCGCGATAACTATGATTCGCCGAAGCAAGATTTGTCCTCATTTGGTTCCACTCAACAGTTGAGGCTAGGTGATATCGCTCTTGCGCGCTCTGGCGATAAAGGGAGCAATCTGAACTGCGGAATCTTTGTCAACACTCAAAAGCAATGGAAATGGCTCCAAACGTTTTTGAGTCGCGAGTGTATTACCACACTGATTGGCGAGGACTGGCGAGAAGAGTACCATCTTGAGCGAGTTGAGTTTCCTCGCATTTTCGCTGTCCATTTTGTTGTCTACGGAATTCTTGGTCGAGGTGTGAGCGGAGGCTCGCGATTAGATTGTTTGGGTAAAGGATTTGCAGATTACATCAGGGACAAGGTGGTGGATGTCCCTGTGAATATACTAAAAGATTGATAGAAACGTTCAAGACTACAATGAGATATTGAACCGAATCACATGACGAACTTCAATGATGTTTTCCGGATAACGGTACCCAGCCTTCCTTTCCTACAAATAATGGTTCCCGCTTGTTGTGCATTTGAATCGTTCTGAGTCGCCTCGCACGACGTCAAGCAATGCGTAACCCGCCACGGCATGTACCATTCTGAAGAAGAGTCCGCTGAAGCTCGGCAAGTCAGACCCCAAAATTGAGATGGACTCGCATATTTCTC
This sequence comes from Tothia fuscella, assembly GCA_010583015.1. NCBI lineage: Eukaryota > Fungi > Ascomycota > Dothideomycetes > Venturiales > Cylindrosympodiaceae > Tothia > Tothia fuscella. The sequence continues at coordinate 815,887 of MU007012.1, forward strand.
AAACACTTTAAAATAAGTTTAGAATAACAAGAGAGCGTCTCACGATACCCGAACCATCTAGGCTTTAAGGCTTTGAGCATAGAAAAATGTCGACGACAAATGGGTCCAATGAAACCAATGGAACCAATGGACACAAATCCAAATACTCGGTCCCTGCTCAAACAAGACTGGTTTTCGAGGATGGCATTCTGAATAATCCCCTCATTGCCAAAGATTTGCCAAAAGATGCGAAAGAGCTTGGTAAAAAGATTAAATACCATGGTTACGACGCACCTTCAATCCCTATTATCTGGAGGTTTGCAGAGAGTGTGTCGGCTTTGAAAGGGCTAGAGGCTGTGATGATTCTGGCTTTGTTAAAGAAGAAATATAATACTGAGGTCGACGGGGTGAGAATCAACACGTACGTAGTTAATTCGGCTTACGAACAAGAAGGATAGTTGCTGATGATTTGGTAGCGACCATGCTTCACTGTTCTTCATGTCTACGCTGCTATGGACGCTTGATTCTAAAGGCGGAAACATCACGGCAGCAGATGCAAGTTCCACTGATCCAGCCGTCGCAACTAAGCTGGCAAAATACTTCCAAAGTTACGATATTCATCGTGCCTGGTCTACGCCTCATAGAGCATCTACGACAAACATTTACAAAACAAAAAACGGCCGCTTCTTTCATCTCCATGGTCAGTGATGCAGAACATAAGTTCGACAAATTTAACCTAACAGACCACAGGAAGCATGGATCCAGACCCTAGCTTAGAAAGCATTGGTCTCCCAAAGGAACTTGACTCCCCTACAGTGGAAGAGTCCTGGAAACCCTTCAAAGAGAAGATGTCCCAAATTGATTCGAAGGACATGCAAACTATCGCCTCGGATAAGTACAAACAAGCCGGAACAATCTGCTGGACCACAGAAGAATTCAAGAACACCGAGCACGGGAGAGCAAACGCTCACATTGGCCTTTTCGAAGTACGAGAACACGCTTCGAAACAAGCACCAGGTTGGTGGCCAGACTCTCCTCAAACGTCAGCAAAACGACCACTTGCTGGGTTGAAAGTTGTAGATATTACCAGAGTCATTGCTGCTCCGGCTATCACTAGGGGATTAGCAGAGTTGGGAGCTAGTATCATGCGAGTCACTGCTCCTCATCTCGTCGATTACTCCTCTCTCCATTGCGACTTGAACTGGGGAAAATGGAACTGCCATCTCGACTTCCGAAAGGAAGAAGATCGTGGCAAACTTCAAGAATTGATCAAGGATGCGGATGTTGTCGTTTCTGCTTATCGACCGCATGTCCTTGACAAGTGGGGTTTTGGCGAAGAAGACATCTTGAAGATGTGTGAAGGCGGGGGCAGAGGTGTTATTTACGTGCGAGAGAACTGCTATGGATGGCATGGGCCTTGGTCTTACAGAAGTGGATGGCAGCAGATTAGCGATGCCTGTTGTGGAGTTTCGATGGAATATGGGAGGGCTATGGGTAATGATGAACCCGTGACACCCGTCTTCCCTAATAGCGACTATTGGTAAGCTTCTTGCTTTTGGAGTTGAGAAAACAGCTATTCACACATTTAGCACCGGCATTGCTGGAGTCTCAGGAATCATCCAAGCTCTCCTGCTCCGAGCCGACAAAGGTGGATCCTACTCGGTCGACGTTGCTCTGAACTATTACTCCCAGTGGCTCGTCAATTCATGCGGCACTTACCCGGTCCATGTCTGGAACGAACTTTGGAGCAGCTACGACAAACCTGTCTTCAGACACTACCACGCTATGCTATACACCATCCCCAGGATGCTAGGCATGCTGGCCAAGAACAGCAAGAGCCCAATACGTCAAGGCCAATTCTTCGAGGACCGAGAAGCGGAGAATCTGGGGACTACTATCCGTACCGTCAAACCGATCTTGGAGTTTCCAGGTGGAGAGGTCGAGTTGAGATTTAATGTCGGGACGAGAGGGAATGGTGTTGATCAACCAAGGTGGCCAGACGATTTGATGACACCAATCGTTCAGTAGATTCAAGAAGCTGAAAACTTATATTACCCTAATCGCACTTTTGAAACCGTGAGGTCCGACTCTGGGCTTTTCCAAAAGAATTATCGCTCTAACCTCAGCGCACAAGGACGTCAACCTCTCACTTTAAATACAAACTTTAGAATCCAAACTGCGCAGCATTACCCCACTCCCCCCAATCCTCCCCAAAAACCCCAAAGAGAATCTATCAGGACCCACAAAAACACAATAATCAAACCAAACGCGTGTCACTCTTATGGAAACAGGCCGCAGCATATTTGCACAGCCACTACATCTTCTCTCTCCTTCTCACAACTACGCGAGTCCTAAAGCTACTATGTTTATGTCTGCCTCTTTCTCTTTTGCATTGCGACTGCCCTTTAATTTGATATCCAACAGTTTCTAAGCCATGGCCGCCCGCGACCCACTTAGTATTGCTACATCCATCATTGCCGTTGCCAGTGCTGGGATCCAGCATTCCACCACACTCTACACCTATGTCGAGACTGTAATAAAAGCAGATCAGAATTACAGCGATAAAACGTATGGAGCTGTTATTAATAGCCTAGGAGTATCACTCCAGCTTTCGCCTCTCCTTTCGATCATGCCAACCAATTGAATTCATCAATTATAGGAAATGTCTCAAGCTGGACGCATAATGGAGATTCATGTTCATGCTGCTTATAGTTCAATTTGAATTGAACTGAAATCTATTTTCGAGTATGGATTTGAATAGTATCGTACATAATCTAGACGTCTATAACCACTAAACATCCAGCATACATCCTTTCATGTCAACATCACTTTTTCTCCGCATCACTTCTTGAGTCAGACTCAGCATCTACAGCACCTGCCCCCGTCGCCTTCTCAATCTCCCTCTTCTCTTCCGCCAGCTCCTCTTTCGCTTTTAATGACTTCTCTACCTGTTCGACTGCTCTTTCGATTTCAACTTCCATATCAGGTAGCTTGAAGCGCTCGGCAAGGAGTTTGCCGTTCCACCGTTGGAGTAGCATGACGTCCTCCTTTCCTGAGCTTATTTGATCTTCCACAAGCTGCGCTACTTCTTTGCCCTCCTCGCGATTAGGCACTGGTGATTCCCGAGCAACTTGCCGAGTTTTGTATTTTAAGCCGGCTGTGTACATCTCGTCTAATGCGTTTGATGGCATTGGAGTTAGCAGTTTCTGATCTCCAAGGAACTCGAGGTGTTTGGCACCATAAAGAGCTTTGTGAGGTTTAGCTTCAGAGTCGTTCAACAAAGCAATCTACGACTGACCTCGGAAATGAGAATAAGCTCTAAACATGAGATAAAAGCCAGGGATATTGGGTATGATAGGAATCGCCGCAAATGGCAGCGTCAAAGGTGCTCCAATCGCAGACCATATCATCCTCTTCTTATGCATCGCCTGTCTCTCGATGGCCAGTTGCCTCAAAATATCGGGCACCTTCTCCTCCTTCATGAACAATCCAGGAAAGAGTACTTCAACTGATTTTTTGGGCTCCTTTTTCCGTATCGTGTCAGATAATGGCGGCAATGTCTTCAATCCCCATTCTTCGTAAGGTATACGTCTTAACGCGGCATTTCCATATGTGGTGAGTTGCTTCTTCCATCCACTTTCGGCCTTTTCAAACGACACCCATGTCTCGCTAGCTTTGTTGGTTGCGCGATCTAACCAACTTGGTTTTTCACCTGGTGCGAGTTGTTGTTTCGCGCGCTCGCAGTAAATGAGTGTGCGGCGTGTTGATATTGGCAATAGAAAGATACGCATGGTCAAATGCGCGTAATTCAATTCCTTCTTTATGATATGTAGTGCATCACAAATCCAAAAGGACTACAGGAGGAGCTATCACATGCTCGTTAGCTATTCATTTCAAAAAAAGTCGTTGGGTCCCAGAATGATATGGATAACCAAGGCCAAACACGGCAAATGTGACCACCGGACGAAGAAAACTCGTCAAATATAACCAGATTCCCACTCAGCATCTCTTAGGCGGGCAAGACTAAGTCAATTATGAGAAAGTCGCTCCAAATATCTTTCGGAAGATTCTTCGTCCAAATTACACTATGCTCAGATAACGTGATTGACATGGGGAACAGTAGCAGACGCGCCTTCCAAATATGGAAATTTGTAAAGGAGAGTCGTACTTACAATCAAGTCCTGGATCCTTCAATAGGTGTCTTTTGATCGTTCTTGTTCTTCACAGGAAAAGAAGCTACAACCACTAGAGAAGGCTCTTACTGATAATATGTTTTATAAAACGCTGAACTTGATGAATTCAAGGTTGGAGTCAAGATGGGAGAGCTCAGCCACCTGACGTACCCCTAGCTGTGGCTGGTGTTGCCCGCTAAAACTTTAAGATTACCTGCGCCTGCGCCCTCAACACCGTCCAGCGCGCCAGATCTTAGAAGTCGCCATGAATTGGTGATTTCAAGGTTTTAGGCTGCGTCTTGGAAGGGCCAGACTCGGATTCTCATGTTCTCGGCTCGGGCAGGCTAAAAATCTACAACCAAACCCGACTTTATACTGCGATACTTCCATAAACAACTGCAGTAAACCTTAAACTCCGCCTCACACGACACCTCCCATCACTACCATGCCTCATGTACCAAACCGTACAATTCCTCCCTGGGTCCGCTCTCATGAAAACTACGATAATCTGGAAGATCAACAAACTGTCAACACCCTCGCGACTCCCCAACCAGTCCTACAATCACAATGGGCACCCTACATGCGCAGCGCCGGCGCACCACCACAGAAGAAATTATCACCAAGACAAGCTGCAGAAGCTGCAGAAATATGGCGAGAGTACGACAACAAGAAGTTCGTCGACGATGAAAAAACACCATTACCGACAAGGCCGTGGTGGCACTGGCGGAACTTCCACATCCTACCCTATATTATGACAAACCAATTCGTCCCTCTCATGTTCCGCTTCTTCATCATAGCCACGTCGATAATCGCGCTTGCGCTCGGAGGGAGTATATGGCACGAAACGAACAAGACCGAATGCGCGCGAGACGGGAGTACATATCTCGCGGTCATTCTGGATTGTCTTGCCATTCCTTATACAGCATACATAGCATGGGACGAATTCAAATCGGAACCGATCGGACTCAGAAAGGCCTCTTCGAAATTGAAACTGCTCCTTCCAGATTTACTGTTTATCGTGTTGGAAGCTGTCAATCTCACACTGGCGTATCAAGCACTACAGAGTAAAGAGTTTGCTTGTACGTCACAGGGGACATGTAGAAGGGCGCATGGACTCTGTAATATCCAAAAAGGACTGGTGTCTGTACTTATGATTGCACTTGTGGCTTGGTTAAGCACTTTCGTGGTAAGCCTGTCGCGGTTAATGACGAAGATGCGATGATGGGATTTGGTTAGGGACTTGCAGCTTGGGAAGGCAATACCTTGTACATAGTTTGTAAACCATCAGCCTTGTTCAAAAACACTTTTATGCCTCCATCAGCCAAGCGAATGAATGCTTGTTTCAAATACACATAGAAAATATCCCCACGGCTTTTACTGCTGAATCAACATTACGAGTAGATATGAAGCACGCCAATCATCGAAAGGAGTCGCTGAGCTGTGTTGGACCGTAATCAGATGGACATTTAACTACCAATACGCTGCAATATACATTGAATCATAAATATGCTTTTAAATGTCCACAGACACCCGCCCCAATTACCAACCCTCCATACCACTACTGCTCCCTCCTCACATACTCCACGGGCCCCACATAAACCTTCATCCCCTTGAAATAATAATACAGCAACGAAAAAATCATAACAAAAACATACATAACAACACTCCAATTCATCTGCTTGGCATTCGGATTCGGCGCCGGCGGAAAGAAACACATAACAAATACCAATCCCAGAAACAGTACCGCAAATCCGTTAATAGCAGCACCATACTTACCAAGGCTGAAACGACGGGTGAGAAGTGGTTCCTTGCGGTATCGTTTGAGCCAGACGCAGGATATGGAGATCATGTAGGAGGATATGAGGGCGCAAACACCGAGGGAAGTTATTATGTTGTATGCAAGGTAGGAGCCAAGGTTTATACATGCCATGATGATGGTGAAGGCGAGGGTTAGGAGGACGGCATTGAGAGGGATATCCCAACCTGGTGGTACGTAGGCGAAGAAAGTGGCAAAGGGCACGCCTTGATCTCGGGCAAAGGCGAAGAGTTGGCGTGATGCTGTAGCGATGTTGGTGATGCAGCAGAATGTCGATAAGATGATGAGGATGGAAGTCATCACTGTGGCTCCTGAAATGGACTGAGTTCCGACGCGGAATACCTCAATGAAGGGGTCTGAGTTTATGTTAATGGCAATCAGGTCATGGCGAAAAGATATCACTCACACAGTTTTCCTACTGGCGATTGTGCAATTGCTTCCATATCGCCTAGACAGAAACAAAAGGTGATAAGCATTAAAAATCCGAGGATCCCGTTGAAGACTGCCGTAGCAATCATCGCTCGTGGCAGCGTGTAAGAGGCATCTTGTAGCTCCTGTTCGGATAGATCAGTATGGATCACACCTCTCAGCATGATTGCTTCTTACTTCGGCCATATGAGTTGCAGCATCCGACCCCAGAAGTGACACAGTAGGAGTTATTATCCCGACTAAGCAAGAGAGCCCCATATTTGGCCAGCCAGGGTTACTGAACGTTGTGAATACTTCCTTTGCAGGAGCCCTTGGAGCAAGAATCCATCTGTAGAAATCTGAGTAAGACAGTAATGGAGTGCATATATGCTTTTGACTCACAATGGGATTATGATGGCAAAGAAACCGAGGATGTGTAATATCAGGACAGTGCCCTCCACAAGAGGCAGTTTTCGAGCAAGAAGGGTATTGAAGATCCCGCAGAAAAGAGCAACGGCTATAACGATCAAAGTGCCGTGGAAAGGTTGGGGAATATAGCTGCCCTCGTGGTTGAGCAATATGAGAGCTTGTAATTCGGTTCCAGCGAGAAAGGCTGACGAAGCGGATCCTGTCTGCCAGCCGAGTACACAAAGCCAGCCGACGAGGTAACTCAGAAACCTTTGAGTTGACTTGGGGGCAAATTCAGATACCCAGTGATATTGTCCACCTGGAGGTGTTAATTACTACTGTATATCTCATAACGACCAATGCAAATGGTGCTTACCTGCAGTAGGAGCCCTATGCACCTCATCAATAAAAATATATATGGAAGACTCAACAACACTTACATCGAGGCCATTTCTGCCATAGAAAGAACCACGGTTCCAAATCCGAATACAGTGCCAACATAGACATAAATAAGCCCGGCAGTTCCCCCATTCGTAAGACCGAAACCTGCCATACTTGTCTACGATCAGCTATGCATAAGTACACAACAGTACGAGCAGAACCTACCCCAGCTGAATTTCCCATGTCGAAAGCAATATCATAGAAAATCCAAAAATGGAGAAGAACCCAAAGTTTCTCTGGAAAGGCGGTGAGTCAGCTATCATAACATGACTTCAACGTTCCCTGGAACATACTCTCAACTTCTGAGTCTTGCCCATTCTAAACATATCCCTCTGATCAGAAGGTGTCCCATACTTCTCAGACACCACCTTCTCTCTGCCACTATCAAAGCTGCCATGATCGACGGTGCTGGAAAACTTGATACTATCCATTTCGCCTGAATTGAAACAGTACAGAAACAGCGACGAGTTGAAAGCAAAAGTGAATGCGTTTAAGAAATGCACGGAGATAAACTCTAGGAGGGTCAGTGTAACTGGGACCACGGTTATACGCTCTGTCTCAACAAGCATGCGTCCGTTCGCGCAAGGGATTTCGCCATCATGGACCAAATGGAGTAACAGTTGATCGTCCTGCCTCCAAAGTGACAGGTCGAAAAGAACAGGCCCTGGAAAGCTTCTGTGCATACTTCACTGGGGAAATTGTACCCCGTCACGCAGCCAGAGAAACTCTCCTGGTGCTGGGGTTTGCAGTTGTACCACTTCTACACGCACAATCCTTCGTCGGAGAATTACACGCCCAGTTGCAAGGTAGGCTGTCCTACGCTGGTGGCGCTGAAGCATCTCATGGCGACCATCGCTACGGGTCGCAAGGCCAGCCCCATCTACAATCTTACATTCTTCGGCATACGATGGCGTAGATCATGACCCGAATCTGTCTTTTGTTTATGGTTGGAATGTCTTGGTGATGGGAGCAACGAGGTGTCGTCACACGAAAGTCCTTCAAAAGGCGCTCGGACAGAAACGTCTTGGACGACCAACCTCTCTCGTGTGTCACCGTAGGAGTATTGCACAACGGCTGAAGCGAGCCGGTGGCCACACACGAAAGAGCGCGGACTCGTTGCATATGGTGTTGATGAGGTTTACCAATCGCTTCCAGCTTGCCCTGATCATAGCTCGCCGTTGTGTCTGATTGAGGTTTTGCTACACTCCGGCAAGAATAGTGAATACAACGCATTCTGCAAAGTACGGACCGACGCGAGCGGTATATGTATATTTCAGATACCGCGAGTGTCTCAAAATAGTGTTGCACGAAATCGGTTTGCGGCAAGGATGCAAAGTCTCCGTTCAGTCGTGGACGAAAGTCCTACAATTGATTGCCCAGCTTACCATTGACTTGGGAATTTCTCGTTTTGAATGCGCTCTTTCAACCACGACTTTGGAACTGTAAGATCGTCCATATATCGTGTCCTACATTGGCAAAGTTGAGCCATGATAAGTCTCCGGTCCGTTCACTGCCACTTCCACTTCTCTCCCGTTCGGTTCTTCAATGCGCCTCAACGACAATGACCTCTTCAGAGGCACATCGTTTCTCTTCCATTACGGACGATAGCAAAGCAGGAATTTTATGGATCGCGTCACTCATCGCGGGCGTGTATTCTGTGCTTTCTGTTCTTGTGCGTTTTTACATCAAACGTAAATGCTATGGGTTAGACGACTGGGCGTGTGCAGTCGCTACGGCAAGTCTCTCTGGACTCCCCTACCCTTCGGTTCACCGCTAATCAGCTCAAAGCTGGTGAGCCTAGGCTCCTTTGTCGCCATATATGTTGCTTTGTCGCAAGGTCTCGGAAAGTCCTCCACACTCCTACACGCCACTCAACTGCACGATATATCGGATGTGGGTTCCTTGCCGCTACGTTGTTCTCATTACGCATCGCTAATTTTCATGGCGGCATCTAGTCCGTCTTTGCTAGTCGTATTGCGTTGATTGTTGCACTCAGCTTGTCAAAATTCTCCACAGTACTTTTGATCAAGAGGTTGTTCTCGCAAGACATGGCTCTTCACCAATTGCTATGTGATGTATGTTTCAGAGCCAGATACAGCTGATCGCTCTGTCCATCTACTTACAGTCAATACAGATCGTACTTGGCTGCATTGCGATCTGGGGATTTGCCTCCATGATCGGAGTCTCCGTTCGATGCAATCCAGGCACACTTCTCGAGACGGCTAGCATTGGATGCTCTGGCCAGCTTTTACGCTGGAAATTAATCGGCATATGCGACGCCATTACGGAAGCTTCGATCGTGTTATTATCTACTGGACTTGTTTGGCGGCTTCAAATGAGGTTCGATGTCAAACTTCGAGTAATTTTAGCCTTTGTCTTCCGCCTCCCGTAAGTTCCCCGATCCGAGCAATGTACTCTCCCGTAAATCTGACTGTTATAGCATAATCCCAGCTGCCATCATCCACATACTGCTTATCCATGACATTCCCGCGGATAACCTCGCTCGGACCATAATCCCTGCTCTGGCGTGCGAACAGGTTGAGCTTGGGTATTCCCTCCTTTCGGCTACGATACCCAATTTGAAGTCCTTCATCATGTCTTTTGACACAGCCATGATGATGGATGTTAGCTACAAGCTCAACTCTATGGCACGTTCTTCCACTGCTGGTCAGAGGAGCGATCGCAACGGATCTAGCTCAAGCAAACCGCCTAGGCTTTCTGACATCGAAGCTAGAGACGATTTTATCTCCAGGCTCAGGCCTGCTTCGGAAGGAATAAGATACACAAGCGAGATACAACACTCAGATAACTGGGAGATATCTAATGACGATTTATCTATTACGGATCAAGAGCGGGTCTCACAGGATAGGGCTATACGATGTGATCGGCAATGGAAAGTGGAGGAAAGTTATGCTTGAAATAATGTTTGAACTCTGTCCCTCTTACCTTGTACATCACAGGATATGCTACGTGGACCGTACAAGTACGGACCTCTCCTGGTGGCCATCACCAATAATTAAACCACTGCAGGAACGGCAAGATTTGATTTAGGGGGTAATACTAAGAGGTCATCTGCAGCAGTATCTCCGACCTATCGCTTATCTTTACGGTTAGTTACACCACATCATCAACCTGACCATCCTCCGTCCGCCGTGTCCTCCATATCCTTGAACAGTATCGTTCCACCCAAAACGCCTGCCAATGGATTCTCCTCGCCTTCGGTTACATTCCCAACCTCAACATCATATCCGCACTTTCGATAGAATCCTTGCGTGTCATAGGCGCACACTACACTCGCCGCAGTCTTCTCCTGGGCAGCTCTTTCTAGGCCCCACTGTACTAGCTCTCGACCGTGGCCTTCGCCTTGGTGTATTGGGTGTACACCTAGTCGTTCGAGAGCCAAACAGGAACTCCGCCGGCCGGTCCAGTGGTGAGTGAAGAATAGGTTCGCTTCCGTGTAAGCGTTGATTGTTTTGGGGTCGCATGCTCTATTTGGCCAGATGTATGCAGATATGCGATTATAAAGAATTACTGCTTCATGAATAACGTAGCCTATTGGAGGTCAGCTTTGCTGGTCCACAGTTGTTCATGACTACAACGATAGGGTTATACTCACTCCAATTCCAGCGCCCAGTCTTCTTTCCATGACACTCCCACTTCCCAGCGCCTACAACCTCACCACTATCCGTTAAACCAGCAACCATGAGAACGGAATTGCAATCCCAAAAGGCCTCCCTCGTCTCTCTGAGCCAGTAACGCTCCAAAACATCATTAGGGTACTCGTTTCGATATGGATGCATGAAACGTCCTGTAGCGTCTTCGTCCCAAAAAGCGTCGTTGAATATCTTAGCTATCCGGTTTAGGTCACCAAACCTAGCGGCGCGAACTGGCATAATTCTGCTATGCAAACTTATTGTATGATGTGATACCAGCTATAGCCCAAAGGAAACAAAAAAGAGTGATTGACTACGAATCTTAAGTGTCCTGAGAGTGAATATAGCAATCCCTTAGATTTTGGTGTTTTGTTTGACATCTTAAGGCTTCTGTCTTGTGAACAAATACTGTGCAAAATACGACACATGAAGTCGCTTAGCAAAGCTGGTGCTACGCAGCATTAAATTGCGGTGTGATACAAACTAAAGCATTAGCACCCACCTTTAATTTCCCGGGGAGCAACACCAGGGCCTTTAGATGATCTAAATAATAGGAGATGCATGTCTCTAGCTTGTGTAGGTTGTGGTTGCAAAAGAGTGTATTTATGCTACTAAATCCAATTTCGTTATTGAAGCACCAGCTCCCGAAAGACAAAACCCATCATTCTGTGGTGGTAAGAGTAAACGTACTGCAAGCGGCCGTTAGCTAAACTAAAGAGAACAAAATCCATGGAAACATTTCTCATGAGGTAGAACAGAAATATAGCCCAATCATGGCACCAAGCCAAAGGAGAAAATGTGAGCTCTGCATATAATAGAAACAAGCTCAAAACAGAATTCAGTCTGAGTCATAACGTGATCGAAGAAAACCCAATATATCATCACATCCGACTCGAAACCTCAACGAAAGCATCATTGAATCCGTCATCCTCACCACGAAAAGACTGTTGCGGAGGAGGAGGAGGAGGAGGAGGAGGAGGAGCACCGCCAGTCGACGGGGCCCTGCGATCACCCTCCTCTCTCTGCTTTTTTTTAGACCCACCAACGAGTTTCGGTCCATGTAAGAAATCAGCACCAGGCACAGCAATCTCCCGACTCTCATAAAGATCACCATTAGGCAAACTACGGTACTTGCGGTAAAGCCTCTCCTCACGGAAAGTACTTGTAGCACCGAGCAGTAGTTCGATATCACCCCACGTGATCCGTGGATCGAGGGAATAAAATCCAGTTTCGAGGAGTTGGTATTGGAAACCAATTCTAGCAAGTGCTTCTTCCTCGATCCATTCCGTGGAAATGATGAGGTATTCTTGTGTTTTGGTGATGCCATCTTCTGGTTTCATAGCACCTTCCTGGGGAGTGTAATCGTCTTTGAAGCGGCGCACGTGGACGACATCGGGACCGTAGAACCATGTTTGACCTGCGTCGGTGCCGCGCATATAGACTGGTTGCCATCCTCTATATTTGAGGGATGAGTATAGTTGCGCGATTTGATCACCCCATGGGCGCCAGTATTCTGTTTTGCTCTCTTGGTCGCGGTAGATGGGGCGGCCATGGCGTTGGTGTGGTGGGATTCTTTGAGATCTGGCCACGGGCATAGGTGCTCGAGAAACGCGTGGTGGGGAGTAGCTTCTCATGCGGCGGGGAGGAGAGAAGCTTCTTTCTCTGATGATGGGGCGGTTAAATACGTCTCGGATTGGCTTCTCGTCTTGTTTGACTAGTTCTTGGAGGACTTTCTCGAAGCAGCGGAAGTCGTCGTCTTGGGGTGTGGGGACCACAGCTTGCAAATTTGTCTCGACGTTGGTCCATCTATTGAGTAGCATTCTCACAACAGCTTTTACGTTGATTGAAGCTTGCTCCTCGTTGATACGAAGCTTCTTCGTGTGATCGAACAAGTTGTCACATTCCCAAATCTCCATTGGCTTCCAGATGATGAAGTAGTTTGGGTCATCCTTGACCATGGACCAAGGAAGACCATAAAAGTCCAAAGTCCTTTCGTCGAGATCTTTCTTATGAATCTTAGCGTATACCTGGTCCGGATTGTGACGAACATGTGCGGGCATTCCATCAGCAATGGGATCACGCCCAAAGTGTTCGAAGTTGACGGTGTTGATATTGACCTTCTTGGACTCCTCAGTCTCACCCTTGTCAGAGCTCTTTTCAATTTCTTTAGTCTTAGTATCGCTGTCAGCCTCAGTCCCAGCCTTGGGAAAAGTCTCCTCAACAATTTCGTGAAGCATCTGGTTGAGGAACTCTGTGATCCCCGTATGTGCTTTGGCACGTCGAGGCGCGATGAATCGGCGTCCAGGATTGTTGATTTCAAGTGGTTGTGAGAGCTTCAAGGTGCGGACCATTCGTCGAGCTTGATTGACGAACCCTTCAGTGATTCGCCTAGAAGTAGCAGCACTTGGATGGAAGTTGGGCCTACAACTTATTAGTATCTTTCTTCTCAAACAAGAGACGGAATCGACTTACCCAAACACAAACTTCTGCTGCGCACCCAGCTGCAACACAGCCAGAATCAAATTGCTCGCAACGCCCAAAGCCTCAAGCTGATGAAGCAGATTATCAACCTCATACGGCAGAATCATATCAATTGCTCCACCATCGAATAATGGGCGAGGCAAAGCCGGCTCAGAGTCTTTCACTGCATCGTCCAAGAAGTCAAGGAGTCTGACTATGTCATCGAATACCTTTGATCCATCCTGTAGATCAAGAGTTGGGATGACTTGGCCGAGACTTTCCAGATAGGCGGCAATATAGAGGATCTGCTCGGCAAAGTCTGTGTATTCAAAGACAGCCGCGGGAACCTCTTGGACGACTTTGTAGAATTTATTGGAGAGGGTGAGAGCTGTAGTAGCTGAGGTGCCCAATCTCTTGATAACGCTCTCGACAGAAGCCATGATTGTATATTTGTGTATCGAAGAATGAACTGAAGTATGGTATCCGAAAAGAAGACACAATGGAAAGAGTAAGAGATGCCAAAAGACGAATTGATGCTGCTCCGTGGAGCAATATATGTTCACTAACACCGCCCCCAAACTTTGCCTAATGCGGGCAGGCTGCAGTATGCAGCCAAGACTATTAAACCGCAGCAGCAGCACACCGGTCAAGAAGCTCTAACAAATAGCGGCCTCTTCTCTGGCACCATTTCAGACCGATGCCTGTACCTATTTTATTGGTTGTCTGTTGCAGCCTTCGTTGAAATGTGGGGTTAAGGAGCGGTCGAGATATTGGCCAGGCAAAAACTAAACATGGTAAGGGTTTGATAAGACGGATGCTGCCTCCATCACGTCTAAGCTGGAACCTTCGGCCTGATACTGTTTCTTTAGTACTCAGTATTCTCGATGTTTCGGTTCCATGACCCAATCAGCTTAAGATGCAAGACTGTCTTGACGCTGAACCTTCGGTACAAGAACCAGACGGTAGCATCTACAGGTCCTTAATTCCGGAACTAAGAGCCAAGCAGAGCAGCATAAGAAGCGGCCTCATCGCATGTCTCAAGGTTTCGATTCTGCTTTTCCAGGCCTCAACTTTCACCACAAGGCATTGGGTGTTGTGTCTTCAACAGGATCGTCCACTGCCACCACTCGGGATAGATGTGCACGGCCCTCTCAGCCCTATCAATGCACAATGCCACCAGCACCAACACTCATTCTCCAAAAACTTCCCAACTCCAATAGCAACCAATCTAAATTCCGAGGAGTCCTCTAGCTTTCAGTGTTGTAAAACAAACAGAACCAGATTGCTCCTATTCGTCACAAGAAAGATGAACTGCTCAGTAAGCATCCAGGCCCGAGAGATTACACATCCGAAGAGTGCAGCTCTAGACCAAGCTTCACGATGATAGGAGTACAGGCTTTGCTACACGTAAACAAGTATATACAATACATAGGCATGCACTAAATCACTTCGTCTTCCCTGCCATGTTCTCCCGTATCTCCCCTTCCCTCCTCACAACTCCAAACTCAATCCGTCATCTAACCACCCTAACCCGCACCATGGCTCCCCCTCCCACTTCCGCACCCAAACCCACACCCCCATCCTACACCCACGACTACATAGTCATAGGCGGCGGCTCAGGAGGCTCCAGCGCCGCCCGCCGCGCCTCATCCTGGTACCACTCCAAAACCGTCCTCATAGAAAATGGTCCCTCAGGCGGCTGCTGCGTCAACGTCGGTTGCGTCCCAAAACGCATAACCTTCAACGCAGCTCTCATACGCGAAATGCTCAACCATGGCAAAAACTACGGGTATGATATCCCTGATGGTATAAGCATGGATTTCAAGCATTTTAAATCTCTGAGGGATAAAGCTGTGGAGAGGAATTCAAAGGCGTATGATCGGAATTGGGAGAGGGAGGGTATTGAGGTTGTTCGGGGGACGGCGAGGTTTACGGGACGGGAGAAGGAAGTGGAGGTTGTGATGGAAGATGGGAGTGGGAGGAGGTTGTTTAGGGCGAGGCATATTCTTATCGCTACGGGAGGGTATCCGGTCATGCCGAGTGATGTTCTGGCGGCGAAACATGGTATCACGTCGGATGGCTTTTTCGATATTGAAGTTTTACCTAGGACGATTGCTGTTGTTGGGGCGGGATATATCGCTGTTGAAATGGCGGGGATATTGAATGCGCTTGGGGTGGTGGTACATATGTTTATTAGAGGGAAGACGTTTTTGCGGAAGTTCGATCCGATGGTGCAGGATACGCTTACGAAGAGGTATGAAGACATTGGTGTGATTATTCATAAGGACTTTGCTGGATTTGAGAAAGTGGAGCGATTGGATACGCCTGAGATGGAGGAAGGGGGTGTCAGTGCTAAGCATGAAAGTCGTGGTACCCCCCCTTCACCATCCAAACGTCTCAGACTCAAAGCCAAAAATGGGGAAACTTTCGACGTGGACGAGATTTTGTGGGCGATAGGTCGTGTTCCCGAGGTCAAAGACCTAGATCTCGTCAGTATTGGTGTGAAGACCACAAAGACGGGACACATCGCCGTCGACGAATTCCAAAACACTTCCGTAAATGGAATCTATGCCATTGGTGACGTGACTGGACAATACGAGCTCACTCCCGTTGCTATCGCCGCCGGTAGGAAACTTGGAAATCGATTGTTTGGACCTCCAGAATTGAAGAGTGATAAGCTGGAGTATGCCAACATTCCTACGGTCGTGTTTTCGCATCCGCCTGTTGGGACTATCGGCCTTACAGAGCCAGAGGCTGAGGAGAAGTATGGGAAAGAGAAGTTGAAGGTATGTTTCTTGTGATCATACGAATTGGCTACCTGCTTACAAAGAGGCAGGTATATCATACAAAATTCCCAGCTATGTTCTACGATGTTTTTAGCGCGGAGGATAAGGTTAAGCACCCGACCGAGTGAGTAATTCGCATCTTGTTTGTTTTGGGCGTGATCTAATACAGTATACAGATTCAAGATCATTTGCGCAGGACCCGAGGAAAAAGTAGTAGGTCTACACATCTTAGGCGACGGCGTAGACGAAATGTTACAAGGGCTCGGCGTAGCCATGAAAATGGGAGCGACCAAAAAGGATTTTGACAGCTGCGTAGCGATTCACCCGACGTCTGCGGAGGAAATTGTAACGATGAAGTAAATCCACTGCAACTTTGGGGGAGATTTGAACTGCTCATTTTAGCGATGTTAGATGATTCCAATGATACCAAGACTGAATGAATAAAGTGATAGAGAAAACGGGCAAGAAGATACAGAAATCCAAAAAAATACAGTACTGCTGTTATTGTTGTACACAAGAGGTGAAATCTAACAAGTAATCGGCTTTATGTGCAGAGAATACAACCTTTTTTCACCCCACCCCCCTACCCCATGAGTATACGTCCGATCGACTTTCCTTAGTCATCCACTCTCAACTTCCCGTCCGCCCTGACATATGAAGCATTCCCTCACTCCACGAAAAATTATCTTTTGAAGTGAAATCTAATGCTCCGCATGAGCTGCACTCGACCTGTACCCAACAATCTTCAACCGTCCAAGCATCTCTCCCACGGAGAAAAATCCAATTACCTCTGCCAACACGATACCAGCACCGGCTAATTGCTTGCTGTCCATATTCCTGACCTGGCTGAGGATGTTTTGGGGGGTAGCTTCAGAGGTAGTCTTAGCGGCGGTGTTGAATAGGCTGGATGGGTGTCTTAATGCACGTGTGGCTTGTTGGAGATAGGACTGGACGGCTGGGACTGAGCTGTATGATGGACATTTATTAGTATGGAGGAATCGTAAAGGGGGTTGTGGGTCCAAGATCTTACGGCGGGCTCATCTTCTGAGATTCAAACACTATTTTGCCAAGCTCGAGGCCGACTTTGGAGTAGTATATCGTTGGTGGAATAAGAGCTGCAAAAGGCAAACAAAAACCATTAGCCAGTACACTCCAAACACGTCACCCACTCCCCATTCTTCCAATTGACCCTCCCACACCACCTGAAAACGAAACTTACATTGCACCCTCCCAATCAACCTCCCCGTCCTCCCACCAATCCCACCCAGTACATTACCCGCCTTCGAAACCATAGACCCAGCAGAGGAAGTAACGCGCGATAGTCCTTCCGAAGCTTTAGACGCAGCTTCCGACGATTTTTCTTTGGCGGCGCTGGCGGCTTCCGAGGTGGTTGTTGCGGTGCGGAAGGGGGAGCGTTTGAGGAGCAATTGTTGCTGTTGCCGGCGGACGGCGCGGGTGAGGCAGAGGGACATGATGGATGATGTCTGCCTTTTGCGAAAAAGAGAGAGAGGGGAGAGTGGTGAGGTGAAAGAGGATAGACGGTGGGTAGTTGTAGATGAGCTGTTGTCGTCTTTTCTGGCGAAGAGAAATCGGAGGTCGGAGGCTTGGCGGGGATTTGCTGCTCTTCCATTTCAAGCTTCTACAGAGCAGTAGAACTTTTTATGAAGGAATAGAGGATCGAAGTTATCGAGAAAACGGAGGCTCCAATGGTAATCGAAAAATTCCTTCAATAGATTTTATCATCAAATAACAATGGTAATATTATTTGCCTCGTATTTCCGACTTTCACCCATCCATTCCCGGGTCAATTTATGGCCCCCCATCTATCCAACGAGTAGCAGTAAGATAAGCTACATACACAAAGAAAAACCTCGCTGACAAAGACCATAATATCATAAGTGCGTAATCTGGTAGTCTCCTAATATCCTCTATCCAATGCTGCCCAATTGCCAAAGCTGGCATATCGCCAGTCTAACTATATACACCCAAAGAAGAAAAAATGTATATATGTGCAATAAACCCAGCATACTTTCCAATAACTTCACGCTGAAAAATGGGCGAGTAATCATCATCATCAAGCCAGACCAGGCCACACTCTCCCGACGGCTTTCCTCCAACGTGATCGCCGTGCATCCTCTGCTTGTATCGCATTATCCACGACAGCTTGCTGCGAGTCAATCACAGCGGAAGCACGTTGCCGGGGATAATCCCGGCGATTCTCTGCTTCGTTGGGATCTTCTGGCGGCGGAGGAGGTTCTGGCGATGCTGCACAAGGTCTCCCGTCGCCTGTGACAGTAGCCGTGGGTGTTCCATGTGCACTGGCAGGCCGCGGCGCAGAAAGAGGCATGCCTGTTGCAGTATCTTGAAGTTCCACGTCAACTGGCCTGGAACTTGATCGTACTGGCGCTGAGAAGACGCGACGACCCCCTGTCACGGCTGTTCTCACCGCATCTCGTACTCGTGGGAGACTACCCTCCTGCGGTAATTGTTCCTCAGCGGGGACTCGATCGCGTAATCGCCGTACCATATGTTCTCGTCGGACCATGACGTTGGTGATATTGGCGGGACAGTATCCCTTTGGTAAGACGGTCTTCTTACACATAGGGCAAAGCGAAGAATTCTCCCTCATGAAAGGATCAATGCATTCGGGATGGAAAATATGTCGACATGGTAGTTCGCGAACCATGGAGTTGTTGGATATGAAATCATCGAGGCATATAGCGCATGTGGGTTGGAGGAAGTGTTGCGTTGTTGAAGTTTGAGATTGTGAGAATGTGTCTGAGACGGGAGAGGCGAGAGACTGTTGAGCGGAGGGGACGTTTCGGGTTTCCACCATGCCTATATGTGCGAGAGATGGACTTTCTATTTCTTTGGAGGGTGGTCCTGTGTAATGGTAGATGGGCATTTGATCGAGGACTTCTTGCGGGACTTTTAGTTTTCGAATGCCGAGGGCCTCTAGATCGACTTCTCCTGTAACGACTCGCCGTCGCAAGCGATCCCTTCTTCTCCTTTGTATCCAGTGCATTGAGAATGAGGTTGATGCAATGATGAAAAGAACGATGCCGAGGACGATAAGAAGGAATACCCATAGGCTTGGAAGACGGTTCACACGCTCTGTTATGTGCGTT
Organism: Tothia fuscella; assembly: GCA_010583015.1. Taxonomy (NCBI): domain Eukaryota; kingdom Fungi; phylum Ascomycota; class Dothideomycetes; order Venturiales; family Cylindrosympodiaceae; genus Tothia; species Tothia fuscella. The sequence continues at coordinate 835,138 of MU007012.1, forward strand.
AGACATTGCTAGCTGCTCTTTGACCTGGTATTTACTCACCAGTATTAACCTCTCCAGCCAGCCGTATGTAGTCGCTGGGTGAGTATAGATTCGCCAGCTCGTGTCCATTTGGTACGCCAGTAACATTCCCAGAGTAAATAGAGAGTTGCGTCATCAATGTCTGCCCGACCATACCCGGTATTGCATACACTGGAAAATAACTCGATCTTTTCCACCTTCCGCCGTCTTTCAAACTCCATACGGCATCATTCGCTGCCGGCGGGATCGACGTCCCATTGTCGGGAAGGTAAAATAAGAATGCGTAAACATTCTGTGTTCGAACAGCCTGTAAATATGCTAGAGTACAATTTGCGTCTATCCATGGCGCTAGAGCCATGAGATGGAGCTCGACTTTTTGTGGGAGGTCGTAAGTGTGGGTCGCATTGCGTGGAATATATTGCGCTGCCTGATCACATACGCCGGCTGGGAGGGTTGGAGTGTAAAGTAAACCATCAATATCGTTTCCTGCTGTGGTTCCGGTGGTGGAAAGCGTGCGGATTTTGTTGACTTCGGCGTAAGAATATGCGAGAGTTTCCTGCGAGAAACGTTATGTGAACATGCGGAAAAGAGAAAGCGAGAGCGCGTCTGCATACATTTATTTCCTGAAAGTGTAGATCACCTGAATTGATGTCGTGCAAGTCAAGAGTAAGAATCTGAAGACCGGTAGCGGCTGTGAGAGTGTTAGTCGCTTGTCGCAGAGGTGGCGGTTACACAGGTGGCCAAACGTACTCATTGCGACTCGGTATGGAACTCATTCACGTCACGGCTGAAGTGTCAAGGGGCAAAATAAAATCCGAACTAAAGGCAGGATTGTACTTTGTTCCTTAGCAGGTCGAAAGCAGGAAGAAAGCGCGCAATGCGGAAAGGGCGGATGGAAAGTGCAAAACATGAGGCGAGAGGTCGGTGGGAGTGTATGCGTAGGCTATTGGTGTGGTGGGTTAGCGGGTGACATCCAGCCATCCACAAATAGCACTAAAGCCCAAGAAAAGCTTAGCTACCTCAAGCTTTTGAATGGGAGAAACACCCGGGAAAACTGTGGGCCTTACGGAAATCACCTCCACACGGGCCCACAACGACGTGGTGTATGTTTCACATTGAGCGATTGATCTGAATTGATGTTTCTCGGGTCTTTAGGGATGGGTTTTGTAATTGACCGCACCTCGCCACTAGATTTCAGGCTTGTTAGCCTTAATCTTTAAAAAATAGTCTGGGTACAAAGCTAAACCGAGGCCTCGTTGTTTCAGTAAGGAGATGTCACCTGTGTTTGATTGTACCCGTACTTGAGGAGACTTCAAGCATGAAACGGCGTATGCGCACTAACTGATGGCGCGGTTACTATAACCCAATTCGAGCTTCTCAATTTCATCTCAAAGAAAAGTACCCAAGACTCTCACTTAGCTGACGAGTGCCGGAGCTTTAGGAAGTTCTGCTACCGTTAAGAGTTTGATTCCGTTTCTTATGTCGCCAGGTCTCAATGGTAACTGAGTAGCTTCCAATTTCTCAGGCACATCTTGAATGCAGTGACTCCCAGAGGTGACCGGACGCTGGTTATCGTTGATGTTGAGAATCACACTGATAGATTCTGTGATTTGCGTCATCATGGGGTGCCTTACATCAAAATCTGCAAGTTACTGTAGGTGTAAACCATACGATCCATCGTTTTCGTCCTTCGAAGTTTGACATCGTCCCTAATCCGGGAAACGCCACAAGAGCCTTACCGAGCCAACGCTAAGCCTAATTGAATCAGAGGCGCCACTTCAACATCGAACTGCCTGAGATGCACCCGAACTTCGATATCGGAACAGTCAAATCTCAAAAGTGCGTCCCTACAATTCAGTATGCCAACGCCGGGAAGTGCCAAAGGCAAGGGCAAAAGTGGCCGTGATGTTCGCCGGTCGGGGAGTCGCAACACCACCCCCCTATCCAGCAGTTCAGTCTCTGCCGCAAATACCATAGAACCAACCCACGCTCCTTATCTCCAGACTCCTCTCAGTGGCTCCGTAGTTCTGTCGGATACACCAATAGACGATATATTCGATGGCAGTAGTTCCTCGTCCAATCCTCCCTCCGCCAATACCCTACGCGCAATTACAGAGAGTGTCAAGTCGCAATTATTGAATACGATCAAACCACGGGGGGAAATATGTGACCGGATGATGCGAGAGTTGCATTCCAAGAAGAAGGAGCGAGTTGAACGGAATCGGCAGCGGGAACAACACGAGATTGCAGAGAGGGAAGCAGAAGAACGTAGGCAGAAGTTGAAGGTCACGCCCAAGAAGCGCGAACGAGAGGAGGAGCGGCCACTCGCGGTCGGCGCACATGGGATAGCCCGTCAAGATGGCGTTACGGATGTTCACACAGGTATGTACGACTATGAAAGCTCTAAGCCGCATACACAATTCATTGTTCTAAGGCTGTCTATACTCGTAGGCAAACATATACTTACACTTCACGTATTCAGCAGCAACCTCTTCGTCAATATCATCTCCAGCTTCACAACCACCGCCTTCTATACCGGACACGAATATGCAAAAGCAAGAACCAGAAAGCCCACGCTCGGATGCGACACCCCACCAACCACGACCAGCTCCGTCAGTACAGCAATACCAACTCTTTGGCGATGATCCCTCAGAATACCCCGATGACACCGTTTACGATATCCGGGAGATTACGCCGGGTATGACCGAAGAAGAGATTAAAGCCATATACTGCGTTACTGGATATCCGGATACAGATCTTCATGATAAAACACCAGGAACTCCGCCAGACCGCGACTTTAGCAATGCCAAACCTTCGAATCAAGTTACAGCGACCACTTTTTCAAACTATGTAGAACCATTTATACGGCCTTTGACGGAAGAAGATCGGGGCTTCTTATTAGAACGGGTATGTTGATGTGACCATTTCATGTAATACTGCTAATATAGGTGCAGGGCGACCGAGAGAAACCATTTGTTATTCCCAAGCGCGGTTTGAGGCCATATAAAGATGTATGGGCCGAAGAAGACGGCATTTTATCATTGGAGCTAGATGCTGGCCGCTTCACCGATAACATCGAGCCACACGGCACAATGGACGACATGAATGATGCCATTGCCGAGACTGATAACCTTTGTCCTGGTCCTGTGCTTTCTAGAATCATGTCGGCCATGAGACCAGAGCGATCCAATGCCAGCAATGTTGAACCCATTGCTAATGGATTCGACATGGAAATTGACGGAGCGCCTTCAGAACCCAGCAAACCTGCAGAGCCACCAGCGACGCAATTTTCAGAGAGCTCGTGGAAAAATGTACCACAGCCTCCGAGACAAGATTACTCACAAGTGGATGACCGGATAGTCCAAGAACTGAAATTCTTAGCCTTCCTAGCACCAACAGAAACCCCTGACTTCGCCAGTGGCGCCGATGACGAAGTTGCTGCTCGTCTGCGTTACCTACAAGGTGAACTCCGCCGCGCCAGTATAATCAACGGCGCACGCAAAGCAGCCCTCCTGGAAGTAACGGAGAATTGGATGGCCAAACAAGAGTACACAACCATAGCCGATGATCTAGACAACCAACTCAACCAAGCCTACCTAAAACGCAACCGCAACATCGGTAAAAAGGGCAAGCAAATCAAACGTCCCGGCGGCGCAGGTGGTGGTTCTCATGTCGTTGGCGTGGCTAGACCTGGCACTGCAGCCGCGACTAACCATGCTGGTATTGGTGAACCTATCAAAAACTTGATGGACCGGAAGAAGAAGTGGAATGAGTGGATTGGACCTGTGGTGGATTATGGGAAAACTAGTATTCCAAAGGAGACTATTTTCCCGAAGGAGACTATTGAGAGGTTGTGTGCTAAGGAACAGGAGACTTGGGCGGAGGAGCAGGAATAGGTTTCTTTCTTTCTCTAGGCATGGTGTTTACTTCTGGTTTATTGATTTGTTAGGATATAGGATGGGCTTGATACCATAGGATTAGGTGTACCTGGATAGGGGCAGATAGTCCTGGTAGGATGGACGGATGGGAGGCGGCGTTTTATGCTGTTTAGCGATAAGTTCCCATTCTACGAATTCAATAACTTCCTGATTGAGTAGGTATATTTAGTTTCTTGTATCGTCTAAAAATTTCCGCACCTCTTTGGCTTATTTGTGTAAGGTGCATAAAAATCTTCAAATTCTCTTCATCGACGCAAGCGTGTTTCAGTCCGTCGTAATCTAAACTACTCCGTAGCTGTGGGTACTCTTCAGCACGTACTGCATGGTAAGGAGGGTGTCGATATCAATAACGGCAGCATATATCATGTGCTGCCGAATTTGCTAATCTATCATTTCATCTTTTCCAGGATCTTGAAGCTTGGTTTTCAATCGGAGTCAATTTCTCAGCATCGGAATCCTGCTACTCATCCATCGGACAAACCACAGCCTTTACCTCTTTCCACTTTCGATATGTTTAGGCATCTCGTCTTTAGTGCCGTTGCTGTAGTAGAGGTCACGAGCTCCACTTTTCGCGACTACAAAACATGTCTCTTCCCCCTTCCCTTCTCTTCTTTTCTTTCTTCGAAGCAACCCCCCACACTCTCCTACCACAGCGGGTGTCAAGTACACCCATATACAATCTTTCTTCCTGATTTCCCCCTTCCATTCTGCTGCCCGCTCGGGCAGGACTCTCCAGTCTTTCTTTTCTCGTTCGAGATCTTTGATCTGTTCCTTGAAGAGAGTTCTCTTCAATTCACACCATCCATCACCACCACTCGGTGGTTTCTCCACCGACCATTCTCAATTTTGCCCGTGCACACGTGCACAATCAAATTCCACCATGAACCCTCGTAAGCCAGGTCCGTCAACTCAACCCATAGATCCTGGGTCACTGAAGTTCCATAGTCGGCGGGCGAAAGGACTCGCTGGACCCGACTGATGCCAATGAACCCCATCCCAAAGGCTTGGGGCGGCGCCCCTTCCTTCTAGGCTGTGGTAATAATAACATCAAACAAAGTGAATCATTCCCCTGCTTTCATATCTTGAAGACCTTCGCTAACGCAGTGCTCTAGCGATAACTAGGAAACTTCTCGTTTCCAAGAAGCCAATCGAACATGCTAGTCCCGTCTTTACCAACCGTAAGAGTAGATGATATCTCAGCTGTACTACATATGGCTGACTTAGAGTGTAGACCGTCCTAGAACTTACGCAGATGCAGCTGGCGTAGGTACTAAGGGGTCTCTACCTGAGGTCCCATTCCATATTTCAACTCTCAACTGTAAGTGTCTTGGTGCTTTGATGCTCGCTCAATGCTAATTGCTGGCCATCACAGTGTCCCCAAATCTTAAAACGAGTCTCGCCATTGGAGTCGTGACTCCAAATCTAACAACAAACACTCATACTATGACTCTCAAACCTTTGGCTGCCTTTTCGTCGTCCTCTGTCCCAGCACCGATGGCGATAGATTCATCAGCACCAATCAGTCCCACCCCTTCTACTTCAACGCTCGTAAACCCTACACAATCCCCTCAGATTCCCCAGAACCAAATCGGGACTCCACAATACCCTAAAAGTAAGCACCCCATTCCCTTCACAGTCGACCGATTTCGGATGATACTGATAGTTTCAACTCTAGACAAAACAAAGATTAAGGGGGATAACCGCAAGAAAACCCAGCCCCTCTGGGCTATCCGCTATGATAAGAAAGGCAAGAAATGCTACCATCTCAACATGGAGCTGTATAAGCTAGACGTTGGCGAACCAAAGCATTGTGCTTGCGGTCCAGCTCCAACTCGAGACGCGGAATGTGGTGGTGTCGAGGACAAATTAAAATTGTGCTGGGACTGTGGATTGCGTTTGTGCTGTGCACGTTATGACAAGGACTTGTCCCCATGGCGTAGCTGTGGTCACTGGGACAAGTACAAGTGAGCGGCGAGTATTTGTCTTGCGGCTTAGATCAAGTCGCACTCTCTGTGATTGAACTGGAAGGAAAGATGATGGAATGTGGTCCAGGGGGTGAGTTGATGACGAATGGAAGCAAAAAGTGATCGAGACAAAGTCATAAAGGAGCATGAATGGACAAAAGTAGGTAACAACAATATCGAAATGGCCTGCCTGATAACTCGTATTTCAATGGTTACGTGATTGTGTCGAAGTATGTACGAGCACATATCGCAATGAAGCCTTCCAGCATTTGAGCAATTCTAAATATATGGTGCAGCTCTCTCAGTCTCATTATTCAAGGCAGACAATTCATCAGTTCCCATTCGCATACAAGGCAATTTTTTGTCGTCCTAACCTCAGAGTTTCGTTTCATTGTATGGAGATTTTTGTTTCTGAACCTCTCCTTGCCAACACTTCGACAGCGTCATCAACTCTATAGAAAGAAGTACAAATGTTTCTTGGGGTGTTTTTTCTACCATGCAAGTTTTGCTGAGGCTCCAATTTTCCAGCAAGCTGAACAATCTCAATGCAAAACTGGCAGTAAATTTCAGATATGCTCGCACTAATTGATCATGATCATGGTGTTTTACTCATATGGACTAAATCTGTCGAGATTATATTCCAGTTTCAGTAGGATACTTTTCAATCTACATGTGCTGGTACAAATGAAAGTGAGCAAATGAAGTACCGAATGGGAAGCGTACCGGATTTTTTGGATGGAACCTTTTGTTCTTCCATGTATCATTTACTCGAGTCTGGATGAGAGTGATTTGTCTGAGCTGTAATAGGTGAAAGGCATGCTCTCCAATTGGTTCTGCCCGAATTCCTTGCTTTGATGGAAGGAAATAAGTGATATATAACGGTCGAAAAATAACGGTTCCCCATCAGCTCCGCCATAAGAGAGCTATGCCCCTACCCTCTTTCACCACTTCGTTACCAACAATCGCTACTGAAGAAAGTATCCTTATTAGGGAAGTAAAGCACCACACTCGCAATACCACCGTTTAGATCTATCACCAACCTTCTCCAACACTAGCTCACTCAACATGCCTCCTCAACACTACCAAGTCGTTTTCTCCAACTGATCCTCAAGCAAGTGGCACCTTTCTGTCAGAGGCTTCTGTCAAATACCTGGATCTCCCACCGCTAAGTCAGCCGTCGCAAGCGATCTACCCGTGTCAAGTGAAGCATTCGAACCTCACTTGAACGGCTGCTGCACGAGCTCGATGTGCCGTTACCGAGGGTTACAGATCTGTGTTCATACTATGGGCCAGAAATATGAGAAGAGAGGCCATCAGTTGGCCTTGGTAGATCGCCACACTCGGCTATGAAACTCGTCAATCATGAAAGGATCGATGCAGAAAGTTGAGAAAGAGGTAACGGGTAAATGGGGGAGCTCACCGATGAGGCGGTGTCCATAAAGAACACAATGGATTCGGGGCGTTGAAGGAAACTGGTGATAGGTCTAAACGGTGGCATTGCGAGTGCGGTGCTTTGCTTTTCTGATAAGAATACTTTCTCCAGTAGCGATTGTTGGTCACAGATGATACTGAGAGTGACGATCGGGTGGTCTGTGACAAAGAACGGGGGTCTAGCGGGGCGGTGGCAATGCGAATGTGGTCGGGACGAAGAGATGTTTGAACCGAAGCTGTGCACATATTCATAAAATGAGTCTTCCGAGTTGTCAATCATAGTATCTGATTCAGGGTCCCCAACAGTCCGTCCGTCCTTAACTGGACCGTCCGTCTGTTAAAGAGGCCTCTTCAAACCGTCGGATGGACTAATAGGCCTGGTCTAATCGCCTAATCGCCCCTATTAGTGGCGGTTACGGTCTTGGAACTTATTTTGGTGGTAAGTTTTTAGAATATTTTATATTCTTATCTCTACCACGTATAAACCTACCTAGCTATACCTTTTATAGCTTAATATATACCCTATGCTATACCTATTCTTTAATTATTAGTCAGAATTTAACATAAATAACGGAGATAGGTATAAAGTTTCCTAATTAGGCTAGATATTCTGCCCCTCTAGCCTTAATAGGTAATACTAAGCCTCTTCTAACCCGTCTGCGCCTAACAGGACCGACGGTTTAATAACTCTATATTAGCCGTCCGACGGTTAAGCCAGGCCTGTTCGTTGAGAAGACCGTCCGACGGCGACGGCTAAAATCGGGCGGTCTGTTGGGGACCCTCATCTGATTGTAGTAGTAGATAGACACCAATCTGACCAACTCAGCCAAGAAGAATGACACATCTAATCAAAGAACTTCGACAGTAGTTACAATGTGAGCGTGACGCCACAGTGGTGCGGAATGATACCCTGATCTGGTTGCCCCGAACTCCTCCACTACCGATGTCCGAAGAATCCAATCTTCACCCAAGCTCTTTCTCCTCCTCATCGTCCTGCGCCGACCCACTTTGTTGAGGGAGTTTTTTCTCACTCGTACCGTGACATGTGCCGTATGTAGAGTCCAAAGGATACCACGCGCGGATCGCTTCGGGAGAAAGAACCAAAGAGGGGGACCAAATGGGGGAACCAATCAGTAATTTCACTGTAGCGCCGCTTCAACCTAAGCACCGTCTACCTCCAGAACCTGCTCCACATGACCCTCGAGTGCTCCTCAATTGACAAGGATAGTCAGTCCTGGACTACGCAGAGGGAAGATTGATGGGCTCCCGACAATTATCGTCCGCCAAGTCTGCCGCTAACCTATGTAAGTACCCTTCGCACAAGCCCAACCCATAACTGATTGAGAACACAGATAAATGCTCGAACGCTGATGGTGCACTCACCACGATCATGTCACCACCTGGGCCATGTTTGGTCGGCTCAGGCACCCGTGAACGAACTCAGCCCTATATTGCGCTCTTGAAAGTCAGCGATATGAATGAGTGAAGAGAGAACACGGACCTATCCAATTTCGCTCCAACGTGGGTCAACTGCTGTCCAAACCGGACGACCTTAACGAACCGGACCTTTGAATTGTGGCCATGGAAGTAAGTAAAAGCAACCTATGAATAAGGAATCTGAGGCGTACCAGGAACCTCAAGACCAGGCCTCTGGTTCTCACTGGTCCGCGCACTCATATTGCCTACAAGACCTGACTGAGAGTAAATACCTTGGCCACAGTGAGTGGGAATGGGAGGGCAGTTGAGGGCTACCAGATAAAACTCCCTGGGCGAGCAAGTTAGCGGTGGAAAGCAATCAGGTGATGCAAAAACGCTCAATTTGCATCACTGCTACCAGGAACTCAAAAACGTTTTGCCACCAGCCCTTCTATAAAAGAGCCATACGCCTTGCCTTTATCTTTCCTTTCCCTCCGGGGTGCCGCCCCCACCATGCACCGGCGGCCCCCGCTTCCTGCCCCGTCAACCAATGCCTTCTCCTGGACTTCCTCACTTCGCCTCCTCTCCCCTACCTCCGGTCTTGACTGACCGATATTCGGACTCCAGCAACTGTGATATCAAGCGTGGTGTTACAAGAACACATTGGGATGCCAGACCGGTACGGTGGGGACCTGCATTCGAGCCATGCAATCTCTCCTCAAGGTGACCACAGCTCACTACCGCTTCATTTTGAGTCGTCCGTACTGTGAAGTGTCTATCCCCTCGAATTGGAAAAGAAAGCATGTGCAATGTCGCGGGATGTTCGCTTCACCGTGCGGAATTGCTAACGGGTTAACGTCATCAACCTGGAGGAAAAAGATCAACGCTTACCAGACCAAATCCATACTATTCCAGCTCCACCATGGTGTCTGCATACAGTTCCCCTTTTCGCTCAAATGGAGAAGAAGAACTTCCTGGGCGATATGTGCTTTGTCGATTTGATGCGAGTCAGTGCTGCATGTGGGCTACGTTGTACTGCGAGTATCCTCAAGCACCGACTGGCGGCGAAAGGCTCTTTAGACCGAGACTGACACACCTGCTGATTGTCCGTACTGGCTCTCTGCTATGTTAAAGAGGATGGAAATGTTGATTACACCAGTAGTCGCCCTTGTGCTTGGTAGCGCTGCATCCAGAGGGGACAGACCTGAGGTCCGCCATTCGTTGGAAACACAGCTATCGGGATTTCGAACATCTTTCTCAACAAGGCCAAGGTACACAACTGCCCCGCTTGTCACGTAGATGGAAATGCCTGGCCGTGTGCTTCAAGGTAAAGGTCGGCACGAGCCTGGACAAAATATCCGAGAAACAGCCGTCACCGATTGATGTTCAGGCTGAATACCTTGCGGGCTGGACCGCAGCTGGACGATGAATGATGGATCGATCCGCTAGAGTAGAGAACCATCCAGTGGCGTAGCCAGCAGTAGTATCGGACAACCGTGAGAAACAGCAGAATGTCCATTTAGGCACAAGCAGCAGTGTCCGAGCACTGTAAGGATCATGTGGTCTGATTTGAGCTGGTCCTCGGGTTTTGTAAGAAAAAGAAGAAACATTCGGCTAGGAGAGAGAGAATCTGTGAATGCGGTGATGAGAAAGAAGAACCATCATCACTCCTACGACCCCGGACAAAATGGCAGTCTGCTTGTCGGCCATTGTAACAGCGGAATTTCGCATAGACTGTGATCAGAGGAGCGGTACCGAGTTTGATCAACGTCCGAACGACAAAACAAAGTCAAGGTCGATGTAGCTCGTGGGTTGGCAGATGGCTTTCTCAGCACGAAAGCACCGCGATGAGCCCCATAAGGAACATTCTCAATATAGACAGAGTCCGGAAACAAACAAGCTTCGAAACCGTGTTGTCAAGATATGAATGATGAGCCACATTTTGGTCACCAGTCAACCTCCAGCTGGGCGAAGGGGACCGTACCGGCCCTTGACCCTGCCCACCACCCAACTTCGTGTTTCGGTTTTAACCGGGACACACTGATTAGCATAGCGGTTCAACCTCAGATGCATATCAGCACTTACTACAATCACACTCCAATGTGTGGAATCCACGCATTTACCCACCAAGACTATTTTTGATGGCCTCCTTCACCAGTTTCCAAATTCCTGTCCCACACTGTTGAATCAGATCTTTGACCAGATCCCTTGTCACCGGCGTAATGATCTCGTGGAGTAGCCATTCGAGTGATCTTCGAAGGCGACTCTTGATAACACGGACCGTTAGCTTGCGGCGGTGAACTTGACGCTGCAAAGTCCTGGCATTTGAACGAAGCCTCTGATGAATGGGTGCTCCACGAGATCGTTACGCCGGTGACAAGGAATCTGGTCAAAGATCTGATTCAACAGTGTAGGACAGGAATTTGGAAACTGGAGTAGTTGACTCGGCGGGTGGCGTTGGAGGGGAATGGTGATGGGTTTAAACCGTGGCATTGCGAGTGCGGTACTTGTCGATGATAGCGAATGACTTGTAGGAATTAATCTTCGCTACCTAGCGAATGTGGGGGGTCTTAAGGAATAGAAAGGGAACGAGGGGACGAATGAGTTTTATGTTGCATGCTGAGCCATCTCGCTCTTTCCGACTTCACGAAACAATAACAAACCAAATGCGATTAAGCCCAAAATTCACAGAGGCCGCGACCAGAGAAGTGCAGAAAGACATTTCCTGCTCCTGCTCTTACATCCATGCTTCCTACCTCGTAGTTGGAAGATGCTTTGAAGATAAGTGAAACATTGATTTCAAATATTTCAAAATGAAGGTTTAGATAGTCACCGCTACTCCAACGAGTGCACAACTGTCAATGGAGTGCCAAATGGATTCAAGTTGAGAGAGATTTGAGTACCATAGTACTTATCGTGCAACTTGTATTGTTATGCAGTGGCAACTAGAAGGAAATATTAGTAAGAACGGCTCAAGAATCGTTCAAAACACGTAACTTGCCGTAATTCAGCAAGCAGGCCGCCAGTTCCCATTCTCAGCAAGAAGGCGGTGGCTACTTGCCAACTTTCAGCAAGAAGACGGTCACTAGCCAGCCAACGCTCACCGGGAGGGAGGCTTCTTGTCAGAGCTCATCGATCAAGGCACCTTTTTGACCAGAATATTGACCCTTCCATCGATTAGTCCGTCAGTCGCAAACCACTTGTGAAGTGTATGGCATAAGAGCTGAGGGAGAGGAAGTGTCGCTGCTGATGTATGAATACAAGTTGGGAAGCAACACAATGTGACGAGTATAGCGACCCTCTGACCAGAAGAAACGAAAGGACGGGTGTAGAATTTAGCTTCGAGGCAGACCTAGGTATGATAATGGAATGGAAATATAGCATGAAAAGAAGGCTCTTGTAGTTAACGATACTTTGGAATTACTTCAAAGTCATGTCTGCCACCCTGGCGGTCACAGAATTACTTCCTTGACCTGGTCCGACTTTTCGAAATCGCATAGATTAGCACAGCGATTCCACAGGAATGACTCATTCCTTCTGGCAGGAACAGCACCCTTCATGGGTCCAGACGTCCCTTCGTCTGCAGAAGAGGCATCGAGCAACTTTACCACTGACGCTATACCAAGAAGCATAATGTGTGTTATAGCGGGAGGTATCCATAACTCGAAAATCAGGACTTCCTGTTAGGAAGCCAGCTGTGTAGCGTGGACCAGATGGAAAACTATCTAAGGTCATCATGGTCTCTGGATAATGTGAAGGGTTCAAGAAATCTAATTTTGATCGATTCCTTAAGCTTACCCAAACATTCGAATTTGTCCTCAAAGACACAAAAACATCAGTCAGGCGATGTCTTTGATATTGCCGTTGGTTGATGTGGAGGTCTTGCCTCCTGCGGCATTGATTCATGCGCCCGAGACATCCGTAAGACGGACTGACATGAAAGAGTTGTAATTGAATCATTACAGCCGAAGTGCATGAGAAAATGCGAGACTAAGAAGCAAAAAGTGAAGTCCTGGGTATACTTAGAAACAATTTGGACATAGCTATGTTGAAGCTTACAAGTCAGGACTCCGGCAACGACCGATCGGCTTTCAAAAACTCGAGAAGTAGTGGTTGAGCATTCTGAAGGGTCACTGTCTAGTCATGAAGTGAATGAAAATCGAAAGTCGGCCAAGGTCTACCATTCTCAGCAAAAGCATGAGTATTCGACACAGGACAGGAGAAATTATACCCAATGTATGGACTAGGGTTTGAGCGTGTGATATTGTAGTGTTGTTTTGAATGGCGTTGTTGGGGCAGGTTTTTTGTTTTGCAAAACAGTGGATGGGACCGCCTATCTGTACATGAACCGGTCCACTTCCGTGCTATCACATTTTGGGATAGGTTTCCAGTCAGCCACAATCTTGGCCTTCTTCTTTAGCAAGTACAGTCTTTCTCTCTTCTCAATACTGAGTAATAATTTCAGCCTATGAAGCGGCGGTCTCAGATGCCTTTCGAGCACCAAATCCGCGGGCGAGGTCGACATAAACAACATAATTCGTGTTATCGGGGTTAGGATAAGATCCTATATTTTTATTTTAGCACCTAGTATCCCCGAATCATAATTAAAAACAAACCTACCTTCAACCCAACAGTTGGGATCTCCACAAGTGGAGCAATTGTCAATGACCCATCCGGCAGCAATGGCAACACTGCCACAAGTACTAGAAAGCCCTCCAGAATAGTTGTAATAATTTGATCCTACAACCTCAGCATTGCCAATTGTACACTGGACTCTCCATTGCTCCCCGGCTCCAATGGAACAGTCGTAAGTGCTGATTTCCGTGAGGTAGTTGCGGCAGGCAATGGCGTTGGAGCGGGTGGTCTGGTATTGATCGTTGTAAATACAACTAACTTGGCGTTTGAAGAGTTTGGAGGGGTGGGAGGGTGCAGTAGTTTGGCGAGCTTTGGGTAGGTATTAGTCTTTGTCTGACGCTGTTTTCAAATCTTTGGAAGGTTTTTGCGTACATGGCTTGAAATTAGGGTTGAAGAGGTCAGCTTCAGTCAGCCCCAGAGATTTGAGGGAAGGGAGGCCATCTCCTGGGATCAGCTTTGGATAGGTGGATGCGGCTTTTTGCTGTGAAGGGACAGGTACGGCAATACCTGCTGCGGCTGAGACGAGCAGTGTGAGGAGAATTGTTGACTGAAATTGAAGCATTCTGAAGAAATAGATTGATTTTGATTGAATTGAAGCACAAATATATGAATTTATATTGAACGAACTAGAATGACACGAACCCTTATATCTGACTGCGAGATCCCAAGACTTATCCCAGGAGATCATGTGTGGTTGAGGGAAGCAATGGAAGGATCTTGGTCACCCTGCAACGTCCACGAATTGGACAACGAGCGAACGATCCCTTTGCAGTTCGTGCATAATTGCAGAAGAGGAGCATTTCTCTTTGTCAAAATAACAGTGTACGTTCTCGTCGGGCATAGGCTCGAAAGCCCCGACCTTCCGCATTCGGTAAGCGGGAGAAGCTTCGAAATAAAACGATGCGCCTTTCCCGATATTTTTTCGTGCAGGATCGGAGCGCAGGCCTGACCACTCGGTGCTTCGAAAGCTTAAATGCGGGGCTTCACCGCCCAGATTTTTGTTTCGTGCATGCGGCTCCTGGGGGCGGTTCTGCAGATCAGTTTAGGCATTTCAGGGGCGAAGTGCGGAGCAAGCCTGAGAAAGGAATCTTCAGAAGAGCAAATCGGGACAGGCTGACTCAGTCAATGCTGTTGACGACGAAAACCTATCGCCAAGCCAGAAAAGGTTGAGACATTGATATTTTGATCGATTTCTAGGAGGATTGCTCAGAAAGTTAGCACCATCGATCGTTGGAAACGTATAGAGTGTTAGGCAGTGTATCTCAACACACAGGGACCCTAGGATGCGAGATGATTCTCATAAGGACACGAGACGTTATAGGAACATCTTGGCTGTCAGGTGAAAGAAGTAAATCCTGGGTGGAGGATCTTGACGTGGTTTAGAGGGCCGTACTTGGATCACCTTCCTTTCTTGGTAAGGCTCTGCTGGCCAGCTCCGGCCTTCTGCCCAGCAAATGCAGAGGGTCTGCAGTGAGGAGGGAATGATTTGTAGCGCTCGGTATTTCCGCGTCAGTGAATCGTATCGTAGAGAAGAGGAGGATCCTTACAATGTACAATGGTTCGAACATACCTCTCTGGTATTCGGAATCAATTGTCTCTACCTTATCATCATTTTCTGATAAAGACACAAATATGAACAAGCGACTATAGGGTCTTTGTTAGCATGCCTCTGGATGACACTGTAGCAGATATGGAATACGCATACTCGTAGTGTGATCGTGTCGAGAATAGCGCTGGCTGGATGAGGTTCTACTCTTTCACAGTTGGCAAAATCCGAGGATTTGCAAGATGATTCAAACGAACAATAAATCTCATTGACTTTTATCCTCGGTGGAAACTTCAAAGGGAGGATGGTCGGATGGGGTGTCATGAGATGAGGTGAGGTGGGGTGGAGTGGAGCAAGAGGAGGCTCCCGTCTGGCTGTTGGAGGTGTCCAAGCTCAATGGAGCTTCCAACTCGACGTCACCTAAACTTCTCTCTGCTTTTCACCAAAAAAAAAGACATAGAAACTACATTCTCGTGGCTACTCAAAATGCGCATAACGGGCATATTTGGCGTGTAACTACGTTTTACAGCAACAAATTGACTTACATTCTACCCCTCAAGATGGCAGCTGCTTTACAAAACAAAAGAAGGCCGACCGTCCTGGTATGGTTCCTTCTGCTGCAGCAGCAATTATAGAATTGCGTGGTAAATATTAATGTCGTACAGGTCACGGACACTCGCGATGCGCCACGAAAAACATCTCAGCGGCCTCAAATAGGCGGCAGGACTGGCACTGGGATGATAAGCGTGGGCAATACGCTTTTATACTCCAGCGATATCCCTTCGGCTATGCGAAGAGGACCACCGGATGAACGACCTTCACATCACCGAACACCAAGCGGACGCCATCCTCTCGATCCTCGACTTGCAGGTCGTTTAGTGCCTCAGCATATCCCTACACGTACATCTAAAGTCTCGGAGAAACTTGTACTTCTGCCAGAAGCAGACACCATCGACGAAGAGAAATCAACGTTTGATGAAGATGAAGATGCGCCACCGAAGGATGTTGACCTGGCCAGGCGCAAAAAACCTGGGCCACTCGATAAATCCGATGCTGAACGCATGTCAAAGTCTAAGCGAGCAGAGAACTTATCTCGTGTCACAGCATACTGCACAGCGCAAGCCTACAAACTACAATCGACTGCTAAGTTCCTGAGAGACAAACACGGAGCGCGAACAAAGCTTTATGACGACTGCCTCTATGCTGTCTATCATCTGCCACTTTTAGGGGGTCATGACGGGTATCGCATAAGGAGCAGTCCTGTTCTGAAGAGCCCGGGCGGCAAATCGCTGCTCGACGAAGAGATTGAGCGGAATGAGCGTCGCGAGTACGAAGAAGGCTACTTTGGTGATGATGATGTTTACGGTGTCAGGTCGCAGGAGGAAGGGGGCAGTCACTCTCCCAGCCCTGGAGAGCGCGAGAGTCACGATCCGGAAGAATCTCCAAGATCGAAACGGTCAATCTCTCCGCCGCGGATAGGCCCAAGTGCCTTATCTTATGGAGAGATGTTTGTTTTTGGCTATGGAGTGGTAGTGTTCTGGAACTTCACCGAACGGCAAGAGAAGGATATTCTTGCCGACATTACATTTTCATTCAACGAGACTGGAATATCCTTGGTGACACGCCCTCAACCCGCGGAGGATTTTGAGACGGAAGAGTTTCACTTCGAGTACAAAACGGAGATCGCGCGTCCGCGTATATTCAACGACATGATTACCCTTCGATCTGGTGATCACATGATTAAGTTAGCCATGTCTCACGCAATCTCACAGAGCACGAAATTATCTTTCTTCGAAGAGCGAATGGAGCGGACTATGCACGAAGCTCAATATGTTCCACGGCGATTGGCTTTGACTGGACGACTTGGTATGAAGAGAGAAGAGGTGGTCAAGATTCTAGGACGGCTGTTCATGAGCCGTGTGGATGTGAATCTTTCGTCAAATGTGCTAGACACGCCAAATTTCTTCTGGGAGTCCGAGCCAACTCTGCATCCGCTCTATTCCGCCGTTCGGGAATACTTGGAAATTAAGCCACGCATCCAAGTGCTCAACGAGCGTTGCCGGGTGTTCCTTGACCTCGCCGAAATTCTGAGTGACTCGATAGCCGACAAGAAGATGACCAAAATCACATGGATCATCATCTTCTTGATTCTTCTTTCCATATTGGTTACTTGTTCGGAGGTTTTCCTGCGTTTCGGTCTTCTTTCCAGTTCGAAGAATAAGCCAGGTTATGGAGTGCCCGCTTTAGGTCCTAATATTACAAGTACGGTGATAGTACAACCTCGAACTGCTCTACGTTCCGTTCCGTCTGCTAGAAGTTTTGCAAGGGTGGGCTTAGTGGCTTCCTGGGTGCTTGTCGGTGCCTCTGTACTATGAGCCGGCGTGCTGGTTTCGATACACTCTCACGCTCAGCACCACGAGCCATGATGATTAGATATCAGATTCTCAATCCTTTTTGGACCGCAGGCCAGTAAGCTGTTTCCTATCATCTCCCTGGCAATTTCTAATGTCTTGTCCACAGGCCAACGTTTTTCTGCGCATCGACCAAAATTCTCCTTGCCTACTGAGTCTGTGGAGGCAAATCCCACTAAACGCCGGTCGATCAAAGGAGAGTACGCCAAATTTCCCGATTGTGTATAACCTTGCCAAGAACAATACGCGCTTATCGCGTTTCTGGCGGCATCGTATTTTGACTTTCAGGCTGTGCGACATGCTTGAATGTCATCCGAATCGACAGTATCTTGCTGTCCATGTTACCGTTATGCCAAGTCTGCAGGTGGCCGTTGATTTTCACCTTTAACTCTTCGAAAGCTTCCACCCAGAGGAGCAACGTTTAGTCTAGCTGGTGTCGACAATCGGAAGCTGTGATTTTTTTTGGTACTGTCGCACTCACTATGCGCCGTCACACCCGAGCTTATTTCTGCAATATAGATATATCATATTTCTTGGGTTTCAATTCTAAGAGATACTGATTAATGTTTTTGAATCATACCTAGACGAATGCCCGAATCTGCCTCTACCCGCTGCCACTAATGTGGCGGCAGGTCGTAGGTGTTCGTGAGTAGAAAGTTCTCGCGACCGCCGATTTTGAGATCTGAAATTCGTCACATATCACATATGTTCTTTCGGCCACGAAACACGTATCTATGAGGCGCGCTCAATCTTACGTTCTAGCTGTTGTACTCGAAGATTTCCTGTTCGATCACTGATGAGATCCGGTATTCGATTCGAAATATGATCGATTGATCGCTCGATTGTGGGCAGTCCATCCATCAGATCCACTCAACTCTTAGATAAGCTCAGACCTCATCATCTTACTCTACGCATCCTTTTTCCTGCTAATCTTCCTTCGTCTACCTCTTATGTCCTCGTCGAGTACAAAGGCTCCATCGGTCCCTGGTTAAATTCATGCCAGACTACTCTTGTGTGTCACGATTTCTCTCCCCACAGACTACCAATATGAGCACGACATCCCCTGTTCCAGCTGGTAGTGTAAACACAGAATTTGGGACAATCGGAATGTCGTACACAGACCCCGACGTCACTGATTACCCCCATCCTATACCATCACCACTAAAACTATCCCATCCTCTCCCATCGAGAAAACTCCCCACCATCCGTAATCGATCAGCTATCAATCACACAGCTGGACACAGCATATCCCATCAAGGTAAAGTACGGAACTAGGGTCTGGAACTTTTGTACGACTCTGGGTTGGTTGCTGACCAGAAGAGCGAAATATCAGCCAATACTCCTCAATTTGCACCACTCTGGGTTGGATATTTGCAACCAGCAAGATTGCCAGCATCTCGATCTGCACGACGGGTTTAGGGGTCTGATACGTCTCCCCGTATCACAGCAGCTCACAATATGCTGGATTCGGCACGGTGATATCAGCTTTCCACGATTTGGCGGCATGATGCGTTTGTTGGCGGTATTTGGCTTGGATGGGAAAGTACATAAGGGGAGGGGAATGTCTCACTATCATTTTTGTGCTATCAAGTCGTTTAGTGGTTCTGCTGCAGACTCATGGTAATTCCAGCTATACAGCATTTTCACGTCCTTAGACAACTTCATCCTTCGACCACGGGTTGATATGGCTGACCACGAATATACCGAGGAGTCCAGCGCTGTAGGCAGTGGCAGTGTGCCAGAATCTAGGTACAATTCCACGACGTTGTCTACATATGATACTGACAGTTTTAAGCGGGCCAAGCCTAGAGCATGTCCTCACAAATGGAACTGAGCAGTCCGAAGCCGTTTCCGTTTCTCAGACGGAAGAGCAGCCATCTTCCTCTCCGACTTCGCCCAATCGAGAAATTACAGACCATGCGTTGGGTGGCCCGAATCTTCAGGATTCAGGTCAAGCAACGCTGATCCTCCAAATCTCATCGACATGTCCATATCACAATGCTGCCTTCAGCTCTTGGGCGAATGGTGGTTCTGATGGTTTGGCCGGGACGGCAACACTCGTTCGATACATAGATGGAACACCCGGTGAACGGTATGCCATATACCACGGGGAGAATGGCTTGTCTACCACCCGACATGATTGTACCTGTTGCGAGGTAGATCTGGAATTTGACGAAGATGAAATCAAGGTAGAATGTAAGTTTTAAGGCTGAAATGTAGATGATAATATGGTCGACTAATAATTGAGACAGAAAACTGGGGTGCTGCAGTCTACTCTTGTAGATGTATCATAGGCTGCAGATAATCTCGGACGTAAAAAAATTGGGTTTTTCTATGGTCTCTGGAGAGCATACTTACAAATCATTCACGAACTATTCATGGCGTACGGTTTTGAGCAGTACTTGATCTGTATTTACACCCGAGTAGGTCTAGATGATTTAAGAGTTTTGATTCATACATTATTTGGCGTTTTGAGTGTTACAAAAATCAAGAGTTTCGCTGGTCTTTTTGAGCTCTTCAAAATCGAAGTCATCACTTCAGTGACTGGTAATTAGTGCCTATTATAGTTACTCACTGTTTCCACAAACCTTCAATATCTGGACAGTCTCTGCTCTCGATTGGTAGCGTGCAACTGCGGTACTTTTGATGGTTATACGGAGCTTGAGCATGTGTGTGTGGGATGCGTTCGAGCACCTCGAGTAGCGACTGTATGTCATTTATGGCTCTAGTAATACCAGAGCGTGTAAGTAGCTCGATTGTATACAGGGCGAAGCAATGGGAGGAATATTAGCATGTAAACGTTATTTTTAGCGACTGTATCCCATTGCTCCGCATTATGAACGAAAATGAATAGGCTTGACGTTTTGGTCAGCTAATCTAAGACAAAGCAAATGGACACCTCTAATCAAGTAACTAAGATCAGTGTTCGCAGCTAACGCCAAATTGGTATTTACTCAACTAGCTTCTTCCGAACCTTTCCTTCAACAACTACGTTGTCTTCCATTTGTAACCCTCATAGTGTATTTGAACATCAACCCCCAAAATATTTTCGGGTTCGAGCTCGGTGGCCTATATATATTGTGAAGGACCATAACACACCCGAGTATTGAGCCCCCAAGTCAGCTGTTAATGCCCCAACGGGGCCAGAGTCGGCTTTGCAGGTAACTTAGCGTCGCCTCGCGTGCAAGCGCGAAATGGGGCGCCCGCTATGGCCCGGCAGGACAAGCTGTCACGACTTGGTAGGCAGATCCTTATATAGAAAGGCCAACCGGTGGAAAAACCAATTTCAAACACAATGACAACCACCAAAAAACCCAGAAAGAGCCAGTAGAAACGACCTCGAATAGCGGGGAAGTTATCATCGTCTAGTGCAGTTGACGTTGTTTTTGCGCCGTATCTGTTTTTGCGCTGTATCTGTTTTTGCACCGTACTACAATCTCGGATCTCACCAAGCTAGATCATCTCTGATCTCACCTATCATGGGTACCATCTCACGCTCCAATCTGAATTGGGTGCCATCAAGAGTTGATCAGAATGACCCAAGTATGATTGAGTGGTTCTGTAGCAGGGAGATTGCTCTTCAAGCGTCCGCGTTTTCCATGTGGCGCGCTTCTGTTGAATCCCCGCACAACTACCGCGACCGATGACTGGGCTTCGTATCGTGCTTGTACTGTAGTTCTCCTTATAAGCACTCCAGACCAAATGTGAAAGCACATGTGTATCGGCCAATCGATTTTGCTCCAACGAAATAAATAAGACAGAGCTGATGTTAGCGTGATTTTGCGTTTACGGATGAAAGTTGATTGTTTGGTTATGAAAACATTGAGCGTATAACACTGTTGACTCGGACAAGACTGAAAATTTCGAATGTTGTCAGTGAAAATGTAAAAACGGAAAGCTAGTATAGCCTGCGCTTGGGAGATGTATCAACCTTGTAGTTGCATCAGCCTTCTTGCCCTCTAATCTGTGAGTCTAATGATCAACAGTAAACAAGTACTTACCTCTTTGGGATGTTGAAAGCAGACCCGTATGAGATGGCCCACGCCGGAAGCTAAGGCATTTGAGGCTCAGATCATGTGTCCACATACAGTTTACAACGCGTGCTCCATAATATTTGTGCAGGAAGAGTGTTAGGATCTACTAGTCAAGTAACGGCTGAATGATAAGACTAATTGCTCTACTAAGCAAGTCCACTTGGTGGCATCGCGAATCTTTGAAGCTGGGCGTGAAGAGCGAAGTGAGGTCAAACTGAGAAAATTCCAGGGTGTTGAAGCTAGTCTGTTCTTGGACCAGCCACAGCCTCAACCTCTGCTCTCACGTTTCCTGCCACCTCGCCTCCTTCCTACTTGCTGAATTCTACGAAGGTGAGCGAATGGAATCCATCGAGTCGAATTCAAACGCTGAAAAGAACCCAATCCAAGAAGAATTCATTTACTTGTGCAAGATTGATTCAAATCGGGGAGTCTAACTAGTTTTGGCCTGGGCTATGTCTGAGAGTATGCTCCTGCTCCCTCGTGCCAATTGAAACTCGGACAGGCTCTATGAGACTCTAAGACAAAGAGCCTATATTTATGAGCCTTCTAGTATAGTATGAAGCTCTGGCACTACTCTCTTGAATATTATCCATAACGCCAATAAGCTAGTAAAGCTTTTTCGATGCTAATGAGTTAATCAATAGACCCTAGGGATTCTGGCGACATCCGATTTGATTTGGCATGAGGGAGTAATATTGCATTCTCTTTGAATACGCTGTAAATGATCGGGGGAACAGTAAGTACATATGGGAGCACCGATAACACGGATTTGCCACACGATGCCTACTTTCTTCTTGGAGCAGTAAAAAATACCAGTACTTTGCCTTTCGCCAACAAGCACTAAGAATGGGATTACCAAGATCATTATTTGGAGTTTGTCACGCAGAGCATAGAAGCAAGAGTTGAAATATTGAGAATCAATCCATTTCGTGGTCTAAGCTATTACGCATTTGTTGCCCTGGCACGACAATTCTCTTTTATGCTCTTGTTGAGCGATCATTCATGCCATGAAACGCGCCCAGAACCTGCCAGTGATCGAACCTATTTAGACTGCAAGACGAAGAATACCTCTCAAAAGCCTTCAAAACAGAGTCTATCCTTCAGACACTAAAAGAAATTCAGATGCAACACGAAGCTACAAATGAGGATTCGTAGTATCAATCGAAGGAGTATCGAAGCCCGAGGCCGAGCAGGAAATGAGGAAATACAAGGGAAGGTGCTGAAAAGATGCTTTGGCTATGGTTCCTTGGCTGGCAACCAGAGCGAACTCGGTGAAGAAGGGAGGCTAATGGTAATGGTGTTTTCGTAGAAAGGGGAGAGCATCGAACGAAGGAACATATTACCAGATGTACGGACATGTGTAGTGTTTGAACTCCAAATGCATCTCCTCCCCTTCATTCATCCTTGATCAGCTTTTCAAAAAGTGCACTTCTCTTTCGCACCAACTTATTGCTGCTACTGCTGTTTTTCTTAATAATCCCACTCATGTCATGCATGATGTCGGGAATGTAAGATTCTTTAAGGGGAAGCAGTTTACGTGATGAGGAGTCGTGTTGAGCGGAGGATACCTTTCTGAGGCCAGTGTTGTTTCCAGAAGCCGAGTATTCGAGGGCAGATGACTGGAAGTCTGATAACGTTGCGTCATCGTTGAGACTAATGAAGCTTGGGGCAGAAGTTGCGAGGTTGTTGTTTTGATCTGGAACTGGATCTGGCTCCGTAGTGAGAGACACAGGCATTGTGCCCTTTGGAGCTGGGCCATTGGAGGTTCCCTCTGGTGCAGGCGAAGATAAGGACGCGGTCGAGAGTAGCTGTCGGTAGGTGGAGGACTCAGTGTTGATGGTGGGCAAAGTGGGGAGTTGTGGACCCGAAGCGTTTGGGACTTCGTTTTCTCACTTGGAAGCGGCGTTACGTAGCATCTCCAGTAGAGGTTGGAGCTTTATTCGCATTGCTGCTTGATAAACCGTAAGTGCCGCTGAGACCTCGTTGATTTTGATGCCGAGGAGCTTTGCTTTTTCCGCATATGTGCGAGCTTCAACAGGAGAGCTGCATCCTGACGAGATTTTCGTAATGGTGTTATGCATCTCCTTCTTCAAGGCTAGGTTCTGCACGGCGTCATTAATCTTAATCTGCAGTTGTTCTATAGAAAGAAGGGCGGCCTGATGATGAATAGCCCATTCTCGTCTCGCAGCAGGATGAGACAGCGGCTTGACTTCCCGAGCTGTGGAGCCGATTTGCTGAGGATTGTGGGGTAGTCCGCCAATAGTAGCTGCATAGTCCAGAGTATCGTAAGACACAATCTCATGTGGAAGCGGGTGGATGATTGTATCAGTGTAGCTCTATACAGCTCAAATTAGTTAAGCCTCATCAGAAGAGAATTTGTGGCGGAATGGTGGCAATGTTGCATGCTTCGAGTTTCAATTGCTAGCTTACCTGCACAAAAGTTTGAACGAATAGAATCAGTCCTGTCCGCGTCGTAAAACGCAAACACAGCTTATCCGCTGCTCGTCCGTGGTAGACTTGTGTAATACAGTCCGTATCGTTTTGCTCAACTGTAAAGATAAAACCAGAAAAGAGACGCTTGATGACTTGCGCAGCTGCCTCTGGATCGGCACGACCGTTGGTGTTTGGTACGCTGGTTGCACCACTAAAATCCCACCCGTTGATTTTGGCTTTGTAATTGGTGGATTCGTTGTAGGTGACCTCCGCTGGGACCTCCTTTATATTCAGATTGTCCATGATTGTTGGTGGAAGCCGGAGTTTAGAGAGTGCTTTGCGCGCCTTGTCCCTCAGTTCCCTAATCTTCTGCGCTCGGAATCTGCTCGGGGCACCAGTTTGTGCAACAGCCGTGTTCTACTCACGAATTAGTAAACAGTGTGAGTATTTAGCAATCCAGAAATCAATGGCGGTGAAATTGATGAAGATCGGCATACAGTACTCCCTATTAGCAATTGAAACTCGGATGGGGCCAGGATCCTTCAAGTCTATAAGCTAGATTAAGAGCTTTATAAAAGTTTTATAGTACTATCGACTTTTACTCCTCAATGAATGGATGGGTACTAGAGTTTCTTTATATGCTAGAAAGCTTACCAGTATAGATTCTGGAGCTCAAGACTTGACAGAGCCTATCCGAGTTTCGATTGGCGCGTGGGAGTAGAGAAGTTTGAACTTACTAGAATGAAAGCTGCGATAAAACTGTCAGCTCCGTGCTCGTTGAGAAAGACCAGTCGCATCTTATGTGGTCGGTGTGCTCGCCGTTGCTGGCATTTAACAAGACCCAATATATTTCCCGCTCGCTCAAACAATTCCTGCAACTGTGTAGCAGCAGTGTTGGCAAGCACGGAACCTTTAGGAGTCCGACCAGATATCTTTACCATGTTTGCAAAGTCGAAACCTTCAACTTCGATAAGCCAATTTCCACCCTGACTACGCTTCTTGACGCTACATAGGGATAGCTCGCGCAGGAGACTCGTGGGAAGCTCGTAGAAGCCGGCAGACAGACAATCACTGATCATTGTGCGAAGCACTTCATATTCGACTTCATTCAGAGCCCTGGCAACCGTGGAGAGTCGAACGGTTTTGTAGGAGCCTTTCTCCGCCTTCTGGGTGTCGTGCTCAATCTGCGAGTGTTGGCGCTTTAAGGAGTGTGATGATCCACCGTTTACATCTATTGGGTAACGCTGCCGAGGGGAGGATCTACATGATGTAGGTAACGTCATGAGCCGAGGGGAAGCAGTCGGCAAGACCGTAGGGCTTGGAGTCGATCGATTATTGCCGTGGAGCGTGTTGACAGCCGATTTGCTGTCCACTTCGTACGGCTCATTTAAAGAGCCTGTATTGGTTATCATTGTAAAGATCAGTCTTTCCGTCGTGGTCTTGTCGTTGTAGAGCGCAAGAAGTTTGCCGTTGAATTTTGAGTATGTTGTGAAATTTTGCGAGGTGTTGGTGGAAAGAAAAGTGGCTCCTAGAATCGAATTTCCTAGGTCACATGCCCATGCCATGGATTGCCCTTCCCTAACAGGGTAATGTGGAAGTTTTCCATGATAACACCCATGCTATGCCCCACCAAGCTACATGTCATCCAAGACCTTGCTGTAAATTCGCACCGTCTCTGTGATTGAATTACTACCAGCCGGACCGGATTTGCTTGCAACGCCTGACATCTTGCTTGGCAGTAACAAATTCACGCATTTTATCTACATAATAAACCCAAATCCTTCTTGCCGCCATAGCATCAACAGACGCGAGAGAAATAATAATTGCACGTCGTTAAGCTAAGCCAGTCGTGAGCTCACTGCTTAACGGATATTGTTCCTGGGGGGAGCTTATTGAAAAATGGTTTAGCCCTTCCCCCAATTCATGCACAACTACTAACCAGTCTGAAAACTTCGACTTAACCACAAGGTCTCTGTACTCCCTCCCATAAAAAAACCAATGATCGCCATACATCCTTAAGTTTCGTAAAGCATGAAGAACAGTGAAAATATTACTATGTCGAAACCGATACTGCCAAAACGATGTATAAATAGGACTCCGCCATAATCCGGCAAGTGGCATTACAATCGTAAGATGTGTAGAAGGAAAGGGAGTTGACTTTTGAACCAATGAATGAAACTTGGAAGGGAAGTGTAGGAACAGAAAGAATTCGATGATGTAGGGAATAAATAGAAGGAATGAGGAAGTATAGCACTAGTCTAAGTTGAGCGTGAGCAGGTAGGTATTCGAGAGGTTGTGTTCGAGAAATTGTTGGTGCAAATTTGTGTGCTGACATATATCACTCACCTGTCGCAAGAGGGTGTCAAGGTCCGGGCCCGGTGGCTTATATATATTGTACAAGATTTGAACATACCCGACGCCCGGACCACAAGTCAGCTGTTTGCCCTTACAGGACCAGTGATCCGCTTTGCAGGTAACAGGAAGGAGCGTGATTCCGGCAAGATCCCTAAGGGCAAAAAAAAGCAAATTGCTTACTAGCGGAATCCCGCACCTGGCCCGGCAGATTATAGCGATCCCAAGACTTGATAAACGGTAAGTGAATATTAGGCCACCAAGGTAAAGAAAGATGACATCCAGTTCGGAATTAAAATCCACCAGAAAGAGCCAGTAGAAACCCACCCTGATTAGCAGGGTGGGTTTGCGCCTCCTAGTATGTTCAGAGGTGATTTTTTTGGCCATTTTTTCTACGCCCCCAAAAGATTCTTCACAGCTACCTGTACATTAGCTAGTATTCTATAACTCTTCACACCATTTTCTTTTTCATTCTGGTATTAAGAGGTTGTTCGATACTTCTCACAACGCGACCACATATCAAAGACTCAGTCAGGAGATGAAAATCTCAAATCCGTTCGCCAGCTGTCCATGAATTTCAATGAACTCGCAGCGGCCAGGCACGATTCAAAAATCCGTACGCAGTCGTGTCCTTAATTCACAATGAATACGCAACAAATGGCAACGATCCATTGAGCTTCATAACCTTCTTTCTTTTCCAAAACACGGATCAAACGACTTGCAGAAGAATGAATGAGGGACCGTATTTATGCTCCTAATGAATCGGTACTTCCGGGTGTTATAGAATACACAATCGCATGTCCTCGAAAGCCGGAAAGGTAATCGTGGAGAAAGAAAGATGAAGTGAGGTCGATGAAGTCGAGACGTAATGCAGGGGTGGAGTTTGTGACTAGTCCATTTTGGGAACTCCGCTCTCCTCCACTCCATGTCCTCAAGCTTTGAACCGTACAGACTTTCTACAATGATGTTGCTTCCACTATATGATACCGTCATCGAACCTATAGTTCTGGCCGAGTAACCGAAGCTGTATACCAGTCAAGAAGGAATACTAGGAACTCATCCTACAACAATTCAAGCAACCCGCATGGATCAAACCACAAACATGAAGTTAGCAATCAGTATTAAGTTCTAATTAACGCTCTCCATTAGCAATAAATATCTATTCAAACCGCAGCCATTCCTCAACCATGCACTTTTTTCCCTTACGCTCTGATACCACCTCAAACTTCCGCCCACCAACCTCAAGACCCATAATCCTCCCAAGCAGCAGCAAAGGAAGTTTGAGTCGCATTCCCATTAGTCCCAATTACGCCCGCACACTCTGGAACATAAGGTACAAGACTCGGCGCGAACACTTTATCCTCATCCATATCCTTCTTGATCAAGCTGGCAATAGCTGAAATCTCAGAAGACGTGAACGCCTTCTTATTGAGTTTGAGGAGTGTAAGTACTTCAAGCATTTGGAGGACAGCCTATCAGGAAAATTGGATTATTTACCACGACAACAATGCTTTGATAAGATAATGATTTACCGTAGTTTCTGCGTCGCAAAGCGCCAATTGAACTTCCTTTGGGAAAAGTGTTCTGCCCTTAGGGATGGGGAGAGCTTCCCAATCTCCGAGGATGGTGTCGTACGCCGAAAGGACATGCTGTAAAATGTTTTAGCAGACGCGTCTCTTTCACTTATCGGTGTCCACTCACAGTTCCGTCATGACCGGAAGATCCAGTTAGCCTGATGTTCTCTCCCAAAGCGTGGTACGAGAGCGCTGCTCCGAAGAGGATCTGCTCAAGGTTATTTGCTGTCAAGCCATCACGAGTTTGAAGAATGCTGGCGAAGGAAAGCGAGAAGGTCGCTAGAATGACGAATATTGCTGTGCAGAACATGATTGATCAATTGACTGTACGATGTATTTGTTGATAAGTACTGGCAGTAGCTTTTGGAGGGGATGAAGTGGCTTTTGTACTTGTCCCTTGAAGGGTAACAACCTCGCTTGCGAATACGGAAAGATCGACGTCAGAAAAGGGTAAGAGGTATTCTTCCAATAGTTGCCATTACCAGAAGAGGCACTCACATGAACTTGCGGGAGGCACGCTGATCGACCCAAGTACCCGGCAGCTCAAGGTTTGAGGTCATAATTGCTATCTAGTGAGCATTATTCCTGCCCAAGAATGATGAATAAACGGGGACAGATGCATCTACTGAAGGGCTGCAGAAAAGGCCTGACGGGAGCAAGGTGCTTGATACATCAATGCCCTAGAATCAGCAGGGACAGTGAATAATTCTTGTTTCCGAGATCAGATGCTGGCGACATATCACGTCGATAAATTAATGGGAAGAAAACCCTAGTGATGATGAGGCAGCTTCATTCCTTCTTGCGCTGTCCCTTAGGGCCTTTACTCGCTTTAGCATCGCGCGACTTACTTGCTACCTTCTTTGGTGGTGCCCTTGTCTTCGCCTTGGTTGGTGTCTTAGCGACTTTCTTCTTCTTGTTCATCTTCTTCTCTAAAGGCGCTTCAGACGCTTCAAGCTTACGCGGTCGTCCCCTCTTTTTGGGCTCCGTTGACGTTTGCTCAGCACTGGTTTTCGCGCCTCTCTTCTTTTCTACCACAACAACTTCAGCTTCCTCCCTACGAATACTCCATCCCTTCCACGTAAGCACCACCTCCCTCTCTCCCACCTCAGGTCCATACCTCGCCGTAACCCCCATCCCCTCCAACCCCCTAACCGTAGCTTCATTATTCCAAATAAACTGCAGCACCCTCCCCTCATCTGTGACCTGCAAGTAACCCATAGGAACCTTACTCCTAACAAGCGCATCCCTCATCCCCTTCGTAGCCGAGCTCGTCGCAGCAAGGAAACCCATCACACCCTCACCTTTCCATCCCGCAGGTGCACCTGTGAATGCTCCCTCCAACTCGCGGATATGCGCGGGGCTTAAGGATTTGGCGTGGGCTTTGCATTGGAGGAGGACGCGGAGTGGTGATGGGTGCGAGGGTACGGACCAGTGACCCAGCAGGTCAATTCCATAGTCTGAGGCTCGGCCTGTGCGGGTGAGGGTGAAGCCTAATTGGCGCAGGGGGAAGGCAACGAGGTATTCGTAGCGGGTTCCTACGTAGACTGGCGAAGTTGGGGAGAGTTTTTGGCGGGCGGCGTATTCGAGAAAAGATGGCAGATCATTGTGTTGGTCTGAACCTGCGGTAATAGTGGTCTCTACTTTGGACGTCTTTCCATTCTTTGGAATAGTCTCCTTGCTCTTTGTTCTGTAGCATCGACATGGTGTAAATGATGGACATCTTATTCCCCTGAATGAAAGGCGGCCGAGCATTGGCCATACAAAGATATTAGACTGGCATTGATGCTAACGACCGTAAATTTCGCATGAACCTTCCACTGAAATCAAATGTAACTGACAAGTTGCGGAAACAAGACGAAAGGAGTCGGCAACACTGACATCAATATTTAAGAGAACTACAGGTGGTCCAAGCTTAAGCTCATTTAAGCCATCAACACCTCAAGAGAGTAGGATATGCCTCAATTGCTATAACTCAGTGACAATCGATACATCACTCAACAGCACAGTCATTTAACAAGATGAGTGCATTGAAGACACCCGAAGGTGACTCTGGAGCGCAGCCTAGAGAGGATTTTTCTGCATTTACGGCTAGAGAAAAACGCTGCATAGTTGCTATGGCTTCTTTTGAAGCCTGGTTATCGACCTTGAGCAGCTTTATCTACTATCCAGCCCTTCCCACCTTATCCAAAACATTGGATTTCTCTGTCAGCAAGATCAACTTGACTATCACTACTTATATGGCTGTTGCAACCTTCGCCCTATCATTGGTTGGCGACGCTGGCGATATACTTGGTCGGCGACCGGTGTACTTGCTAATTCTAGTCACTTACTTCCTAGCTAATCTTGCAACTGCTCTCTCCAATTCGTACCCAGGTCTACTCGGCTTTCGGGTTATGCAGGCATTGGCAATTTCTGGTACTTCCACGTGCCCCACTGCGACGTAGCCTCTCACCTTTATAACAGGTACGTTCTCATTTGCGTACGGAGTCGTGGCTGATGTCACCTCACCGGCTGAGATAGGGTCGATATCGGACCCATACCCTCTGATATGCTAAGATGTTTGCTATCCACAGTAGAATGTGATTTGGGAGTGCACATCATGCTGTTCCGACTGTTACCACTCTGGGATCGACCTTAGCCTCTATGTTGAAATACCGGCAACGATCACTGACCTCCAGATGAGTAGGTACCCAATGCGACTGCGGCTCTGGTCTCGCAATGACTTTATCATCGTTCCCAGACACAAATCCACCATGCGTTGTTCCAGCCATTCTCTGAGAGTGTGCTAAGGGACTTGCTGAATCAATGTATCCGCAGCCACTACTAGCCGTTTAAGGCTTAACATAGTCCTGAAGACCTAACGACAGCAACCTCGCCATTTTTCGGGCAGAGCAAGGATCTCTCTTGACTCCAAATAGAGCACATAGCTACGCAGTCTTTGCTGGTCCAATCTCCCGGAAAAGTGAATATCTCTTCCACAGTTCTGTCCACCAATGTGCCATCGTGACTATGATGACGCATCAACATAGCGCGCTCTTTGGCGCCAGTGATATCTTCGCTGTTAGATCGTTCGACCGGCGGAAATGGTGAGGCTAACGGTATTTTTGAGCTCAGCCGAATACGCCAACTACAAACGGAGAACGTCTTGGATAGGAAAATGAATCTGTCGCGAGAAAGGATTGTGAGCGGATAAGCCACCTGGGAGGACACATGTTCCGGTAGCAAATCTGGCTTGATGCTCGTTAGGGTTATTGCTGGCTCATTTTTGGAAGTAGTAGGTGTAGTGGCTAAGAACGACGAGGTGGGAAAATAGAGGTACCATGCTTCGTTTTGCGGTTTGCCAAGCGATATTTGGACTAAAACATTCGTTTTGTCTGGAGTAACAAGGATGCGGAGAACCTTAGTTGTGCCTGACGCACTTTGTTGGGCGTAGCGGGCATCTGAGAGCCCACGATCTGAGTACTCAAATGGATACTCTGCTATCTCATTTAAGTTCCAATCAAAGGCCTTGATAGCATTTGGTCCTATTCCAACGATCTGGTTGTGATTTATAGGATGGATGATCCATTTGTATCCGTCCACTAACAAGTCTTGAGTGTGGACTACTGACGTTTCGAGCGAGATGGTGGCAATGGTGGAAGAGGTGTGTACGAACACATACTTAGCGCTTGGCTCAAATACTAGTTGTACAATAGGACCCTTAGTGTTGTCTTTGACGGACACCTCGAGCTCTATTGCGACAGAAATCGGATTTACTGTGCCATTTTGGGTAACAGATGCGATGAAGACCCTCTTGCTTGAATTCGAGAAGCAGATGAATCGGCCGTTGCCACTCCAGATGAGTTGCTCAATACTTAAAAAGCTTTTTGATATATAAATATCCGGAAGCCTTCCATGCTGCACGTCGAAAAGCTTCAGCGCCCCGTACTCTGTGCCGTAGCAGTAAAAGCGGCCCAATGGTGACGACGCAAGCACTGTAACTGAATCAATTGTTTGAGACGCCGCCTTAGGCATAGCCGAGCCTGACCCCAGATCTCGAATATCGCTTTCCATGCCTGTACTTTTCTCCAAATGTTCCGTGTACTGCATAAGCACGTCGGGTTCCCAAGCATTTCCATAATATCCACGGACGTCGTAGAAGCGACGCGAATCTGGACTGAAGGTCATGCCACGGACTGTATCCGGAGATGATAGTTGATAGAGTAAGCTGAAGTGGGATGTAGTATACACTTTGACAGTTCCGTGCACGTCACCTGTTGCAAATAGGTTTCCATCATTGCTCATTGCGAGTCTTGCGGCTCCTGTTGACAATTCCTGAGGTTCGCCTTCATATGGGTTCCATTTGAAAACCACACCTTCAATGTAGAGACCCAACACTTCAGGAATATGCGGATGCCACGCCACCTGAATGACTTCACCTCGAGCAATTTCGTCTCGAGCTCGCCAGCAATGGTTGATGTGGAATGGTCCATCTACTTCCCAAGCCGAAAGTGGGTGACCACGATAGGCCACGACTATGAGACTGCCGTCGTTGTTCATGGCCATGTAACTTGCAGCATTTAGGTTGTGTCCATCAAGCTCTGGCTCCTCTAGTTCAGCCACCAGCTGCCACGTTGGCGTAGCAGCGTTAAGACTAAGCGACCGCACCTGCTTGTCATCTGCACCGACCAGAAGAGTCTCATTGTCAGGTGTCAACAGCATGGCCAGAGGTCGTGGGCGTGAATCAGGATTGTCGACCACCAGTTTGCAAATTCCTGTGGCAATCTCCCATACTTTCGTGGTCTTGAAACCATAAGTGACCAGGAGTACTCCAGTCCTGTTTAAAACCATGCGATACACACGCTCACCATGCTTGATTGGACTGGCCGCACCTTCCTCAAAGGTAGCTGAATCGTAGGTGAAAACATTTCCCAAAGACTCTAAAACCGCAATATGAGTACCTTGCGCCGTGATGGACGAAGCGAAAGCCCCGTGTCCAAAGGTTATCCGTGCAAGAGAGTCGTCCCAATCTTGTATTAGCAGTCCCGAGACATGTAAATTTCTCTCCTCCGCCTTCCCAAATTGCTTGTAGAGGGCCGAGTTCCGAGGACAAAATGGCGGAATGATTTTGTATATAGCCTCAGGATTGCGTTGTAGATTCTTACCAAACTTTCCCACTAGCTTGATGAGATCGGTGGCCCACGATTCTAGGATTGCCGGCTTCAGTATCAGCTGGGTTTCAAGGTGGCTTTCGCCGTACAGCTTCTGCTTAGAAGCATACTGACGCAAATTTGTTGATGCTTGAAGAAGTATTCGCAGCTGATTACCGGTCGCAAGTGTTTTAATCCAGGTCAAGACCCATTGTCCCATCAGGAATTTATTGAGTACGTTGAACGCTTGTTTAGAACTTGGGTGCATGTGGATCAGATGATAGTGCCACCACATCACGCTGTAGTCGAGGAACTCTGGTCTTGTGTTCCGGCTAACTTTAGCTCGTAGTCCTGTTGACATGAGACAACGCATACAGCTTAGGAACAGGTGCTCATGAGCCACGCCGGGGTTGATAGTGAGAAGTCTGTTGCCATCGTTTATCAAATACTCTCGAGCAGTTTGGTGAATCAACGCAATGTTACCGCTGTTGTCAATGACCAGAAAACCTGCACACAACTCTAATATCGATTGTTGGAAGTCGAAAAGCCCGGAGAGCTTCTCCTCCAAAATCTGGAACAGTTCTGCACTAGTCAGTGCTCGAAATGAGCAGGTGACGCATTGCAGAACAGCCAAAACTAGTGATCGTTCGGATAATGATGCGTTGTCCAAACTTGAGAGGGCCATGCGATCGTAGAGTGCCTCCATACCGGCTGGAAGTGCACGCAAAGCTTTCTCCACATCAGCGTGCGAGCGACATGAGTTCAACTCTCCAAGAGCAAGACGGACCCACTAAGCTATTAGCATGACTTAAAACATTATTGGTGATCTCGACACCTACGAGAAAATTGTTCTGGGACTCTTGCACAATGCGCTCAACAACAAGTTCTCTCAGTTCAGTGGAGCCAGATATACAGAGTTCGTGACGAATGTAACAGTGAAGATCGCCAACTTGGCCCTCTATGCTGAGGACCTTGCGGCTTACAGCATTAGGGACCCTTTCCAGGGCACCGGCTATCTCCACATTGTGGCGACTGACGAGCAGGATTCGAATAGTCGTTGACGATACAGTGATATCACAGAGAAGCTTAATGATGGCTCGCGGATCATCTGCCTCATCTAGACCGTCTATAACCCAGTACAAAGGCATATTTCCCTCCATTTTGAAAAGAACTGATCTGAAGATTCGTTCCCATATCAGCTTCGGGTCCGCTGTCTCGAAATCGAGAGCTTCGTCTGCGAGCTCAAGGACCTTCTGAAGGAACCCTGGTACGCGCTGAGCCATCTGATAAGCGATAGATCGTAAGAGAAAACTCAAGGTCCTTTTGTTCCGATCGTCGAATCTAATGAAAAAGTATTGGCAGCACAAACCTTGCTCGACAAGGCTGTTGATGATGAAAGAGGATAGTATAGATTTGCCACTTCCTGCTCCGCCATGCAACCAAAGTAGGCGGTGCTGATGTGCAGCGCTCCCCTTGTCGAGCCATTCGAGATAAGGACCTGTTTCCTGGATCCACTCACATGTCCCTAGCGTCCACCTGTCGCGAAAGAAAATGTAGTCCATATCCGGAAGCTCTGATATAGCCAACATTGCCTTCAGATCATGCGACTGCTTTCGCTGTGATATGACTGGCTTCTTTGATGGGCCTGCTGAGACGATCTTGCTGACAAGAGACTTGAGGACATTTCTCACCATGATATAGTTTGGATCGCGAGGACTTTCATACTTGCAAACTCCATGATGGTCCGCATCCATTCCTGTGGATGTCTCTCCAGGATATCCAAGGATGGAAGTCTCTTTTTCCAGGACCAGCTTGTGAGAATTAGCGTATAGTTTAGGAACTCGCTTTCCGTCAACTCACCACTCGAGCACTCTTCAGTCCGATTGGTGTGGGCTGCATTTCATAAAACGATACAATGTCGAGTTTGGGTGCGATATGGCGAAATTGCTCGTTCAACTTTTGCAGGGTAAATGAATTCCTCGAAAGCTCAGTGACGTAGGCTTTTGAATTGCTCATCATGCTTGAGTCTAGGATACGATTCAGCACTTTTGCTAGATTAGTGCCCCGATGTGGAGTTGCGAGAAAAGTAATTGCGGATATGGCCCGTATAATGTCTTCGTAATTGGGGTCATGTTGGCCTTGCATATAAGCCTGCCTACAATGAGCTATTCTGCATGCGTAAAGAAACCAATATGCTTACCTCCTTGATGATCAATCCTCCCATGCTATGGACGACAAACAAAAGCGGAACCTATTGGAAGTTTTAGTGCTATTGGCCTGTAAATTTTACCAGTGCTTACCTTGCCCATATTCAAGTCCTCTTTTTGTTCGTCCTTGGCATATTTCAGGTCGTAGAGTAATCGCTTAGCAAAGTCGAGCACCATAGTTCCAAGATTACCCGATTTGCGGAAGTCAGCATTGTAACCAAAGCTGAGTATTCGGGCCAAGCAGACGTCAGGCTCTAAAGGAAGGAAAGTCAATGGCCAGAACAGCTCTGCCTTATGGCTCTTCGACCACGTCCATCGACTGCTTCCTCCGAGGCCATGTATGAAGACTATGTCAGCCTTGTGGCCATTGTTAGGAGTATAAACCACGTTTAGTCCCAGGGGCCCCGACCCAAGATGGCTATTTTGCGGCGCGAGTCCGTCGGTCGCGGTCGCAGAATTCAGGAGTTGTAATGCAGGCCCATCTGCTTCGGAATTCAGAGAAGTGTCACTCGGAGGGAACGCGGTACTAGACAAGCTTTGTGTATGCTTATCACTGTTGCTTTTCGTGAGAAAAGCGAATTTTTTGGAGAACTGTTTGAAGTTTAGAAACCTTTCAAGAATTGTGCGTAGGTATTTTGAGATGGAGGCGGCCTGACCATGTCTAATTTTCGTGTGGCGTATACCTACCACCAATTTGCTCGGGCACCTTTTTAGAAGCTACTGCCAATTCGACGCACCATAGCCTGAGTTTGACGATATAGGCTCCGAATAAGAAATATCAGTTAATTTATCGTGATCCTTGGAAAAAAGAGGACGATGGTTAATCTGGATTCGTAGTGCCACTGCAAGATAGCGTCACCAGAACTTTGCAGCTTCACGAGTCACAGATCTATCGAAAGTACCATCAGTAGCCCTGAAATTAGCATATTCGGGCGCTTACGCGCTGGCTCAGTTTGCTGGGGCGACATAAACCTCACGCGAGCACCCAATGAACGAGTTGATATAGGCTGCCTTAGGAGTGAACCGCATACTCGAAACGCTTGGTCGGCGCCTGTACGTCCAGCATGTACCCTCTCAGGGGATCCTTCTTTGGCTCAATTGCTACTTGTATGTCGGGGTTTCTTCGAACAACGGCTCATTTTTACAACTTTGGTAATTCCATTCTCGCAGCTTGTACTCCATAGTGAACATCCTTAAGACATTAACCAGGCAGACGTATATCTTTTGCTTATCCTTTTGAAATGGCAGACTTGTTGGGATGGGAACCGGATATCAAGGGGAATTTTCCCCTCCATGAGGCCGTTGTCAAAGGTTTGAGATAAAATTGATCATGCGCCGAGTAATACTAACTCCAGTTGAAGTTATGTCCCCAGGCACGAAGGTTGTCTCTGCAGATTCCTGCGGTGTATCAGCTTGGACGAAGACTGCTAAAATCACGGTTTTATCACCAGACGACAGTCGGACGAGATATTTCCTCAAGGTATGGCCGATCCGCACAATTTCATTGAACGCTAGCTAACACTTGCCGCTCGGCTATAGATCGGAACGGGTCGCAGCGCCCACGCTTTGACCGATGGCGAATACCATTCTGCCAGTGCCATTAACGAAGTAATTGCAGACCTCGTCCCAAAAGCCATCGGACGGGGAGATTACCATGATGGAGAGTCTCAGGTGTACTTTTTTCTTGGTGCCTTTCATGACATGGACCTCTCGACTGCCCCGGAACCAGCAAGCTTTACCTCCAAAATAGCTGAATTGCACTCGAAAGGAAAATCTCCTTCAGGGAAGTTTGGTTTTATGGTACCTACTGTCCTAGGAATCTTTGAACGGACAGTCAAATGGGAGACTAGTTGGGCGACATGTTTTGCCAACCAGTTGACAGATGTCATCGGGTACGACAATGAGACTAATGGACCATGGCCAGAGTACGACGCTGCCTGTAGACAGGTAATCGACGTGGTTATTCCAAAACTGCTAGGTGCTTTGCAGTCGGATGGCCGAAATATTGAGCCGGCACTGATACATGGAGACTTGTGGGAACAGAACATCGGGATCGATATGGAGACAGGAGAAACCATTGTCTTCGATCCCGGCAGCACCTACGCTCATAATGAAATGGAGTTCGGTACCTGGAGATGCTCCTGGGCATATTACTTCAATTCGCCAATATATATGCGGCACTATCAGCGCCATATTGAGCCGTCTGAGCCTGTGGATGAGTGGGACGACCGAAACCGCTTGTACAGTCTCCATCCATATCTAAACGACTCAGCCGGCCATCCTGGGAGTGTTTCAAGATCGACGTAAGCTTGATATTTGTGCATAATTAGCAAGTCGCTGACAAATTACAGTGCTTACAACGACATGCTATTCCTTTGTGAAAAATACGCACCACTCGATACTCTTGGAAGGTACGATCCAGAAAACGATATTAGCGTTACACGTACATTCGTGAAGCATGCTACGCACAGTCTAAAAGACGCGCACTTAAGCAATTCTTAATCATCGTCTTCCTTTGCGAGGTAGAGTAAATTTTTGACCATTAAATACTACTCTCAGATTAGTAATTAAACTCACAGAACTATTACATTGAGCGTTCAGCTATTATCAATCAATCTATCTCCTCTTAATCTGTAATTAGATCAAGCACTAGAAAAATATGAATATATGATGCTTGAAAACCGACACCTGAACCTATTTGTTCTTTGAAATTCAATGCTAGTTGTGCATATGATACTTTTAGCTTTCATGTATACTACCTAATTGGTACTAGTGCCGGTACATAACTCAGCGCTTTCATGAAAAGGTACTCTCTTCTCACGAACAGTAATCAGCTACGAACTATACAAAATACTTGGGTCGGCACCATGACAGACAAACTCACCCAAATCCAAGACTGCCTCGACCAACTCCTCACCCAAATGTACGCCTCCATCCGCTACATAGACACCCACCACCCCCCCACATCCATCCCCAACCAACCAGACTTCACACAAAGCCAACCCACCCAATCCACCACAAACACCACAGCCGACCCCTCCCAACCCACACCCCAGCACACTCAACAAACCACCCAAACCCAACAACAACAAGACACCGAACCCGCCGAAATAAACCCAAACGACATCCCAAACCAACCCTCCAATCTAACAGACACAAAAGAAGTATTCGAAGCGCGTCTTCAAGAACTGGCGCAAGATCTTATTGTGAAGGAGCGGCAGATAGAGGCGCTTGTGGAGACGTTGCCCGGGTTGGGGAATAGTCAGCAGGATCAGGAACGCAGGATTAAGGAGTTGGAGGAGGAGTTGAGAGATGTAGAGAGGGAGAGATTGGAGTGGGATGTAGAGAGGGAGAGGTTGCTTGAAGTGGTGGAGGGGAAGATACTGGGGATCAGGAGGGTGTAGGACTTGGGAATTGCGGGGACAATGTGTCAGAGGAGGGTTTAATGGTGCCTATAATTCACTATTTTTGGTCGCTGGAAGTGCTCTAGCGACTAAAATAGAAGGCACGAAATCACTTCGATGGGAATAAGTTGAGCGTCTCACGAATTAGTGAGCAATTGACTATAATATCCAATTTTAAGAATCAATAAACGCCTAGGAGTACATCCCACCACCACAGAACGTGACTAATAATCAAATCGATCAGGCAGAACAGCAGGCGCAACCAACGTCCAACTATAAATACCGTAACAAACCCAAGCGCTCACAATCTTCACCCAACTGGCCCAATACGTCCTTCCCACAGGTACAAAATGTTGATCCTTCTCCGGCGTGACATTCATGGTCAAGAGAGTAGCAACCCAAGCCGTCGCTAATAAGAAAATAATGTGATATAGCGAGTAATTGTATTGTGTGGCGTTGCGCTCATCATCTCGAGGTTGCGCACCAGCGTCTGACTCGTCATCGCTGTCATCGTCGAGAGCGGACGCGGGGAGTGATCCACTTTCTACTGCCGCGCGAAGAGCAGCTGTGCGCATTTCGCGTCGGCTTGAGGGTTGTTGGGTTACGAGACCATGTTCGTAGTCATCCGTAGGTAACGAGCTGTAGGAGTTTCCTTTGGCTCCCAGGGCAAGTCCGTATGTTGCAGCTCGAGTAGTTGTCCATGCCATTGTTAAGAAGGTGACAACAGCTCCTAGAACGATCGATGCTGTGCGAGTGGCCTGGGCGCGCACTAGAGGATTGCAGTGTTTGTCGTCCGGTTCCATACCAACTGCGGACATGGTAAGGTAAGTGCAGTATACGCCAACCATAGCGGACTGACAGAGACCTGCACGTGGGTTGTATGCTTGAATGGTGGGGTGAATGGATAGTATAGCAATCCCTAGACAGAAAAGCATGTTGATCTAGAAGGTTAGCATCCTTTCCCGCGTGCATGGGGTGAAACAAACATACCGTAATCGCAGCCTGATTCATCGAGCAACCACCCGAAGCGAAGAAGATGTACATGACAATCGTCATAGCGATCGATGCAACATACATCGACGCAGTAGACCCAACAAGCAAAACCTGCCATGTCTTCGACTCAGTAGCATCAATCCTCTCTATGCAGTGCTCAGCCCAAGTGTGCGCCAGATCTACAAGCAGGATCAATCCCAATAGCAGAAAAAGCACAGCTCCAGCTAGCGCAACATAATTCCCCCAAACAAGGAAAAACCCCTCCGGTATCAAAAAGCTAACCACAATCAAGGCGAACCAACCCAATATCTTAGGTCCCCAGAACCCATTCTGTATTGGCGCCCTCCCATCCTTGGAACTCTGCACCCCAAGCAACATAACCGCCATCAAGAAATGGAACGAACCCAGCGCAAAATTAAGACGATGGACGGCGACAAATCCGTAGCAGCCGGAGCCATCACCGCAAGATATAGTCATGTAATCGAGAGTTAGGTGTTGGAGTTTCTTTATAGCCCAGTCCGTGAGCATGAGCCAGGAGACAATGGAGTTTATTAAGAGCATGAGGGCGTAGGCGATACGGGTTGCGATGCTGTTGTTACATTTTCCACATGCGCTGCATACTGCTGAGCAGGTCGCTGCTCCGCAACATGATCCGGCAAAGGCGGCTACCTGGAGTAGTGGTTAGTCTTGCGCGGGTCATGTGGGAGACCGTTACATACTGTGCCTAAGCTGGGGACGGCGAGAAAGGGTATGGATAGTAGAGCGCCCATCTTGGAAGGCTTGCGAGAGTGGTGGGAGATGTACGCAGTCGTTGGTAGTGGAGAGAAGGCGGTTTGAAGATGCAAATGCGAAGCGTGACGTTGGAGAGGCAGGGGTGGCGGAGCTGTGACGTGCCAAGGAATATCTCCACTTTAATGCTCGATTGGGCAATAAATGTGATAGTGCAGGGTGAACAAAACACTCCTTGTACTCATATTTAACAACTCAACAGTAAGAGCCAGTGATCTATAAGCCTCTATCGTATCAATCATATACAGACACTCAAAGATCAATCATCCAAGCCCAAAACCCCTAACAAAATTCAACTCATCAGCCTGCCTCCTCAACGCCCTCCCCATCATGGCACCATACTCCCTTTCCTCTCTCCTCCTACTCCTCTCATCATACTCAAGCGCTTCCTCTTCCAAATCCTGCAACTCCCACTTCTCTCTCCCAAAGCCAAGTAGTCCCACTCTCCCATCTCCCGTCCACGCTACAAGATTATCCTCACCAACGCCAACATACCCACTTTCCGTTGATTTCGGCATCGTTGGTAAAAGTAGTTGTACAATATCATCAGGTGGAGCTGCCGGGATGCCCATGAAAGTTTGTTCAGTGTAGGTCGATACCGTGGGGGGATTAATATTCCAAGATCGTATTGGAGAGAAGCCATCCCGTTCGACCCATTTGACATTTCCATCACCATCGGAATACACAATTTTTCCTCCGTGAGAGGTCACTGAGAGTAGTTTCGAGCTTGACGCTGTTTGTCTGTTTTGAAAAGCCGTGTTTTGCAGCATTGCTCTGCTTGGATGCGTGGCAGGAACAATTCGTGTGAGTTGTGATGGAAGTCCATATAGCTCTAGGGAGCCCTTCCCTTTGTACTCTCCAGCTGCCAAAAGCGTATGCCCGGGGAGAGCCTTAGCAGTCTGGATAGCAGAGATGCTGAGGGGATTGCTACTTGGAAAGCCCATTTCCCTTGGTGTGAATGAATGTGGAATACTGCGAAGACAAGATATTCTAGCGCCAGAATGAACAGTTCCTCGTAGCTTGGGAAAGAAGCGACGATCATAATTCAGTAGAGAGGTAAATCGACCAGCAACCCATATGGAACCAGTACCGTCCTGTTCTTGATCTTCTGGGACGTGCACAATTGACAGAGGTCCCGGCTGCGAGAGACTGACATAGTTCAAGCTTCTAAACCTCCCTCTCGTGGTGGAATATTCCGGTGATCCTCCTATAAGCTCCAGACGAACAGCTGAATCCGGATTCACGCTCTGGAAAACTTGCTGTCGTGGATCGTGTAGGTGAAGCGTTAGATTCGTGCCCACTGTGATGGGAGTAGGATGTCTAGCCTCTGAGAGCGCAGTAACTGGTGCGGGATATCTTTCTCTGCTGATGACTTGAAGAGTCTCGAGATCGACCTCTACAACCATATCAATGACACCAAAATATCCCTTTTTGCTCTTGCTATCCATGCTCACGCATTCCACAGCACCAGTCTCCGTCATGAAGGCCTTACTCTCTGATATAGCCTGCTCACGATCCTTATTAGCACCCAACCCCGTCAAAAAGCAAGAAGGCGTCCTGCTTATAAGTCTTCCTTGTCGGTCTCCATTTTCGATTTCCCAGATACCAACAGACCCGTCATCCAAAGCCCCTACCACCTTTTCAGCAACACTCCCATCCTGGCCATAAATCAATCCTACACCAGTGACATCCCTCGTCTCCTTCTCTTCTCCACCAACACCATCTTTGACACCTTCAAACCAACTCACAGAGATATCAGCATTCCGTTGTATGTACTCTTCATAGTAATTGATCCTCTCCCCTGGGAAACCAGGTTCCCAATTGGCCAAGGCACGTAACCTCTCTTTTCCCTTCTCATTTTCCTTTTGATTTTCATCCCCTTCCCCTAAGATGGCCGTTCTGGTATCCAGCTCTGTAGCTGGGGCTGACGGACCAGTCATGTTCATCATAGCCTGCAAGAGGGGTTCATATCGCGC
The DNA here is from genome assembly GCA_010583015.1 of Tothia fuscella. Lineage (NCBI taxonomy): Eukaryota > Fungi > Ascomycota > Dothideomycetes > Venturiales > Cylindrosympodiaceae > Tothia > Tothia fuscella. The sequence goes on from MU007012.1 coordinate 877,388, forward strand.
ATCACTCGCCGCAAGTCGCAACTGCCGCAACCGCCTCTTCTCTTGGTAAGATTCCTGGAAGCATTTTTCACGCCAGAGTGTTGCATCGCGGGCTAAGCGGAGAAATTTGCTTGAGAGGATTTGAATGGGGATTAATTCCTTAGGTGTTAGAACTACGGGAGGCGTTAGCACTTATTAAAGTGATTGGGGATTATGGAACGTACAAGAGAGTATGTGTAGAAGTAGTTCCGAGGGTAAATTGTCCATTTAGACCGGCCGTAGGATATTGTGAGGAGGATGTGTGGATGTGGAGGAGCTGGGAACTGGAAGTGGAAAAAGCAGTTCGTAGTGGGAAGGTTGTAACTGTACCCGTCTTGGGAGCATGGATATCCCCCGTCAGGTACGCGACGGCCCGATCGTTATTACACAATCACGATCTGAAAGGGATCCCTGCTTTGAAACCAGCAACCCAAGTGCATGATCTTTGATATGTGGGCATTTAATGTTCGGGAACACATACTGACCTTATCGGTCGAGACAAGGCTGAGAAGAGTATGTTTGCTATACAATTTATAAAGCCAATCGATTGGCAAGATACATTAATTACTATATTACACAGGTATGTGGCTAGACACTATTTACTCTTTATTCGCACTCATGGGTTAATCGTGATATAAACAATAGCCAGCCCGTTCACACATTCCTAAAATGACTATAACACCCTCGCTCCTTCTACTATGCAATCAAACCAGTAATATGTACACACACCAAAAACCAATGTACCAACATCCTTCTATACTAAATCGTGAGTGTCCCATCTCTTTGTCGTACCCTTTTTGGGTGGACTCCAGTTTTTGTACAAGCAACTGCACAGGGTTGTAGGATCCACAGCCGTTATGTTTCGCGTTATCCGCTCTCCAATGTTCCCATTGACAGTTTTGTAACAATTGGGAACGTTTTCCCCACCACCAACGGTCTGTTCCGCTCGCACCGCAAATGGCCACAGCTGGTACGCAATACTAGCTTTGGCTTGTTGGTTTGTTGTCGGGTAATCCTTTGCACGTTTCGTGTACAGATAACCCGTGAATGTCGTGTGGTTGAAGAAGCACTTGGAAGCGGAATTGTCGCCCGTAAGCGCCACTGTTGGTATGACCTCCTTATCCATGGTGATTTGGAAAGTATACCTCTCACTTGACATGCCTTTGTCCGCCAACGTAAGTGGAGCATCCTCGAAGGTTATAGCAAAGGGGTTCTGCGTAGATGATATAGCGTAGCTGTCTGACTTCTCGCCAGGCTTAATTTCCCAATTAAATGTCGTCATCGCCTTCGATCCGTCGCTCTGGTAAACGGTGGTGTACGGATAGCACGACCAAGTATCCGCATTCGAAGCACAATCGGCCTGTACGGTGTCGAGAAAGGAGACAAACGAGTAGGTTCCTAAGGGGAAGTTCTTGTTAAGCGATGGCGTAGCTGCTGAAGCGCCGTTCCCGTTGGACGATGATGAGCCAGACGAGCCTGATGAGCCTGATGAGCCAGATGAGCCAGATGAGCCAGATGAGCCAGATGAGCCAGATGTAGGCGTAGATGAGTCGCCTGCATTTGTCTGAGATGAATCTCCACTGTTACTATTAACACGTTAGCTGTTGACACACTCATATAGATTAGAAACGACCTTACCTGTTTGAATTGCGTTTCCTGATTCCAAGGATAACACCAGCGATAAGAGCGATAAGTGTTATAATGAATAACGCTATAAACAGCGCTATTCGTTTCCATCCTCCCTTTCTCGTAAAGAAGTCACAATTCCTCCCACGCGATGACCTCCTCCCAGGTAGGTCTGCCTTTTCCGCGAATATGCTGTATGAATAGCCATGACTTGATCGATCTATGCTACGCTTTGACGGCTCTCTGGGTGATGCTGGCGTCCTTCCGACTGAATTCCAGGAGCCACGTTTTGGCTTACCTGCGGCAGCATTGTTTGAATTCTCCATTATCACCGACAATCGCATTCCCGCAGGCGTAGAAATTCGTTTGGGAGGTGACGAATCCAGCGAGCCCTTCGAGCCAGAATTTATAGGGAGAAAAGCCATGATGATCGAACAGGACAGGTATTATGAATTGATGATATAACTTTGAGCTGCGTGGGGATTGCAGTATAAGTCAGGATCTGGAGAAGTTGGAGAACATTACGGTCGCGATATCACGAATCGTTACACTCCTGCAGCCGGGGATTTGGAAAGCGAACGTCTATTGCGCCAATGGTTTGATTTTTGCAGCTTGAACAGAGAAAGATGGTGGAAAGTCGAAAGCAAGTAAAGGTACAGGTCAATGGTAGCGAAAAGAAAGATTGTGAGTTGCAGTAGTGAGGTTGAGCTTCATGGTAACAGACAATAGAGGAGACAAATGAAGATCTGGAGCTAGTGACGATAGAGCAAATAGAGCTAGCAGCATGTACAGCTGAAGATGGCAATCCGCTAGCGGGTGCACCAATTGAGAGCTAGAAAATACTCCTCCCGAGCTGAATTCGGATGAGATTCTCACTTGGCATTTATCGAAAGACAAGCGAGTCAGGGCCATTGCTGTGGCGTAGATAAAGGAAGGACATCTGATGCAAAGACACGCTCATCATATATAACATGGCTATGGAAGCCGTGAGTGCTTAAGAGATCAATTGACGCGCTGAAGTCAGGTTCCTGGCTTTCTTTGGTATATGTCCAAAGAGATGAGGTTGAAATAGACATAGGATTTTCAAACCGCTGGAAACGAAAGCTTGGCATTTTTAATCGAGAAGTTGCGACCTCAATGCGCTTCGAACCGCGCTACAACAAATAAGTATCGTACTCCTTGTAATCTACCGATCTTGGAAGCAGCTACCTAGAGATTATATGAGTTAGCCAGTCTTCCTTGCACTTCTGCGAGGGATTGAGCTTTTTGTACTTCGAAGTTCGCTGAATCTGATGATCTGGCCTTCAAAATGACAATACATGTATGGAGCTACAACGCAGCGATATGAAAGCCCTTCCCCAGATGTCTGCCGTGATTGAGGCCGTCAATAACCATTGATCTACGAACATGAGTTTTCACATCGGGTATCCATCAGTTCCACCACAAACCAAGTTTATCAATTGGGCACCCCGGACTCAGAAGCCCCCAAATTCACAGGTACAAGACACGGAAATTTCAACCACTCCACTCGGCTCACCTAGAAGGACTGGGTCTGCCACATTTTCTTCCAAGGGTAGAATAAACACGACCACAGGCTCTTCCGAGACAAATCAACGTACCACTAATTCTTCAAGCTTTCCCCCAAGGAGGATTGTTGAGGTGCCTGCGAGTAATACCACGATGAACGGTCCTCTGTTAACGGTTCCCATCGTGCATGGCGCGTCAGATGGTGATGCGACACATCGACCAACAGAATCAAGGTACCGCAAGATAGACCCACCAACGCTTTATCTAGAAAAGCTCGCGACAGGTTGGATGAAAGAACGTGGTGATCAGCAGCGATCTGGAATTCGATATATCCTCGACAGACTTCCAGAGGGGTATGCAGTGTACGAACGGCCAAGGCCTGGCAATCCAAATCACATGGATAGATACTGTTTTGGTCACCCTCAAGGAAAAGCATTTGATTCGCCGAACCGATTTCTGCCCCATTTTCTCAATCTAATGAAGAAGGGTAATAATCATGGCTGTAATTGTACTATTTGCTCCAGCCCCGGCTCTGGGAAGAAACCAATAGGAAAACCGCTTGGGAAACCGCTGGGTAGACCACCCGGAAGCTTGAATCTTCCTACAGCTTCCAATCCTCCACTCCTTAACTCCACATCTGGGCCAGCAAGGCCAAAAGGGAAACAGTGGATCGACGGTAAAACTGATGATGAAGGATCGCCGGACGTCTACCGCACTCTCATCGACCAATTGAAGGTAGCAGGTTCATTGGATGTGCCTATCACAGAGCTGTTCAGCATGGACTGGCGGGCTGAGCGGGCAGAACTACAGAAATGGCTCCAGAGCCTCTCCACACAACCTTTGTGGATGCCAAGAAATGGTGATGTCGTGCTCTTTGTACGACATCTTCTGGTCAATGAAGAAGTAAAGTATCACTCCGAGTCTGGCCACTTTAAGATTTGGAACGGCAAACTATGGGTTGGTTTTCCAAAATGGGAAGCGGCAGTGGTCACCCAGACCCCGGAAGAAGTTCTTGACCTTGAGGACATTGTCGAAGAAACGCGCAAAGAGCTTTCAGTCACCTACTCTGGCTTTCGTGTGGAGCCACTCCCAGACCCTAACAGCACTTCCAAGCCTCAATCAAAACAATACACATATGTACGCCTTGATCAAATTCGCCCTCTCACCTTTTGGAGCGAATTGTTATCGGGTACCAAAAAGGAAGCTTGGAGTCCAACTATAAAGCACGCTCATACCGCCGCATCAACGATCTCTCTGGAGGGCAAATATCGATTCCACGGTCAATGGCCCCTTGCCAAGATTCACTGCCGCGGCATGTACCTAGGCGCAGAATTCATCAAAGAAGGCGACATCGTGCGACTACTTCCTGAAGAAAAGGGAGCAAGCGTGACGGATATTCTCAAAGTCACGTCCATCTCATTAAATCTCTCCAAACTCGACACGGCATCTGGAAACGATTACGATGATGGGCACCCTTATAATTCAAATGTGCGCGTCACTGGCAAAGGATTTACGCTCGATAAATCTCGAGCTAGTGGTCCCCTGCCAGCGAATGCTGACCTACCAGAAGATTTCGACCGGTATGGGAAGTTTTACTATCACCAGGAACCACACCTATATTCTCAAGTACCTTTCCATCGGGTCATGGGTCGCTGTTTCGAGCCGCGTGCTATCGAACGATGGTTTCCTGCTGAACGAAGCTCGGAATCACCTCTCAATCTAGGCTTGGGGATTAGAGGTCTACTAGCAGCTCGCTCTTTCTCCGCGCAAATCAATAAACGTATACCTGAGGGGAAATCATGGTTCTGGGCGGATTCTCGAGTAGAGGCACTCGATCTGTATGAAGTCAACGGGTACGAAGTCTCGAGCCAAGACAAGGAGAGAAATCCCAAAGAGTGGCGCAAGGAAATTCGCATCATAGAAGGGGTTGCACGACCGGGGGAGAAAGCAGCCGCGCAGGTTACGAACCAGATGCCTCACAAGATGCGTAATAACAGTATGATTAATACTGCTATTGGTCTTATGGGGAATGGGGAAGGCTCGAGTGGGCAGGACGAGTCTCGCGATGCGAGTAGGAAAAGAAGTCGCTGTGCAATGGACACAGGTGATGAAGATAACGAGGATGATCATTTTGTTACTCAGATGGCCGAAGGGATAGGGCTGCCGATGGATGATGAAATGGCGACCGATGAAGAGGACTTTGGTGAGATTGTTCAGGATACTCCCAAAGGGCATCGAGTGATGATAGTGATTGACTAAATTTTGGATGCGAATATTGAGCTTTGATACGGTTACGTGGGAAGGCAGGGCATGCGTCTTTGCATTTGCTCTGGATACATGCATCCCACTTGCCAACATACTTACTTACCTAACCCATGTAGAATAGCAAAAGGTCAAAAAATGACCAAAAATACATCTTATGCAACTTGCCCAACGAGGAAACACATGTGATTGGTGCGCTCCCCTGCATTACAAGCATGGTCATTTAGCATGGCAATCGTTCGCGGGTTGCATCATCGTACTGCGACGAACCCACCACCCTGTTTGTTTTGAACCGAAGCATATTTGAAACAAAACAATAAGACGTTCTGAACCAGTCGTGTAAAAAGAGGGTGGCTGGGGAGAGATCTTGAGATCCCATCCGACTCAAGGATGAACACTTACACTGTCTTAGGATCCTGGTCGTCTGATTTCGCTATCGCGTCCTCACTCTTAATATTCACCGTTTTTACTCATCATTCCCTACCCACTCTTCTACTATGACACTTCACAACGAAACCTCTACATATCCACCTACAAGTAACATCTGACGGTTATGAGACACCTTCCCACCTCTTCTCATAGACTCGGCGGCGCATGCTGAGCATTCTCCATGGACCCTTCACTAGAGTTAGCGCGAAGTGACTGCATTCCGCAGTGTTGTTGTGGTTCGGAAGAATGTGGATTTCTGCAGAATTCGAAGAAACTATTGGACTCTCTGGAGCGTGACACGCGCACCGCTGGAGAGCTCGGACAAGTGCGTAGTTCTCTTATCTTTTTGATAGACTCCACCTTTGCGATCTAAACGCGCGGTATACGTACCGTCAACATGTCACTAATGTTCGCCTTACAGGCTCTACTTACTCGACATGAATCTTATGTGGCAGATGCGGAGGAAGACCGCCGGCGTATGGAGCTCAAGGTTGAGTGTTTGGAGCGGGAAAAGCGGGAGTTGGAGGGGAGGAATAAAGAGACTGTAGAGGAGAATCGGAGGTTGCTAGATCAGCTAGAATCACTGAATACTGCATGCGCCGAGTCGGAGATGAAGGTCTTGTCCATGACAGAGCTGTTGCGGTCGACGGACCAAGAGCTGGAGAGGCTTAATGGACTTGTGGCGCGCACAGAAGGACTACAATTACAACTGGCGCGGCTGGAAGATGAGCAAGCTTCGTTGCATGCGACTCTGGCTATTACGAAGGAGGAAGAGCATGCAGTTTTACTACAATGGCAGAAGGCTGAACGGACGATATTGAGCCTGCAGGACCAGATTGACAAAATAGAGTTTGATGCGCGTGAGGAACGCGAGCGTCATACTGAGGTGGGTCTCATCACATATGTTGTGCTATTATCTGTGCTAACATCTAATGTAGCTCATTGCGCGTATGGACCGGCGTCGCGCTGTCGAGGCCGAACTGCGAAATAGCAGATCACAACTTGACTCGGCGAAGAAACGCAAGAGTCAGCAGCCGGACGACAATGGCGGTAATGTCGTCTCACATTTTGTAAAGGATATACTACAAGACAACGCGAACCTGCAACTTGGAATCGTCGAACTGAAGGAGATGTTGGACCGCTCCAACGAGGAAGTGGAAAGGCTGCGGCAAGTCATGGAGCAACCAGACCTCGCATCACCACTCACGACGCCTACACAGAATTTGGGATCAGAGCTCAATACGAAAGAGCTACATGTCCACCATCACTATCACGCGCCAACGACTGCCGCAGCTCAAAGTACAAAACCTCTACGCCCTCAAATTGCTCGGAGAGCACGGAAAAAGCGCACAGGCTTAACTTCTGGGTCTTCTTCTGGATATACAACTCCTCGCTCCTCTATATCAGCTATTCACTCTCCAGCCCGTGGGTCAGCCGCATCGGCAATATTATCGCAAACCTCCGTCACCATACCACAGCAACGAAGTCAAAGATGGTCAATACAATCGAGTCAGACGGGATACACAAACTCGTCTTCACTGCCCAGCTCGCCGTATACCGACTCGGTATTCGATCGTGTTTTCAGCGATATTGGGACTGACTTATCACATCCCACAAGTCCGGAGAGCGGGGGTGTGCTCTCTCCGTTTGCAAGTTCTGCATTAGGAAACGCAGACTACCAGCGAAGCGACTCGATCCCGCGGTTGTCTCTTGATGGCAGTATGCGTACAGTATCAGAAAGCACCGTCCCACTGGCTCAGCAGCTGTCAAAGACTGTCAAAGCCAACAATAAAGGGAAAGTCAAGCGTGAGTCATTCACGCCTGATTTCGATGCATGGCAAGCTGGTCATTCAATCATTCTTGAAGAGGATGAAGATCTTGATGTTTTTTGCAAAGATGCAACCAAACAAGAGGCATCAACAGAGGATAGCGAATATTCACCACTCAAAGCATTCGCACCCAAGCTGCGTCGAGCAGCATCTCACGAGAGCTTAATGTCTGTATCTGGCATGGACATTCACACCTTACAGTCCCGCCCATCGCAGCTTCTAGCTGGGCACCGGCTCCTTTCTGCATCACCTGCGACTGGAAGCAGCAGTCAAGCAGTCCTCAGTGGTACAAGTGCTACCGCTATTCGCCCGACGCTTTCGAGATTCGATAACGACAGTCGATCGTACTTGTCCGGTATAGCTGCAAATCAGCGGAAGCCTATGGCCAAGAAAGCCAGTGTTGGAAATCTAGGTCAAAGAGTTGGTGGATGGGTGCGGGGAAGATGGGGTTATGCTCCAGATGATGCAGCAACTGTGCTGCCAAAGACGGCAATCACAGTCGCAAATGCTGTCGCAAAACCAGATACGGTCTCGACTCACTCACTCCCAAAGAGTGTGAGATCCATTTCGTCTTCGGTGGTAAGTGCCGATGGTTCTATACCAGACTCGCCACGAAAGCCTTCCTTAGTGATGCGCCCACCGGGTATTAATCAGTCAGGGCCAATATTCGGATTTGCTCCCGAGGCAAGGGTGGCGAAACGGGTCGTGTCCACAGGAGTAGATGTGGCAGCTTTGAGGGAGTGTTTGGAGAATGGATGAGTGGAAACACTAGCAATTTTTGCATAGCTTCTTTTTTGGATGAAGTTTTTTGGAGCTCTCACGTAATGGGAGAGCAGTAATTCTTGTTTTTTTAGTGGAGTCGGTTGGATATACCCCTGAACCCTATTTGTAGGAATTGAATTTTCTTCTTGGAGAGAATGCTCCTACTGACCTTAGTCGCGGCCTAGTTAGTAACTTCAATAGAATTGACCGAACGGTATTCCGAAGATGTATATTATGGGAACCCCACCCCTATTGTTTTATGGTTCTTGCCAAACTTGGAAACCAATGAAGCGGAAAGAGGCTGAGCACGTGGAGACGTCGAGGATACTGATACAGAAATATGGATACGCTACTTTGGCGGGTACGCGGATGCGAAAGCGCACAAAGATCAATAGTCCTACACGCAGAGAAAAGGAGTTCACCATTATATAATTGTGTCATTCTGAGAAAAGGAGTTTACACCGTGCGTTTGCCTCCGAAATAGTCTGGTACTCCCAGGGCACTGAGCAGAGTCTTTAATCTTTAGATCTTGCCCGATCATGCGGTCAGCCAATGTAAGTGCCCGCTTTCACTAGCGTGTCGTGTTTGCTCCTCACCGATCAACGGTCCCGCTACTCCGTTTCGTACCATTAAAACAAGAGATTCCATCGACGTTCTAGAAGGGTTCATCACAACCAACGCCTCCATATTACAAATATACAACAATTCCAATATACAAATCGAGATCTACATCTCTTAATCCACAAACTATAGAAAAGCAATAAGGGTCATGTGTGCACTTTCCACCGCAAATGTCGGCACTTTGCCAATAATGCCGTAGATCACCTTAATAATGCATATTGCCTGCTGCTGGGAGGCTTGCTCTTGCGTGCTATTGTGGGGTTCGCTCACCTCTGGTAGGCTTATAGTCCCACGGGTCATTGCCACTCTTTCTCTTTTAGCTAGCACACCGTAAATTGTTTGGGCTTGTGGGTAGGAGCGTCTGCATAGTAGTGTGTACGCGGACCTGCCAGCACCCTGGATCAAGAAACTACTGCCCTTAATAACCTCTTTGCGCATGGGAAACGTGTGTGCTGGCATGGGTGTGGTCTTGGGCGGGTCTTTCCTGTCTAGTCTCTTTGTATAAAGAAGGAGTCTCTCCTCGCTATGAACATGTCTTTTGGTTTTATGTTAATGTCGTCGCTTGCGTTGGATTCGTCAATATTTAGTTGCTTGTACTCGCTTTGGTGTCGAAACAAATTGGATAAGAATGGCTATGGTTGATACTACTATGGATTATTTTACTAGCAAGAGACGGCGTGTCTCTGTTGACAGTGTTGATGAGGATGATCTTGAGTTGTACTTTGCTTCATATGTCCCTCTTTCAAACTTGCCTACCCCTCCGTTGTCGTCTTCGTCTTCTCCGATTACGACAACTGAGTTGTCAAACGGAGTGCCTGGCGTCACTTGTAAGTAAATCGTACCCGTCGTTTATTCGTGGAGGTTTCGGATAATTCAGAACGCTAATGCTTCGACTAGTGCCTTCGCAACAATTGTCTCGCCTTGTACCGCAAAAAGCCTCCAGGCACCGTCCTGCTCCAGCATTAATTGCTACCTACCTCGCTCGAGCACAACTTCCAGAATCCACAGTCGCTCTGGCTGCATGTGTACTCGATACACTCAGTTCACGGTTCGTCCGAGCATGGCAAAGAGAATGTGAAAGAGTCAAGACATGTCACCAGTCGAACTGGTCTATATGCTCGTCCATCACGAAATCCGAACTCATTGTCCTGGCCGCTCTCGCCGTCGCGAGTAGCTTTTTGGATGATGTCCGGGGCGAACCAAAATGGTGGGCAAATTTCGTTGCGAATGGCGAGGTCGAAGTGAGGGAAGTGGACGCAACTGTTCGTTGTATATTCAAGGATCTGGACTATGACTTGTGCAGTTTCACGGCTGAGGAGGTGGAAGGGATGAGGCTGGAGCTATACGGACCCGTCAATGCTGCAGCAAGACAATTTGCGAAACAACATATGCTCGCTCGGCTGGACGTGGACTTTTCTGGACGAGATTTGGGAATAATAACTCCGGAAAAAACGCCGCTGGAGGTTGATTGGGAGACCTGAGATCGATAAGAGGGCGGGTTTGGTCGGTTTTCTTGTTTTGTCTGTTACGATGATACCCTATGCATGTTATTAGAGTTATTAATATTTTTTGAATCATATTCCACGCTCAGATCTGTTCCACGATTGGGATTGGGCCACAAATGACTCAAATTTTTGCCCTTGAGGAGACGCCCTTCAAGCTTATCGGAGTAACACCGATACTGGAAACTATTTCAAGATCTATAAGATTTTAAGCATATTGGAAAACTCTAAGAGTGTCCCTTTCGAATACATCTGAATGACCTTGGAAAATGGGATTACTGCGATATAACATCGGCCATAAAATATGTGCTTCGTAAAAGTCGAGAGTACTGCTCAGTATGCCTGAGAAATGTGCAAGGCTGACGATACCTTCTTAGTGATCATATTTCCGGACATTCCGGGAGGCATTGACTTTTGTGATGGGTCAAATGTGTCAACCTGCTGTATGAAAATAGTGAACAAGGAAAAGAACTAAACATATCCAATTGCTTCCACATGATCTTTCCAATTCATGTGAGAAGGTGCGTGTCCGCAGATTTTTGATGAACAAAGTTTCAGCGATATAGATTGAACTGATAAGCCTGCATCTTGCCCCTCATAGGACATTGCTTCGAGGGCCAGTAGGCTCTGGAGCTATGCCGGGATTGAAGCAGTAAGGGAAGCACGCCATTATCGTCACCGTTGCTAGTAAAAGGGGTGACTTAAGTAGACTAAGGGGCATTGATGAGGGTGTTCTGAAGGTGCATTATTTCCAAGCAGGATGAGATCATGGCGGTCAAAGACGTTGAGCAGTTCTAGACGGGAAGGAAGCCCATTTGGAGGCACAGACCTCGTTTTGGTGGGGTAGAGGCTGTTTTGGACAGGGATCTAGCTCTCACCCGCATCGAGTCTCTTCCTCCACTGAAGTGCTTCTTCATTTCTTCTTCACATTTACATTTCATTCTGTTTAGCTCAAGATGGCTTCTTCTACTCTTGCTGAGCGAAAGGCTTCGTCGGGCCCAAGGGAGCGAAAGCCTTCAATGAGTGCCCCTCTTCAAGAATTGGCACCTGTGGGCCCTGGCTTCACTCGCCCAAAGCACAAGAGAACAGTGTATGTTTACAGTCGTTGCATTGGCTGGACTCTGCTGACTTCCTAGTACTGGCTTTGGTGCGGCTGATATCAAGGCTGTCGAAGCTTCAATTCCAGAGCCCCAACGTGCTGCGTAAGTGAATTTCGTCCGAAACATGATCAAATGCTAATATTGTTTTACAGATGGAAAAACTTTGTATGTCATATCAATTGACAGCTGCGATGCATTCTAACCACTCTAAATAGGCTCCTAAACCATTCACATCCTCTGAAGAATTTGAGGTTTGTAATTTCTACACCTATAAACCTCGAAACCCAATTAATACCGCATAGAAAGATGCAATCAGACATATCGAGACCACCTTGGCTCGTTCCATGTACAATTGTGATGAAGGGTAAAACTAGCGACGTAATTTTCTGGCTCAGAGCTAACGTGCATGTAGAGCCGCATATGCTGGAACAGCTTTGGCATTCCGCGATCGCCTAGTCATTGATTGGAACAAAACCCAGCAAAATCAGACTTTCAAAGACCCAAAGAGGCTTTACTGTATGCCACGTATAATCTATATTTTATTGCCATGGACTGATGAATTCACAGATTTATCACTCGAATTCCTTATGGGTAGAGCACTTGATAATGCGATGCTCAATGTCGGCCAAAAAGACACTGCAACTAGTAAGAACAGTCCTCCAAATTATATACAGAACAACTGATGTACATTTGCAGAGGGACTCTCGGATATGGGTTTCCGCATGGAGGACATCATCCAACAGGAGCACGATGCTGCTTTGGGTAATGGTGGTCTAGGGCGCCTAGCAGCATGCTTTTTGGATAGTATGGCATCGCTCAACTACCCTGCGTGGGGCTACGGTCTTCGATATAGGTATGGCATCTTCAAGCAAGAGATTATAGATGGATACCAAGTCGAGGTTCCCGACTACTGGCTTGACTTCAATCCTTGGGAGTTTCCACGTCACGATATTACTGTTGACATTCATTTCTATGGTCATGTTAATCGTTACCAGTAAGTTTTCCGAAGCTAGAATGAATAGTGTCACTAATTACACAAACAGGGATGACACTGGAAAGACCGTCTGCCAGTGGGAAGGGGGTGAGATTGTGACCGCATGTGCCTTTGACGTTCCAATTCCTGGTTACGATACTTCCACTACCAACAACCTACGTCTTTGGGGTAGCAAAGCAGCAAGTGGCGAATTTGATTTCCAAAAGTTCAACTCCGGGGAATATGAGAGTTCTGTTGCCGACCAACAACGTGCTGAAACCATCTCGGCTGTGCTATACCCCAATGACAACCTAGAGCGTGGTAAGGAACTCCGCCTGAAGCAGCAGTACTTCTGGTGTGCTGCTTCTTTGTTCGACATTGTCCGTCGTTTCAAGAAAACTAAGCGCTCTTGGTCGGATTTTCCCAACCAGGTCGCCATTCAACTCAACGACACGCATCCAACACTCGCCATTCCAGAGCTTTTGCGTATTCTAATCGATCTCGAAGGCTTAGAATGGGACGAGGCGTGGAGCATCGTACACAAGACGTTCGGCTATACCAATCACACTGTCCTCCCCGAAGCATTGGAGAAATGGTCCGTCCCACTTATGCAACACCTTCTGCCTCGCCATCTTCAAATTATCTACGACATCAACTTCCAATTCTTGCAATATGTGGAGCGCAACTTTCCCAAAGAACGGGAAATGCTTGGACGTGTTTCCATCATTGAGGAATCTCAGCCAAAGATGGTTCGCATGGCTTATCTTGCTCTGATTGGCTCCCACAAAGTCAATGGTGTCGCCGAGTTGCACTCCGACCTCATCAAGACCACTATCTTTAAAGATTTTGTCAAGATCTACGGCCCAGACAAGTTTGCCAACGTCACCAACGGCATCACTCCTCGTCGCTGGTTGCACCAGGCTAACCCACGCCTCTCCGAGCTGATCGCTTCCAAATTGGGCGGCTACGACTATCTCAAAGATCTGACTTTACTTCATAAATTGGAGTCTTTTGTTGACGACAAAGCCTTCCGCAAGGAATGGGCAGAGATCAAGTATGCCAACAAAGTTCGTCTGGCCAAACACATCAAGGAAACCACAGGACACAGTGTCAACCCATCAGCTTTGTTCGATATTCAAGTCAAGCGTATACACGAGTACAAGCGCCAACAGCTCAACATTTTCGGTGTCATTCATCGCTATCTTGCCATCAAGTCAATGGATGCGGAAGCGCGTAAACAGCTTGCCCCACGGGTTTCCATTTTCGGTGGAAAGGCTGCTCCTGGATACTGGATGGCGAAGACTGTCATCCATCTGATCAATAAGGTCGGCGATGTCATCAATAACGACAAAGATGTTGGGGATCTTCTTAAGGTCATCTTCATCGAGGACTACAATGTTAGCAAAGCTGAGATCATCTGCCCCGCTTCCGACATAAGCGAGCATATTTCTACCGCCGGAACTGAGGCTTCAGGTACTAGCAACATGAAGTTCGTCTTGAATGGTGGTCTTATCATCGGCACGTGCGACGGAGCAAACGTGAGTTGAGCATATGTTTTTTACACGATCCAGGAGTATTAACTTTTGACTAGATCGAAATCACTCGTGAGATTGGCGAAAACAATATCTTCTTGTTCGGAAACCTTTCTGAGGATGTCGAAGATCTACGCCACGGTCATGTCTATGGGACTTATCAGCTTGACGAAGGTTTGGCATCTGTGTTTGATGAAATTCAAAAGGGCACGTTCGGCGATGCAAATGCATTCTCGGCTCTCGTCAACGGAATCGTCGAACATGGCGATTACTATCTCGTATCTGATGACTTCAACAGCTACTGCAAGACTCAGGATCTTATTGACGAGTCATATAAAAACCAGGATGAGTGGATCACCAAGTGCATCACGAGCGTTGCCCGCATGGGCTTCTTCTCTAGCGACAGATGTATTGACGAGTATGCTGAGATGATCTGGAACATCGAGCCAATACAACCATCGAAGACAACTGATGGGTTGTAAGCTCAAATAGAGTTCCAACGATCGGAATTCATGCTGTGCTATTCACTTGGCCTTACGAGGCTACTTGGTTGAGTTTGGGATTGAGAATGACATGTACTCGGGGCGTACAAGTATGATAGTATCTAGATCAAAAGAATATAGAAGTAGCCGTAGGAATAACATTGGCCACCTACGACTCAAGTCGCCTACAATGAAAGCATAATCTAGGTCTTTGCAGTGGAAAACGACCGGGGATATTCAATGATCACAGCACTTCAATACCACCACATAGCCACGTCGACATCCCACAACACTTCACTTCCAATTACCAGCATCTTTTGTCCCGTCTCCTATACGCTTAGCTCCACTATCCATTCCATCTCCCACATCTGCGATGCCTTTTCCAACATTCTTTCCTGGCCCACCAGTGGTCTCGGAAACAGTATTACCCAGTCCACGGCCTGCAGCTCCTAAGATGCCTCCAGCAGTGTTTGTAAGGCCGCCGACCTTAAAACGGTTAGCATTAAGTTGAGTAGGTTCACGCAGTCTTACTCACGGCATTACCAACTGTGCCAGTGACGGCCTTAGCTTCTTTCGTCACGCCCGAGTCTTCTTGTACTACACCCATTATGTATTGTTTGAGGATATGAACATGTTTGTCTGTGGAATGATTTGGAATGTTGTGAAGGTCTATCAATTCACAGCCACTTGTTACAACCTTATATATAGCCGAAACTGAACTCTAAAACAAGGTCGAAGTGCATCCCTGCATCGGAAATTCATCATTGGATCGATCTGAGTGATTGACATCGCAGTGTCTTAACTTTTCTCCATCCCCAATGACGCTCGCTCATTGAGGTTACCTGACGTCATACTGCGCGGCCTCAGCCTTCTAGGCTTCTAGGAGAAAATTCAATCGCATAAGCATACAAGATAACGTGAGGTGATTCTAGCTGCTGTTCATCTCCCGACCTGTTTACAGATTCTGATTGACCAGGATCTACATTCTTGGGCAATCTTTTGGTATTAACATATCCAGCAACTGGCTAATGAGATTTTTGATACGAAACCCGTTGAGGCAATTCTGTTTTGGAACAGGCCACAAGAAATGGTACTGATTTAAAAGCTACGTTTCTCTCCATCGAGGTGTGGCGCAAAGAAGCTCTGTCTTCAACTTAGCTGAGTGTGAATTCGTTGCGGAGCTTCATTCTCCGACGCTCAGAAAGATCGCGTCTGAAGTGATAAAAAGGATCAATATAGAGCACTATGCTTGTAGCATCCTGGCCCTTTGTGGACTTTGTGAACTTCACTGACAGCCATCCGACAGTAGCTGCTTGAGATTTCATGATCTACTAGCATGGGTACGGGTCGTTTCTCTCCGTGCAGACGGACCATTCAACACACTGATGTGACCAAAACATCAGAAAAGTTTGTGAATGTTTTCAGTCTGTATTTAGAGAATTCGAGCTATACCCCGAATCAAGTCTTGTACGAGTTACTGGTGGCGGCTCAGAAGACGGACTGGTGACTCTGCTTGAGTTAGATGGTGCTTTGGAGGTGTGCTCTCTACGAGACAAGGCGCAGATACAAGTAATCGTAGCATCTGTACTGCTGATAAGCTGCTCGTTCTCAGGTTGCTTGCGTTGGGCGGTACGAGAATTCTGAAAACTATCACGTGATAGATTCTCCTCCAGACATGCTACAGTCAACCCGGATTCAACACTCGGAGAGGAGTTTTCATGGTGTAGAGCATGACGGCGATGCCTCTTACAGTTTGCGCGGCGCCACGCGAAGAACTCCTCTAATCAAGGTCAGCTCAAGATTTTCAAGGTCGGATATTCACTTGACTTACCAGCGTAAGGTGGAGTTAGCCCCGGTTGGGCAGGCATTGGTCCAAATTTACTGCGGTCATCACGCTGCCAGTAACGCGTACCGACTGCTTTCCAAACCTCTCCACGGATCAAGAATGGGTCTCTTGCTCCATTTAGGTCGATCTCTTGCTCTAATCGCTCCAGGTTAACTTCTTCAAATTCGTGATCGTAGACGTGGCAACCTAGCATCAGCCAGTACCATGCGTCATACTTCTTCCCTATGCCCACATCTGTGATGATGATCGAGTCTGAAGCGATAGTGCAAGGCGTGGACGGCGAAGGAGTTGAATGCGGTGCGAAATATGATGACCGCTGCATTTCCTCCGTATGAGATTGATGTAAGTATTCTCTGTCTATTAACGGAGATTTGTGATCTGAAGGAGAGTTCATGATCAACTCGATGGATAGATATTGGTGAATGTTGATGATGTCTGAAAAAGAATCGATGGCGAGGGTGGATATTTGACTTGGCAAAAAGTGGAATTTGAACACAAATAGAAATCAAGAGGTAACGAAGTCGAGCATCCCAATGAAATGAGTCATAAGTGAGCCGCCAAGGATTTGTGTTAGAACTTTGGGGATTGACAAAGGTTTCAGGGTAAGAAATTTAGGGTGAGATCTAAAAGTCCCTCAGAATGCTACAAAATAACAAGAGTGTGGCAGGTTTCAGCCTGATTAGCGAAGCGGGGTAATTGATCTGTCTGTTGAATTATGCCGTATCTTTCTGTTTCATACTTTTTCTAAGCCCAGAGCCGAAGTAAAACACTTCCCGAATAGGTGAAATATCCATAATACTATTCTCGACCACTTTACCATACCTTGATTGGAACTAAGTCCAGTACAGATCTTTTCGAACGTATCGAATTTAGTTATTCAGCATAACTTCTTGGGTTCAGGTTCGCATTGAAATAAACGCTGACCAGCTTTGCTTTGGAGTCCCACCTCCATAATCTTCATCTACTAGGGTTATCAGGCTGCGGCTGGGCACAGAGAGATTGCAATCTGTTCTACAGCAGTGCTATGAGGCGAAGATGGTGTGCGTCTAGTTCCTATTACCATGAATTCGTAAGTTCTTCATCTTTCCTTTGCTGTGACCTCCTATGCATTATCGGTAGTGAAGCAGAAATCAGCAACCAGTAATAAATGGAGCCTGAGATTGCAGCAATTGATTGAGCAAGAATGTGTAAAACGCTGTGCATAGAAAATGTTGGTATAGATAGTGTTGTCTTGTCGTTGTCCACAAGCTAGGAAAAGGTTTGAAGTTAGCATGGCGTGCGAAGTATACCTCAGCACGGTCTGAATTGTACACTAGTGACTGAAGATCTTATCGGCCTAACGCGTTGGCTGCATTGGGGTTAGGCTGGGATTGGCAGGAGATGCGGCCTCGAAAGCTGACCACTGACGATTTTTCGAAAGTAATGTCACCAGGCCTGTCGATGCAATTGTGTTACCAGAGAGCCAACACATCATCCACGTTCTCAAATGTTGAATTTTCAGCATTTATCTTCCAATTGCGCCTGCCAATAGGTTAAAAGCGTAGATCACGCGATACGACTTTGAGAGAGCTTTTAGTTGCATACTCTGTACCCCACAAAGTAGACTACCTGAAGGTGGTAGGGTCCTTCTTAATAAAGATCGTGTTGTTTAGTCGTTCACAACTACTCCAACATGCGCCAGGTTCAAATATTTAGTGGGAGCTCGCATCCAGCACTGGTAGATGGAATATGTGATCGCCTAGGCCAAACTCCAGGTCAAGCCGAGCTGCGGAAGTTTAGCAATGGAGAAACAAGCGTTCAAATACGTGAGTTTGTCACAAAATAGTCGATTGATTACTTGTGCAGGGAGCTGACTCTGCGGACAGAGACGTCGATACGAAACTCAGACGTCTTCATCGTCCAGAGCGGCAGTAGCAAGTATGCCGCGCCCAATTCTTTGCCAAATTGTATGCGCTAACCGCTCAGGATTAATGACAATGTAATGGAACTTCTCATAATGATATCAGCTTGTAAAGGAGGCTCCGCAAAGTCAATCACGGGTATTACTGTCCCCCACTCCGTTATACATAACACTCAATTAACAGCCTTTCCTTAAGCCGTAATGCCTTACTTCCCCTACTCCCGTCAGTCGAAAAAGAAGTCACATCGAGGTGCTATCACCGCACGTATGATTGCCAATCTTCTCGCTGTAGCAGGCGTAGATCATGTCGTGACAATCGACCTCCACGCCACCCAGATGCAAGGCTTCTTCCAATGCCCGGTCGATAACTTGGTGGCTGAGCCATTGATAGCGAGATGGATTAAGCAGAATGTCAAAGACTGGCAAAATGCAGTGGTTGTGAGCAAAAATCCTGGAGGCACAAAGCGAGTCACTTCGTTGGCAGATGCATTAAAACTCAGCTTTGGAATCGTGACAACAGACAGACGTCGACCGAAAGTCCACTCTACAGACTTCTCTTTAAATGGCAGCATGATTTTCGAGAGGTTTGCGAACGGAGGCTCAAGAAGCGACGAAGGGGATGAGGAAGACGACCAGGTGGACCAAGAGCCTACTCCAATGGCACATCCAGAAGCACAAAACAACGAGCAGAAGGAAGAACAGCTGAGCTCCGATATTCCCACCAGCGAGACCAAGTCATCACGGAGACGGAATCTTGGTCCGTCAGGATCTGCCTTGAGACGTTCGCATACAAATTCAGAGCTTGCATCGAGGCCTCTGGCTAAGTCTGCACTACCAGGCAACTCTCCTAAGCAATCTCCATCAATTGAGCCACTGCAACGAGTGGCGACCGCTCCAGCTGCACCTGAAGATGCTCAGAATGCGGATGGAGATGAGTTTACAGACGAGGTCAGTTGCGTTTATGCTCTTTACTGTGTTTACTAAGGCTTACTTTGGAAAACAGCGAGCGCGCGATGTAATTCATGGTCGTCTTGTTTACGGTCACATTGTGGACGATGACAGCCCGTCCCCTGCATTTTCCGCCCGCTCGCACAACACATATCGCGGCACTGCACCAGCCTCCGAAGATGATCCTCCAGATCAAATGATGGCTTCCTGGATGTCTACGGCATCCAGTTTCCGACACGGCGATCAACGTCACTCCGCTGACCAGGAAGCCCTAGGGGGCTCCGCAGATGCTGCAGCCACGAGTGATGAAGAGGAAGAAGACCTGAAGAACCCTGATGTAGACACGACAGTGACGTTGGTAGGAAACGTCAGAGATCGCCCCGTCTTCATCGTGGACGACATGATTGACAAGCCTGGTTCATGGATTGCCGCTGCTGAGACCGTCGTAAAACGTGGTGGTGCTACTAAAGTGTACTGCATAGCCACGCATGGGCTCTTTGGAGGTGACGCCCTTGAAGAGATGCAGGAATGCGAGTGCATTGAGAAGATCATTACTACTAATAGCTTTCCACTGGAAGTCGAAAAGGGCATAACCACTAATAAGCTGATACAGCTTGATATTGCTCCATTGTTGAGCGAAGCTATCCGAAGGAATCATAATGGCGAGAGTATCAGTCAGCTATTTATGCATTTCAATGACTGAGACTCAGTCCGCGAACCGCAGAGCATGAGAGAGAAATGTTGGCGCTATGCACTTTGCTCGCTGGAAATTCCATTGCGGGAGGTGATGTCCATCCAATACAGGATGATAGACCACAAGGACCAAAGCCTTTACTGATTAGGTAGTCAGAGACATAGCTTACAGCCAATGAATACCCAGGTGCATACCTTATCATAACAATCGACCATTGGGTTTCCTGAACAGCGTCTTTCCGAACTGACGAGTAACTACTATCACTCAAGCATGTTTTACAATATCTAATAAACTTAGGACAATGCTTCGACTTGCTCGTGTAGCAGATAATCAGCAATATACGAAATAATCTGCAGGGAGTGGGATGTAAATTTGAGAGATAGTATGATAGTTGCACCGTAGTTTATGGAAGAAACTCAGGCTGTTTTGGATTAGAATTGGTACTATGTGCTTGGAAAGACATTATGGTAACGATAGCTTGCCTATCATGCTACATGTCGTCATTATTACTTGAGGCCGCCAGAAGCCTCCAGTTCTTCGATCTGGATAGAAAGAGCTTATAAGGGATACTAGAATCTGCCCTGGGTTACTCGATCACATAATACAGACCAACCAATCGAAGTCGAAAATGCCCCGGGACAACAAGCAACGTTTTCCAACAGCGATCCGACTCAATTGTGGCGGCAGGCACGATCCTCGTTCCTGGTTCGCGGAAGCACGAGCAGGATGCTGGGAATTAGTTGTGTTCTATATGATTCCTAACGGATTTTCGCACATCAGTCTCTGAGCCCAATAAGGTTAACTGGGTTCATTGTTCTTTCCACATCGTTCGTCAGGTGCTATGGCGTGGGCTGCGTGTTCAGAGCGGAAATGGTCGCAACGAGGCTTGATCTTCGGAGGAAGCCCTACATCACGGATATGTAGTTAACCAGGACCTAAATCCGTGCCAACACGGCGCAAACTGTTTCGCTGGCCCTCATGAGGCAGTCGTTGAATGACAGCGGCTTGGATCTTTGTGCTACATTCATGACTGTTCGAAGGAGTCTGTTCTGAGTCATAGTCCGATCGCTCCTTCCAACTCATATCGACATAGAACAGCTAGTATAGCTGTTATTTTGAGATTGCTCATTCAAGGACTCGTTGGCCCGAACAGGACAGAGAATTTCTCAAATCGTCACCGCTTTAGCGGCAACCTGCAGTGATATCTGTCAGATCAGTTGCTGAGGCACGTGCTTTGTCTTCGGCTCTTCTGATGATTGCAGACAACTACTTACATAACGGGTCACACCTCAAATGAGTGGTAGAAGACTGGCCGCATTGAACGGTACGAACAGGTCGTGTTGGAGGTGTTCGCCTATGACGTCCATGAATAAACGCTTGCCATCTGCTTAAGTCCATGTCAAATTCAAAAGCCAGTTCTGACATTAAAGCGTCACAGGCAAGGCGCTCTTGGTGAAGGAATTAAAGAGCTGGGATATTAGCAAAAAGAAAGAATGATTGAGTGATTTTTGTGTTGGTACCAGAACATATTAGGTGAACTAGAAGAAAATGTATGCTATTGGTGCGCTACGAGATCTAGCTACATACTAAAGACTATACAGATTATTGATCTCGCTACCGGAATAAGGTTAAGACAACAGTGGTAGCACAACAGGAGTAAATCAGGATGGAGGAAATCATCGAAGGACAAGGAGTTGCCCAAACTGCAAAGACAAAATACGCTTTCAATGAAACCAGCATCTGCATATTTGGCCACCCAACCCTCGAATAGGTTACAAGGAGGCACGCCATAAAAACATAAGAGATTCGTTACATTGAACAAGGTGAAAGCGAAAGGGAGGTCTCGAAAGGCCACTCGGTGAGACCTAAAGAGGCGACAAGCGTAAACGCCGAGGAAGCCAAAAACGCCATGGAGAGAGTCCGCGAGGACAAGACGGGAGGGTTCTTACATCCCCCATCTCCATTTTTTCCAGTCTAGGATATCAATCGAATCTTGATGCGCTGTAAAAACTGTCGAAGAGAAGAGCCGCCCAAAGTTACAAGGAAAGTAAAAGATCAGATGTGTGGCGTCGGGGATTTATTTTACGGACATGATGGCATTGGTGAATTTTGTGTGGTCGGTAGGTTTGGTGAAAAAATCACTGGTGGTCGTTTTAATTCGGGAAGCCAGCCGTGTGGTCAGGATCCTTGTACCCAAGACTTATCGAACGTTGCACAGGCCGCTGCTGCAGCGAATAGGGTCGACCTTGCACCACCAAGGTGACCAACTGGTAAGGATATCAATGTCAGCTTCACTCCTCTGATAAAATGCGCCAGTGAATGAGAATCGGCGACATCGTGGCGCGATGAGAATGTTCCAAAACGTACCTTCACACAGTTTACACCAATTAGGCTTTATATGTGCATGGTCGACAGGTCTTGAGCTTGCATGACTGGCACTCAAAAATGTACCAGTGCGGTCCTGAGTGGCAGAGATTGCAATGCCAGAGGATAAGCGTCGTGTCAGATTTGATCATTTTAAAAGTATGGTCGCAAGTTCCTGGTACAGCCATTACGACGATTTTTTCTACTGGCTCGTGAGGTTGCAGAGATATTCCTAGTAGGCTATGGTTTTAGTAAATTGTACCATATAATAATATCCAGACAGGAACTCACAAATCTGCTCGAAACAGGACGAGGATGACAGGTTTGGACCGAAGTACAAGTCTTGCGGTTGCGAGCGTATAGACGTATCGGTCAGAAGATATAAAATCTTAGTGATTGAGCGAGCAAGTCGAGGATTTGATTATCGAGGTTGGGCCTCTAACTGTGTAGTCGATAGCCTGAAGAAAGGAGGAACAGATCTGACAAGACCGAAATAAAAGACTTATTGGACGAGAGGTGTGGAAGGCTGGATACGCTGCTCGGCAAGCTGTTCTCAAGGAGCAAGTAGGAGAGTCGAGGTTTTATAGATAAGCTTTCAGGAAAGAAACTTGACCGATTATTGTTGAGGGAAGGAAAAGTGACGAAGTGGCTGTGGTAGAACTTTTGAGGAGGCTTCTCCTGGTAGACTGGACTGAATGACTCGATGAGCGGATAGTTCCTGATATAAATATCCCATGCTCTGCTTTTGCACTCTGTCACTTTGCGTGTTGCAAAACGATAAATTGTAACGATTCAGATGAGTACAACAAGTCCAGCAGGTATCCGCAGAGTCGTTAAGACAAAACAATTTGTGATGGCTTCACGAGAGCAACTCTGAATTCGAATGCAGTCGACTCTGCTCCCAAAGAAGAGCTGGTGGAACTTCCAACGGTGGCGACGATGATTTGCTACTCAGTATCAACGGCTCAGACCAACTTGACTACCCAAAGCGGATGGCTGAACGAAGCTTGTCAGACTAGGGCTGAACTTTCCACATCCGCGGCGCTGGGTTGCAGTTCCAGGTAGCTCATCCCTGTTACAAGGCAGCGTTGAGGTCAATTGTGATCTGGAAATGGTGGACAATTTACGGTATATGTCTTTGTCGGTCCAGCGCGAATGTCTCACAAATCACAGTATCCGGTGCTGCTATTGCACGAAGCATGCGATCTGCTCGTCCAGAAAAGGAAAGGAGGAAACCTGGGCGGAGCGGTGTAGATGACTTGACAAGAACTATTTCTAAAAGTAAAGCAGAGGGGAGTCGGGAGTGGCATAAACTATGGAACCAGATAGCAGGTTAGGTACCTTCGGCACGGCTCCCGATTTTATAGAACGCCTCTCATCCAACAGTCTGGGGCTTGGAGATTTGGAATTCGTTGGAAAGGTTCTAGCGGGCCCAGATACAAGTTAAAGTTTAGGAAGCCATTTCGCATCTCATGATTCAAGACGCCATGGCATAACGGCTGTTGGCTCCAATTCCTCCGCACCAGTCAGATGAGTCGCGGAATAAAGAAAGAAGGATACCTAAATATCGACCATCACCGATATTGCCCGCACGAAGGGGTTGCGACCAGGCTGCAATCCTTGAACTGTGTTGAGCTCTCGATAGGATTTGAAAGGCAGAGAACGGCTTGCTTTGTCGTCAAAAATCTTGACGTTTTGAGCACTCTGCAGATTGGAGCAACGCCACATCCCTCCGTTTGTAGTGTCGTGCACCCTTCCTTTGAGATATTTCAATAATTGCTTTTTGAAAATCTCGGTCAGCCCTTTTGCACACTACTCCATAACGTTGCTAGTTCTGTACATTACCCGCAGGCTATCCAAGTCAGCTGTTGACTAGCAGGAAAGGGGTCAATATCATCGCCCCCACCCTGTAATCACCCCTCCTGTCAGTGTCAACGTGTTTCGCGCTCCAATCATCCAAAATCTTTCAACCACAGACAGGAACACTCTGATTATATTTCGAATCTCATGCAACACTCGGGTTATCTGGCTTGATGACCAGCGTGCGAATTACTGTTGATCAACCTCATATGTTCAGTAAGCTCTCGCCAACTTATCGCGGTCGTTGTTGCTTGTCATGGTTTGAGGACTCAAGGACTCACTTTCCTGTGTTTCTGCCCATACGACCCAGGTTTCTCTTGCTTACCAGATTGGAAAAATTTCTTGAACTGCCAAAGTAGGAATGTAACATCATTTGGCATCCCACTGCGGCTCGTAAACGCCACCGCACCCTGCGTTGAACCCGGAATCCATTACTCGAGTACACGGAAACGCGCGGTTGTTTAGCAAGCATTGCTGCACAGCAGGCTCGTTAGAGGAACCGTTGCGGCCTGTCCGGAGCAGTGCGGCACAGCAGAAACGCTTCTGGCATCTTGCAGCCTTAAGATCATGGTTTCCCCAGGCTTGGCTCCAGTCCAAATGCACGGCATGGCGCGTGTTCGGTGCGTCATCGACAGTTTGCTGTGGTCACTCAGTCAAGGCGGAACAAATTCGCTCTTCTAGTAAGTGGCGGCTAAGTCGACTGCTCTATATTCACTGAGTTTGGCCCAGTTAGTAGATTGATGGTGGTGCAAAGAACTGTTATGCCAGATGTGCATAGATCGAAGCTTAGTCGATCATGCACCTTCCGTTACACCCATCGTAAACAAACATTTGTATCACTCTTTTTTGATATACGGTGCTGGTAAACAGAACGGTGCGGCCCGCTTTCTGCTTACTCAAAAGAATCATCAGATTGAGGCTGCAGTTGTATCCCTGTTGGGATAGCACAAGAAAGCCTTCCGAGATTTGGTGATGCACCAGCGCGGGTTACTCGCCCCCTTTGGTGAGTTAAATCGAGCCTTTCGAAGGCCAGCAGTTGATAAAGATTCTCCCCGTCTGAACACACTCTCAACCTCAGGTCACAGGTCTCGCAACCAGCCACATCATTAGGATTTAAACAACAGCCCAAACTCGGACATCTGTAGACTATGCCATTTCCAGTGGTATAACCATTTCAGAGAATCTCAAGTTACATTGCCCTGATGACTTGCGCGTAGCACAACAAGCAAGATTGGTCTAGGTTCAGGAACCAAAATCTTGTCAACGCCCAACCCGTCGCATTTTTTACGTCAACTCCTTTGAGTTTCCTGCCACCGAGCGCTTCGAGCCGATCTATGTGTTGTCAACTTCTTGATTGGTATGCAGCCGTGGATGTCGTCCAAATCTGGATGGTTGAATCGTCATGGCTTTCCAAAGTTAGGCTCAGGGTTGTGGTGGATTAGGATTTGATACAGAGTCTACGCATATAGCATGATCACGCCATAGCCTCCTAGTCACCTGGCTCTCGAGATAGTTGTCCTGGTTACAGTATTCAGTCCCTAATTCGCGATCGACACATTGCAATCTATATAGTCATTAGACTATTCTATATCTACGAAGGATCCATCATTACCCTCCAGCCTACAGGAACGTTGCTATCCTATATGACCTCAAAGATTTTGTCGCCCTCATACTGGAGAAAAGAACAAAGCGCGCTTCCGGACCGAACGACCGTCTTTCCTTATTGCCACAACAAGGCGAAATACTGACTTTGAATGCAACAGGGACCTAAAGCCGACGATATCCTTGCGGCGGCCAAGATTTAGGCAAAAAACGGGACGGCTCGGTCCAGCATATAGGTGAAGGGTTGACATCGCCTACGGTCGACAGCTGTTGTGTAACACAAATGCGCGGGGTATGCAAGTACACTAGCACGGGTGGCGTTGTAGATATTGTTCGCCGATTTGAAGTTCAACACATCTGCTCCATGCCAGGTGGCCTCGTAGAAGCCAATACCTGAAGTGCTGGCCTTCGGCTCAAAGAACTCAGCTGTACTTCAGCAATTTTACGCACCTTCTTCGTCGGTATAAGGATCATCATTGTTGTCACACCGTCTTTCCTCTGAGGAAAAGAATTTCTATTCGTCTATTCCAAATTCTTACACGAACATGCTCTCAATCGCCCTCTCGTATCGGGCAGCAACACCTGAAATCTAAGAGGGAGCCTTGTACCCGTCCACATCAGTAGAATTAGACAGCTTTTCGAACTTCTTGCTACTCTCCGAGTAAGTCTCGAGCTTCTTTTGCAATCTTGCATACGCATCCGTGCCAACAATGCATCTCAATGGCGGATCCTTCATACATCCCAACTCATAGAAGACTTCAGCACCCTTGTAAGGATCGCCGGCTTGAGTGTTATGTCGTTCTCCCATCGCCTTCTTCGCGTCGATATGGTCATATGCCGGATTCTTGTTTTCCGCGAATGCCATCGAACGCCCAGCCCAGTCAGTTCTAAAGCCTCCTGGTTCGCTTGGGATGAATTGTTAGATGCGGTTCGGAAGAAGTCGGAGTGTTCAACTTACATGCAAGTAAACTTGATATTCCACTCTGGTTTGACCTCAAGCTGAACAGCCTCGGTGAATCCTTCAACTGCCCATTTCGATGCACAATCTAGTTCAGACGAATGTCAGCAGACTTACGTCTTGAGTACCCCAGGATGATAAACTTACAAATACTGAAAGTCGGCACGCCAATCTGGCCACCAATAGACGTGACCTGCTGAATAATACCACCTTTCGGACTCTGCTCCCTCATAACACTCATAGCCTTCCTAGTAACATCAATCAACCCAAAAAAGTTAACCTCCATCTGCGTCCTAATCTGCTTGTCCGCCAAACTCTCAAACTCGCCACCTAATCCATACCCAGCATTATTACACACAACATCCACGCGTCCAAACTTCTTGACTGCAGCATCAAAAGCTTTGTCAATAGACGACTTATCCGTCACATCCAAATCAACAGCCAAGTAATTATCATCGGTTGCACCCTCGAATTTTAAGTCAGAGGATTTACGTGCCGTTGCTACGACGTAGTCGCCCTTTTCTAGGATGATTTTGACGTATTCGTTGCCGAAGCCGGTGGATGTGCCGGTGATGAGGAAGATTCTTGGGGACATTTTTTTTTTGGATGAATGTAGTAGGTGTGTTTCTGAGAGATGCAGGATATTAAAGGAAATTTATTGTTGTATATGCTGTTATAGTCAGTAAGGTACATATTCTTGTGCAATGAAGTCATAGGCCGTAGTTGAACCAAATTATATCCGTTTATCCCCGATGACATGTCCGTAGCAAGTTACCTTAGCATCTCGCAAAAATGGAACCATTGACGTCTAGAATGTCATCCACTCGCAGTAGTGTGTGTTTTGACCTTCCCGGTACTGCCGGCCCGACCAAAAATACCTGCTATATTTCTCACTTTGAGATGAGCCTCAAGCTTCGGGAGCAACTGCACCATTCCCACCGTAACAGGCACAACAATCAAGAGAATTCATTATGTATTTCCATTTCCGCACCGCACCATCCTTATGATAAACACAAGCGGTATACGGCATGAGGTACCCAGCAGCACCAATTAACCAAAAGCTATAGACAGAGACATTACCGCTCGATAATAACAGGGTGAGCAACCAAATGTGGTATTCTTCAGAGCGGAAACTCAGGAAAACGCCGTGCCATGACTGTATGCCCAAGAATTTGTAACAGCGGAAAATCGCAGAGGCAATTAAAAGTCAGAACAGAACGAGAAAATAAAGCGGACGAACAACTGGAAAGAAGTCCTCATGCCTGACAAGGACGTATCCATTCGGAGCGCTGAAATATGTGCCGAGCAGCGACGGGGAGTTGCTGCTTTGCTAAGAAAAGAAGAAGGAAAAGGAGTAGGCGGAAGGGGTGCACCATATGTACAAAATCAAGGTGTCCCCCATTGCGAGCTCCCAAACCAAAGTGAAATGCACCGCTCGTACCCAACACGATCACCTCCCACCTCTAAGGAAGGTCATCAAAACAGAATAAACATGAGAACGCCTCGGGCGTTGGGTTGTACGAGAATAACAATCTATATAGGAATCGAATAAATTACGGCCGCTTCTTTGTATGCTGTAGGGCTTCATTAGAAGGGGCGTCGTCTAATAAATGATTAAGTCTATAAACGGAAAAGGAACTGGCCGACCAGTGGAGGATTACAAGCCATGCCGAGAAGAGATTCACGGCATGGTGGAGGCGGTATGCGTAGGAGACGCCATATATGGCGGCGTAGACGGCAAGGGCGAAGAGGGATATGTTGGTTATGTAGCGGATGCTAGAAGCAGTGTTAATTTTGCACAGATAGAACCGTCCATAATCAAAACATACCTGCTTTGGATTTGGGGGACCATTCGCCCTGTACTCAGTGTTTCGACGAGGAGAATGTAGGGCATGATCGAGAGTATGTTATGGTGGGATGAGAACGGCGTTAACCAATGCACAGCGAGATTGCGTATCCAAACGGCGAGGACTGGCATGTTGATCGGTAGTATCCAAAGCATCAGGACGAGTACGGAATGCGCGTAATTGTAGAAGTTGTAGTTATTGTCAGAACGCTGAAGCGTGATTAGCACGAGACAATCAAGTATATATTTTGGGAGACCCACCGTTTCTCTCGCCATCCGCAGAGCACGAACACAGGTTGCAATTTGTACCATGCAGAGCACCAGAAACGCAAACTGATAGGGTATGACAGTAGAAACAAGCATGAGAAGTACGCTGGTTGTGATGATGCGTTGCCTTGTCGATGTGACGGCGAAGGTGGTAGTTCTAACCAGAGATGTCAGTATAGTTAAACGAAATAGTGAATCGCAGGGACCATACCTGCCATCCTCAGTCTTAGGAGGGGTGGATTTGAGCTTCGAATACACTACGGTGAATATATGGGTGATTCCTAGGGCTGTATAATTGATCGCAATACACAACCCTACACTGATTGCACAGAATATGGGCATCAGGAACCAGAACATAGGATCTGTGGAGCCAAGAAGTAGGTCGTTGATGGCATAGTCGACCAGCGGTTCTGTGGCATTTCTGAGCTGATGGCCAGTCCATTTCAACATTGCTTGCTCACTCGATCGAGCTGTGGAAGCCAAGTAGACGGCGGTCCACGATAAGGAAGTGACGAGTATTGGGATTGAGCCTCGTAGACACTGGTTGAGTGCTTCTGTGAAGCTCATGAAGATACCTAAAAGAACGATTAGCACATGTGCCAGTATTTAGGCAAAACTTGCAAGACGTACTAGTCTCATCGTGCACTTGGAACTGTTTACGTAACACAAGTGCTACGACTAGTAATGGCAACGCAGCGAATAGAGTCCGATAGCGCATCCATAACTTTCCGAAACTCCCAAGGACATCTAGGCCGAGCGTGATCTCGATGGCAGAATCACAAGTAGGATCAGCCCAAATTTGTAGTGCTAGTCCGTTGTCCTTCTTTTTGCCTTTCAGAGTCGGCGGCATATATGGCGCAACGCCATGAAGACTAATCTCTGAATCCACAACATTGACGTAGAACTTAGACTCGTATACCTCTGAGATGTATTGTCGGACCATAGGATTAAAAAGCTCAAGATTATCAGTGCAGCCTGGCCGCTCAATGTTGAGATTGTAAGTCAGAAGGCCAGAGCTGAGAGCCGGAAGCTTGATGTCTGTTAACATTGGCCGTTTGGCTGGCAGTTTATAACGAGCGTTGGACCGGAGCAAGCCATTCATGGAGACAGGGTCACGGATTACGGACTCGGATCCCGAACTAAACTCTGCGATAACCCAACCTGGTACCGGTTCGGGCGATTTGTCTGCTACTGCAACAAACTGGTGCTCCAAAAGATCTTCGAGGTCGTACTGCAGATAGGAAAATGGTCGCGCGTTGTCGAATGGGTATCTGGAATACATCGTAGAAGCTGGCAGACGAATGGTATCAGAGGCAACATTCTTGCAGGCCAGACGGGTGGAGCCAGTGCTATCGCCTGACAAATCCATGTTCATGGAAAAGAGAGTTGCCGAGTGACCAACTTGAAGTGGGAATACACTACAGAAGAGAACCTCTATAGTGCCATTCTCGCCCGGCGCATCCAGATATTGATCAGTGAGGAGAGTAAATTTCTTCCCTTCCTGAGTTCCTTGAGGTGGCATGGGCAGTAGATGGGCCTTTTTCTTCCCCGATCTGCCGAGAGATCGCAGTACAAGCCGTTCGCCTTGAGAAATTATCGCATTAGAATTGTCCTCCAAAGTGAGCAGTGTCTTGGGCTCCTTATTAGGAAGAGTTTTCTCAGCCACATCTTCCAGTCCAGTGAGGAACCATTTTTTGAATGACCGCATTCGCTCTCCTCGAGGCTTGGTTTGTGCGGCGCGGTATGGATCTTGCACGTCGTACAGCGCTTTTGTCACCGCTTTCCGCAGCTGATCGCACCAAGTAATTGCTAAATGATCCATGCCCAACCATACGTCCGGTATTGTCGTGGTAAAGACTGTAAATCCATGTGTTTCGGGGATCAAGGAGGCAACGCTCGAATAGTCTGAAGGCACGATGGTATCCAAGCCGCCTCCAGCAATAGAGATGAGAGTCACATGCCATAGTGGATTGTCTGATCCCCATTGGGTAGAATGCGCCTTCCGCCAATAGTCGTTGATCTCTTTGTACGTGTTGATCATCAGGGCATCAAAGGAGACCGGTGCGCGGGCGTGGGGTGCTGACAAAGTGATGATGGTGTTTACAGAATTTGCCTGGTAGTTTGGCATGGTGAGCATTGTCCGCGCAACGACGCCGCCCATTGAATGGCCAACCAAGATGACAGAGCTGGGGTCTGGCAAGCTTGAATTCCTTTGCGATTTATCAGGATTATGGTAGAGCGATAATATGTATGCGATTGCATCGTTCAGGTATTCCGCCTGGTCTAGCAGTGTTTGACCGTGGAAAGCGGTAATGTCTTCGTTGAAATCGACGGTGAAAAAGTCTAAGGAGAGCTTCCCTTGCAGAGCTGGGTTGGTCCCGGACTTGATGTTGTCGTTCCAGTAATGAGCAGCCTCAGCGGCAAGAGAACGGACCTGTCTGTAGCTCCCAGCATTTCCTGGGATAAAAAGCGCGGGCACTCCTTTGACCTGCCTCAGTGTCAGTAGATGCATAGTCCCACCGTCACAAATCTTAGTTGGTGTACCCTAGAATCCCCATCATCGATGCCAACTTCTCTGTATAGATGTAGCGAGTATTTGGTAGCAAAGCGCGTATGCTCCGTGTCGAAATCCGGGTATTTGACGAAAGCGCTTGCCATATAGGACATGGCAGCGCCCTTGGGATCTAGTTGCCTAGTGGTAAACGATTGAAATATGCATAATCCGAGCAGTGCGGCTGTAGTGAGGGCACCCAGTAGCAGCCATGAACAAGTCCAAGGGTTCAGCATTCGAGCGCGGCGCCGCTGTGATATCTTCTCCACCACAACGGCATCGTTACTGATAACCTCGCGCAACTCCAACATTTCCTTCTCGCTCGACCCTGATTTCCGAGGTAAATTGGTTGATTTTGACTTTGATTTTGATTTTTGTTTCCGGCGGGCAGTTGCGGTTATGTCCTCCTCCGCATCGTCGTTATCCGCTGAAGGGGCAGCATTCGGGATGGACTTGTTGTCCATGCGATTGGTGGTGCTCTCTGCTCCTCCTTTCAACGGGGGGAAACAGATCAAAACGAGTGACTTTCTGCTTGTCGCGTCCAGAGGAAGGGGAGGTTCCCTTTGGACGACAGACAAGTAGAGGGGGGAAGGAGGCGCCGCTGCTGGTGGGGGGAATGGCCGTCGTTGAAGAGAGATCCAAGATCAAGAAATCAAAGAGTCCCGTCGAGAGGTTGGCTAAGCTTCACGCCTGTACTGTATCTGCATTTTAGTGGGTCTAGCAATCGAACTAGTGGAGCTTCGATGTAGCCCACCAATCCCGCGTCAGGAACTCACGCTGACTCTATCCACTCGAATTTATACTCTGATATTACTCCAATTTGATTCAATTGCAGTTCAAAGAGTCTTTGCTGTCGCATTGATTATCTCTGCTTACGGCAATCCTGGTTGATGTTGATGTTGTTGTTCCAGTCTGTTGACCCCCCACCAACGTTAGCTAGGTACCTCAGCTAGCCAGCACCACCAAGCTAAGCACCCAAAAAACTTGAAAATGATGACGCTTGAAGGTAAGACGCGTCACCCTAACTACTGCAGCATCGTTCGCACGAACTTGGTTTGTTGTTTCTATTTTCGATTTCTTTGAGAGCTAAGAGGCAGATCCGAGGAGAGTATTATTCCTAACACTCCGCCCTATGCGCAGCCGCAACTTCCTCGCCGCCGATCTATCTCTGCCTCTCAATCTTATGATCATCCAGGTAACTCCCTGTAAAAGTCCTCAAAGCAAAGATAAAACCTTCAAATAATCCCGCTGCTTGTTACCGGCGTAACTCCGTATCCGATCATCTGCCATTTGCCGGACCAGTTGTTGCTCGCTCCCTTTTCTCCCTTGCCCGAAGTAGCCGCCCTGCAGCCATCTAACGATTGGCGAATCCAGCAATCTTCTTCAGCACCCTCAATTCCAGGTCTTGGCTCAGAAGCTTCTCATTCGCTATCACTTTGAACATTTCCATAAAGTGTGGCTGGTCGCGGTGGATGAGTCGGGCTTCAACGTCGACGTATCTAATTATCTGTCAGATGCAACTCAAGTCTCTAGCTTCAAAGCATCATACTTTTCAATCATCACAATATCGTCAGAGTCAATTTGGGTATGCATCTCATACTGCAGCGTCTTCGGTTCATGAGCGGTCACTCCGTTGACCAACGTCGTGAGCAACTCGATCACCTGCGCATTTATCAATATATCATGTTTGGAACATAAAGAACGTCAGCAATACAGTCTACTCACCCTCTGTTTTTTTCCCGGTTTAGGTGACAGCACAGCAATTACGGTAACAACCTCGGTTTCTGCCATTTCCGGAATCTCCAAATTTGATATTCTCTAAATTTCGCTGAAAAGGTCCTCTGAGGTGCAGTAAGATCAAAACTGGAAATCAGCCTTCCGCTCGCACTTATTATAGGTAATCCCGTAGAAGGTCAAAAGGAAGAAAGTGGAGAGCTCATTTTTAGCACCCTCAGACCATAGTTACTGGGGTGCTTGGTTATTCCCAGGTGCGGCCCCAATCGTTACATCCAAAACACCTCGCTTGTACAGCCGACCGTCGCAACCGAACTTTCGGACCTTTTTTCAATTGCGATATCAGGATCTTTGCCCTCTCCGTGCAGCCGAATATCAAAATCGCTTTTGACTGGCTCTCGATCGTGGGACGGTCCTGGTTTGGGAAGGCACAACGACTTTGTTGCTACTCACGTCGGAATTCAAACTGGCGAGAACCATTAGCATGGCCGTGGTGTTTACTCGGATGACTGGGCATCCATTGTCTAAACGAGGAAGTAGATGGTAAGAAACTCTTCTGCAACTTTCCGAACCCATTCCAGAGAGGATAACTTTGACGGCCGTAAGCTAAGCAGACGTCGAGCTGACACTCCCGAACTCTACAATACACTTCACACGTAACAAGATGGATTGTTTTCGCCGCATTATTCAACAATTCAATGCGCAAAAATCAGAATGCAAGAGGTCGACTGTATGTCTGAGATCCGGCCTCAATTTTCTCTATGTGGAACTCGTATTCACGCTACGCAAGGCTCGTTAATGACCAAGACCTCGCTTCATGGGTTCTGCGGCTTTTTCTCACCTTTGTGCAGCATTGAATATGAGCTTGTGATACCATTGCATTTTTCAGGCCAGGATACTATAACTACGCAAGCGACGAGGTCGGTTGCGTCTGGAGCAACCGTACTTTCGATTCCATATGTGATCACGACGAATGGTGCCACAAAAGGCACGTCGCTTCTCCTTCACTCTTACTAGTTGCAAGGGATACAATATGGAACTTGCGTCGTCATCTGGGAGCATTCTCCTGCCGCCCGAAAAGAGTTGCAAGACCGATGTGTGAAAAAAATAGTCAGGCTGCCAGTTGAAGGAGTCAGGAAAATGCTTTCCATATTCAATCGAAGGAGTGTCAAAGTAAGAGACCCATGTTATCAACCCAGGCCGATTCTAGTAACATCTGTATTTTCCTTGCTCATATGATCGCGGACTTGCATTCACTATCTAATCATTGGATTCATCTTGGCTTCCATAGGTAAATCCGACTTTAGTAAACTAACTCATACTCGGAAGGGCTAAAGCATGACAGCAAATTTACATATGCTTTGGGCCCATAATTGGATTATGCGGTGGTATCTGAATGTACTTCAATGGACCACGTGCCGAACCCTCTTGAACGGAGATCGGAGATGGCTCTGGTCCGATTGAGGCCACAGCTTTCTCGCGGAGCTCCCGCCGCAGTATTTTGCCGGTCGGATTTCTGGGGATGCTATCGATGAATACAATCTCTTCCGGTACCTTGTACTTGGCAAGCGATGCCGATGCAAAAGCTTTGATCTCATCCGGCGAGAGCTTCGACTCGGGTTGGAGAACAACGTACGCCCTCGGCAGATCGCCTGTTCCATTGGCGAGTGGCACTCCAATTACACCAGCGTCTACAATTTCGGGATGCTGCAACAGGATTGCCTCGATCTCTGCAGGGCTTACTTGCCATCCTCGTACCTTGAGCAAGTCCTTGCGCCTATCATCGATGAAAACCTTGTGTTCGCCTGTTACTCGACCTACATCACCAGTACGAAGCCATCCATCTTGGTCAAACGCCTCTCGAGTAGCATCTTCATTGTCCAGGTAGCCAAGCATCATGTCAGGACTGCGGACGAAGATATCCCCACTTTCACCTTCCTCGGCGAGTGTAGAACCATCTCCCTTGAGAACCCTAAAGACTTATCAGCTTTTCTTAGATCTTTGCTTCGGCTACGGAACGTTGTTACTTGATCTCAAAACCAGGAAGCATTCTCCCAACACTATCATCAACATGCTTCTCCGGCCACACACCCGCACTTATCCAACCAATCTCAGTCATTCCCCACACAGGTTGAATGCTGGCATCCGAATGTAAAATCTCATACAAGGGAACCTGGTTACTGTAGCGAAGACTTGCACCACCAAACAAGATTTGCCTAAGCGTTTTCAAATTCTCCTTGGAGCTGAATGGAGACAGCGGTAACCCGACCAAGACCGGAGGAGGGAGAAAAGTTTCGCTGATTTCGAATTGCGCGGTGTGTTCAATGAAAGAGCGCATGTCAAACCGCCTCATCACGTAAGTTACAATACCCTCTCGGATTGATGACGGGAGTATGGGGGCGGCGAAGGCGTGGAAGGGTGGTAGGGCGGTCAGGCGTCGTGGTGTATATGGTAAAGAGTTGCCAGTGAGCCGAAGAGCTGCTTGAGATACAAGGTATGAGTGTGGTATCAAAGCAGCTTTGGGGAGACCAGTGGTTCCGCTCGTTTGGGAATAGACAGCGACTGTTTTCGTCACAGCGTCTGGTACGATCCAGTCTCGTTCTCCATAGGTAAGCAGCGTCTCCCAAGATTGCAAGTTCAGTTGGCCGCCAGCATTGTGATTTTCCTTTACAACATCGAAAAGATAGATGCTACTATCTGGAATAGCAACGTCGCTTGCAGCGTTCAGAGTAGCTCCAATCAAGTGCGGTTCCACAATGAGAATTTTGGGCTTTGTAAGTCGAAAATGGTGTATGAGTTCTTGGGATGTGTAGGAGGGATTGACTGCAGTGAAGATTGCCCCACTGCCAATGATACCGAGATACAGTGTCGTATAGAAGACCTGGATTTTCGCTGTCAGCATGATGCTTAGCAAAGAGAGGGTTGTGCATACATCGTTGAAGCTGTTCACACAGACGCAGTCTCCAGGACTGACGCCGACTGCTTGCAAGCCAGACAGTAGACGTCTAACTTGTGATCTGAGACCATTGTAGGAGAGTGATTTTGTGGTATCTGATGGATCTATGAGGAGCTGTATATGTAAGTAGTGCTTCTGTACTACTTGCCGTGGAGTTTTAAACTAACTGGTTTATCCAAGTCTGGAGCCCCCGATGAGAATGTCCAAGTTATGAAATCCATTCTGTTAATGGGATATCCGGATTTATCTGTACAACTTTACGTTCAAGTGTCCATCACTGAGTATATTCCTCTTTCTATATCTGATTGTCACAAGCAGTAGAGCAAACCAGCAGCCGGTTAGCTGTGGGCAGGTTGAGGCAAATGATCATTGTTTGATCACAGCATCTTCTGGCCTCGCGACCCTTCACTAACAACAATGCACCAAGCAATTTCAAAGCATATACACCACACCCTCTATTCTACTTCTGTGGTCAGTCTCATATCAACCACACATTCGTTCCGGCAACCTGATGGCGGATTGCCAGATTTGCTGTGCCTGGCTGTAAACCACCGACACTTCCGTAGGGATGGGCTTATGCGACGCCGTTACTATGCGCGAAGTGGCTTCGGACGGCTTTTCATGGATAAATCTCGACTCGAGGCCACTGTCCGTGAGATCTCGCCACATACATCAACGCTCTTCAGGTTGGATCACAATTTCGATTCACTAACAACGGTTTGAAGCTGCTGAGAAAGCCTTTTACAGCCCAAGCTAAGACTGCGATCTATAGCTCATGAGCACTGCGAAACGTGATTTGTGGCGTTTGTTTGATGGGGAATGCGAAGCACACATGTATGGTAATGTGCTATCTGAGTGTTCACCACCGAAGACCTGCCGGCTTAACCCAAGACTGATTCACAATGTTGGCGGTCAGGTCTTGCATCATCCAAACTGATGACTGCGATTTTAAGCTTAGTCGTGAATGCGCCGAGAGAAACACAATATCTCTAAAGATATCGTAGCATCACCGGTATACCTATGATGGAGTCTTCGATGTTCTTTTCCTCGTATACTCTCTATTTGCATATCCATACACAACTATATTCTCGTGTACACCCTCAAGTTCATCATAGCTCATCTCCATCCACTTACCATCGTAAGAGCTATGACTTCTCCATCTAAGAATCCACAACTTGCTCCTCAATCCGAAGCATCAACGTCAGTTACTAGGAATTACTTTTGGAACGTGTTACGGTATCTGGAATACCTAGACGCTACTCCCGACCAAGATCTAAATGAACGCCTTCCCGCTAGCAAAGCCAACTCTCCAAAGGACCGCGAAGAGAGTCCAACGCGCATCCAAGACAGTGATAAACCAAACACTTACGCAAACTCCGACATGCAATATCCCATACCGAAAGCATTATCAGCAGAAGCTTTAGCTGCGCATGACAAGGAGTTGCAATTGCAGATCACCCAGTCTATTCGTGCAAACAAGAACATTGCACCATCCAACTCCAATGCCGCATTCACAGAGTCCAGCAATCTTGAATTGGGGATTGGACTCTTCATGGCAAACCCCAAACCACTTCACACCGTGAACAGTCATCGCGCCAGCATCAGCATCAGCTCCATCGATACCGATACCACCCTTCACACCCTCAACCTACCAGAGCAGCATCACAGAGACGCTATTCGCAATTTCCGATACACAAAATTCAATGTTTATCGAAGGCTTTTCTCTGTGGTATTCATTGCGAATATAATTCCACTACTTGTCATGCTTGCGCGATTCACCAGCATGGAAAACATCTCCCTGGTTGACCTTTCCACTGCAGCGTCAGCAAACTTCTTCGTCGCAATCATGATACGACAAGATTACGTGGTCAATATCCTCTTTCGAACATTTTGGCATATTCCCCACACTACCCCACTGAGGATTCGACGTATGGTGGCCAAGGTGTACCAGAATGGTGGTATACACTCTGGAGCTGTCGTCGCTGGTACATTTTGGTACATTTTCTTGACAGCGATGATAACCCTCAATTTCGCTGAGCGAGCTTTAGAGTCAGTTTCTGTTCTAGCATTGAGTTATATTCTCTTGGTTCTCCTGCTGGCTATCATCTTCTTCGCTTACCCACGGTTTCGCTTCCGCTCGCATAATGCTTTCGAACTATCGCACAGGTGGGCTGGCTGGGCTGCCATTGCCATATTCTGGGCAGAGCTAGTCCTTCTCATCAGCGAGAGGGGCAAGACACAAAATCTCAGCTTTCGTTATTTGTTAATACGGCAGCCGACGTTTTGGTTCCTCGTAGCCATAACAGTCCACCTCATCCTACCGTGGTTGAGACTAAGAAAATGGCATTTCCATCCAGAGCAACTCTCAAATCACGCACTCCGCCTCAATTTCGACAAAACAGTCTCTCCCCTCAGTGCAATCGCCATTTCGGAATCCCCCTTACACGAATGGCACGCTTTCGCCACTTTCCCCAAAAATGGCGGTGGAGGATCGATGATCATTTCAAGTGCAGGTGATTGGACAAAACGAACCGTCCTCGCACCACGAACAAGATACTGGATCAAAGGCGTACCAAAGACCGGTGTTCTATCAATGGCCTTCGTGTTCAAAAGGGTCGTAATAGTCACAAGTGGTAGTGGTATAGGACCATGTCTCTCTTTCCTCCTGGAGCCATCCCGCAAGACCCTCTGTAGGGTTCTTTGGAGTACGCCGTCACCTCTCAAGACATATGGACACGATATTTGCGATGCGGTTAGGAGAGTAGATCCGGAAGCGGTTGTCATTGATACGCGCGAGAGTGGTAGGCCGGATATGGTTGCTTTGACTTATAATCTTTTTGTGGAGTTTGGGGCGGAGGCTGTTTTTTGCATTAGTAATCCTGTGTTGACGCGGAAGATTGTGTTTGCTATGGAGTCAAGGGGTGTTCCGGCGTTTGGACCTATTTGGGATTCGTGAATGTGCATGGATTGTAGTTTCGAGAGTAGCAATGAATGAGTAGCACGAATTTTATGTATCGATGATTCAACACGGCGTTCACAGTTATGCTTTTTTTACATGTTAGACGACCCCGGAACCTTCTTAGATTTGCTATGAGCGAAGTTTCTTTGCCCTCAGCTGATGGCGGTAGTTTTGCCTGATTTAGACGTCGATGGCTAAAAAAGCAGAATAGGTTTCGAACTCCGAGGAAATCCATGCTTGTACTTGTAGAAGCAACTCTGCCTTATATTGTTGTCGACCGTCACGGTTTCCGCGCACATGTCCTTCAGCCTTGTAGATTGACAGAAATTTGTCTAGAAATTCTCGAGCGATTGAACGTGCCGCAATCTTTTTGGTTGACCATGGACCAAGCGGTATTCGTACCTGGCGGTCCCTAGATGCGATCCCGATCGTTCCTTCCCATGTACAGTACACTATTAACGGCGTGGAAACGTCGTCGCATCGACTTGAATCTGCCGCTAGGAAATAGGTATTGAAGTTGAGATGCATAATGGTGAGCCTAGCAATTGCTAGTAATGCCAATGCTTCGCGATGTGCTCCGCCTTTGATATTAACGTACTTCACAAGCCTCCCGCCACTACAAGCCTCCCGCCACCCGACCAGGGTGTTTCAGCGTGATAATACATTTATCTCAATAACAACAAGC
>MU007013.1:0-137115 GCA_010583015.1 Tothia fuscella
ATAATCCGGATAATAATCCGGATAATACTATAAGTAGTTAGGTTAGTTCTTAGTCTATTTTAGGAAGTCGGGTTAGTTTAGGAAGTTAGGTTAGTTCTCGATTAAGTAGAGTAGGTACTCTATTACCTTCTAGAGGATAAGGTATTAGTAGAGCTCTATAGGTAGTTATATAAAAGACTACTACTATATATAGTACTACCTCTACCTCTCCGTAAAAGAGAGCTAGGGTTAACTCTAAGGTTTAACTCTTATATATTTAATTTTCGTACGTAGTTAGGGAATTAAATAGAATCTTATTTAAATATAAAATTTATAACGATTTAAGACTACTATAAATACTACTATAAAATCGGGATACTAAATAAATTGGGAGCGGGCTACCGAAATTTTTATACTATACTACTACTATACTATAATAGTCCCGTACCGCCGCGGTATAGGGCCGATATACGCTAACCCGACCCGTACTATACTATACGAAACCCTAAGTCTATACCTTATTTTTTACTTTAAACTATACTATATTTTCGTAGTTATTTATAATCTAAGAGACCTTCTTAATATACTCCTCGTACTTCTTAATATCTATTATAACGACTATATTTAGGCGAATAGGGTTTAAGAATATTTTCTTAAAGTATTTAGTTTTTATATCGTCTAGCTATTAGTCTCTATAAGATCTATAGAGGGCTTTATTAAATATTAGCTAGTATTTATACTATAGTTAGCCCTATTTATACTATAATATAATAAGGGTCTTAAGGGCCTATATCTTTTCTATTATATTTAAGAATACCTTCTCTAATACTATAAAGAACTTCTTAGGTTCTTTATTTCTAGAGTCTTCCCCTTTAGCCTATAAGTTCCTTATTCGGGCTCTCTTTATATATAGTAGCGAATCGTTAATAGCGTCCTAGTAGTAGTCTAGGAATAGTAGTAGATTTAAGCTAGAGTATACCTTATAGGAGCTTTATATTTATAGGAGGTAATCTTAAAAGGTTACTATCTTACTATTCTATATAGAGGGCTTCTAGTTTCTTAGTCCTATTAGTTTAATTGTAATTTCTATTATAATCTAGCTATTTCTTATATTTAATATACTAAAAGCCTCTATTAGGGTTCTTATCTATTTATTATATTATACCTATATCTCTTAATTATATACTTCTATATTAGAGACTACTTCTTCTACTACTCTAAGTATAGAGTCTATCTATAACTACCTATCTACTAGTTACTATATTAATTATTTAATAGTAGGGTTAGAAGATAGTATCTACCTTTTAGTATCTAGGTTATTTATTATAGAATCCTTATTCTTATAGGAGGAATTCCTAGCTTAATATATTTTACTAGCGAGTAGCCTATACTAGCGAGTAGCCTACCCTATTAAAATTTACTATACTCTTACTTTAAATTACGATATAGGCTATAAACAAGCTCTAATCTCTAAATAAAGAAGGTTATTTACTTTTAGTACTTTAGGCTTTCTAATAAGGCTAATTTTATAGTATCTATACTACTATAGACGCGTTTAAGGTCTCTTAGAAGATACTAGGTCGAAGATATATAGGAATATCTTTAAGATGTAATTCTATTGTAAACGTACGCGATCTAACTCCCTTAGAGGAACAAATTATTATCTAGTATATACTTAACCTCGATCTACGTAGATTTTCCCCTACGCCTTAAGTTATAGCAGATATAGCTAATAATATTCGCGCTAGGCGCGGTATAGTATAGGTTAGCCTAAACTAGACTATAAGGTTTATTAAGCGTACTTCTAAGCTTAAAACGTGTTTCTCTTACAAGTATAACTATAAGAGAGCCCTATATAAGGATCTAAAGGTTATAGAGGCGTAGTTCGAGCTTATATAGAATATAAAGGCGAAGTATAGTATTATAGACGACAATATATACAACTTCAATAAAACTAGGTTCTAGATAGGTATTATATTAATAATAAAGATTGTAATAGTAGCCGAGAGATAAGAGAACCTAAAAAGAGTCTAACTAGGTAACTATAAGTAGGCTATAGTTATTAAAGCTGTAAACGCGGTAGGGTAGGCGTACCGCCGTTTATTATCCTTAAAGGCTGTACCTACCTTAGGAATTAGTATACTAAGCTACTACTACGCGACTAGGTAACTATAGTAAGTAAAAATAGTTAGATAATAAATAAACTAGGCTTTAAATAGCTTTAATACTTTAAAAAGTATACTATAAGTCGGAAATTAGGTAGTTAGCGCCTCCTTATCCTTAATAGCTACGGGAGCTACTAATCGGTCTAGTTTACGATATTTTACGCCGAAAAGAATATTATTACGCTCTATATACCTCCTTACTTATTATATCTACTCTAGCCGCTTAATATCGCCTACTTTACACCCCTAAAGAAGGCGTATAGGCGAGAGATAGGCGAGTTAATAGCTGTATATATCTATTACGTAACTAAAGTCGAGTTTCTTTCCTCCTTTATTAAGGCGCACAATACGACTTTTATAAAAGAAAATATCTAAGTAGGCTTTAGAGAGGCTAGCTTAGTCCCTCTAGATCTATAGAGCGTAATTAAGAAGCTTAATATACGTTTATAGACGCCGTCTCCCGTTCTAGACTAGAATAAGCTATAGTAGCCTAAAATACTATATATAGCGACTAAGTTAGCCGCTTAAACCGACTTTCTAAAGACCTAGATAGTAAAGTATTAAGATAGCTTACCTAGCTCTATTAATAAAGTACTAGATTAGTTATTAAAGGGGGTAGAAATAATAATATACTCGGTAGCGATTTTAGGGTAGCGAGTAATAGCCCTTTAGCGGGCAAATTCGGTTATAGTAGAGTGAAAATTACGGAAGAGAAGATA
This sequence comes from Tothia fuscella, assembly GCA_010583015.1. Taxonomy (NCBI): domain Eukaryota; kingdom Fungi; phylum Ascomycota; class Dothideomycetes; order Venturiales; family Cylindrosympodiaceae; genus Tothia; species Tothia fuscella. The sequence goes on from MU007013.1 coordinate 2,864, forward strand.
TATTTAGGTTAGGGGGACTATAATTAATTAAGGTATAGCGGATCTAGGAGTATAGTTAAATTACGGTAATAATAGAGCTATTTTGCGCCAAAATAGCCTAGAAGTTGTCGTCGTATTATAGAGTAAAAGACGCTGTAGTAATTACTATAAGACTAGCTATTATATTAAAACTTATATAAGTAGAAAGCTAGAAAGTAGCTAATTAATTTACTCTTTATAATTTCTTTGTAAATATAATTGTTGTAGTACTATATCGAAAAGAGTATAGTAAATTTTAATAGGGTAGACTACTCGCTAGTATAGGCTACTCGCTAGTAAAATACGTTATAGGAATTAAGCTAACTTAATATTATAGAATATACAAGTATATACTTTAAATATTAGAGTTGAATTAACTAAGTTAGCTAAAGAGAAGGGAAACTCTAAAGAATCTATAGGGTATATATATTCCTTAATAGTATCTATACCTTTAGTATAGACTTCTATTAGCTCGAGCGATAGCCCCTAATAATAATATACGATCGGGTAAAAGAATTACTTACTAGCTATAACTAGAATCTAAACTTATACGTATTACTTAGTATTTTTAGTTACTATAGTATTTCCTATAGTAGGGGTAGTAAAAAGATATATAGTTAGACTTTAAGACGGTCTAGTACTATCTATATATTAATAGAGACTAGGCTTAACGCCTTAAAGGCCTTTTAATAGTTAGTCTTTATAAATATATTAAAAAATATATCTTTAAAGGCTAGAAGGAAGCTTTTTTAATTAATATAGAAGATATATTAGTATACTAAGTCTCTAATATATTAAAAGTACTTACGCTTTAATAGTAAGAAGTAGACTATATTAAGTAGCTAAAGGATATATAATTAATAAAGTAGTATATAAAGAGTAAGAATCTTATATTTAAGATAGTAGTTCTTAAAATTCTAGTTAAAATAGCTCTTATAGCCGTCTTAAATAAGTAGCCTATACCCTTCTATCTAGTACGCCTCTATATACGCGTTAAAATAGTTTAACTATTTAAGACTAAGTACGTTTTTAGTCTAACTATTCTTAGAAACTAAGAGCTTCTAATTATATAGTATATCTACCTTCTTATACTATATAGAGATATAAACGCGCCCTTTATAGATAATAAAAAATAGAGTTATATATCTAGTAGTATAGATACTTTAGATAACTATAACCTACTTGCAATTACCTAGCTAAATAAGTTTAGGTTAAGTACGCCTATCTACGCCTATAATAATCTTTATTAATCTAATTACGTCTATCTAGAAACTAGTTTTATTAAAGTTATATATATTATCGTCTAGAATACTATTCTTAGCTATAGTATTCTTAACTAGCTTAAACTACGTACTAATTAGCTCTAGACTATTCTAGAGTATTCTCTAATAATCCTTTACTTAATTAAATACTATTTTAAGCTTAACTAAATACTTTATAAATCTCTTAGCCTAATATATACGAACTAGCTTACTACTACGAATACCTAGTAGTCTATTAGCTATATTAGCTATCTTATAGAGCTAGAGCGTAAATTCTTATAAATCGAGGTTAAGGATATATTAGATAATTGGTTACTTTTCGGTTATAGTAAGCTTCTAGTAATTTAGTTGAGTTTAAGATTAAGAGGTAATTTAATAGAGCTAATTAAAGAGCCTCTAGTATTTAATATTAAAAGCTATAGTAGCGCGTTATAGGGTCTTAAATTAGCTAGAGGTATAGGCCTAAAGAGTAAGATTAAATCAACCTTCTTCTTAAATAGCTATCGCGCTATATTATTGAGATATTATATATTAATAAGGGTGTTGGTCGTACTAGGAAAAGTAGCCGGCTCGATAGTATAGCCGGCTCGGTAGTAAAGTACGTTAGATATAATAAACACTATAATATAAATAAGTATAGGTAGTTTATATAGGCGACAATAACTCTAAATAAAATTAATATTAACAAGATATAAGTTCCTATATATAGGGTTACTATTCGCTAACTAATTACTAGGGCGGCGTATACCGAGCCGGAGAGACTTCCATCCGATCTTATTAAGCCGTATTAAAAAAATAACTTGTCTGAATTTCAGTCGATTCCCTTTTCACCGGCCGCCCCATGAATCCTCAAGCAACTTTCCAAACAGAAAACGCACAAGTCATGTCTGCAAACGATCAAATATGGCGACCTGCCGTGAAGTGCACGTGGCAGATTGTCCTCTCAGATCCCATCAAGCTTAACTTGACTTCGCCCTCCATAACCCCAGACGTCCAAGTTTTTGACATTGACCTGTTCGAAAATCCAAAATCCACGATTGATGCGCTGCACCAGCTTGGTAAAAGAGCAATAGCTTATTTCAGTGCTGGATCGTACGAACCCGACCGGCCTGACTCTGGGGAGTTCAAGTCGAGCGATATGGGAAAGAAGATGGATGGCTGGCCGAGAGAAAAATGGATCGATTTGAACAGCGAGAATGTCCGGAGAATCATGGGAAAGAGGATAGAGTTGGCAGCTCAAAAGGGGTTTGATGGTATCGATCCTGACAATGTGGATGGATATGTGAGAGTACGCTCTCCAGAGCTGCTAGAGTGGGCAGCTAATCACTTTGAACGCACAGGATAACAAAAACGGCCTTGGTCTAAGCAAAACCGACTCGATCAATTTCGTCAACTTCCTCGCCGCCAAAGCACATTCTCTCAACCTGTCTATTGGTCTCAAAAATGCCGGTGATATCATTCCCTCCGTCCTCCCAATTGTGGACTTCTCCATCAACGAGCAATGCGTACAGTACAACGAATGCGCTCCGTTTACTGCCTTCGTCAAAGCCTCGAAGCCTGTTTTCCATATAGAGTATCCCAGTGAGCTAAAGTCCAAGGTACTCAAGAGTATATACGCTAAAGACGGTCAAGCGCAAGGTGCTACTGAATTCAGCACAGTCTTGAAGAACATGGACTTGGACGGATGGGTAAAGTTTTGTAATAAAAGTACCGCGATTACACCAACGACGTTGTAGCCGTAATTCATTCTGATTTCGTATATTGTTCTAAGACTTGGTTAGAGATTTAAAAGCGAAGGAATCGGTGATTTTGTGTATGTTTGTCATGCATAGGTATTTAATGTAATAAGTTTGCTACTTTTATTCATATCGCCTACACTTACAAGAATTGGAGTACGATGTAGGTCTTAGTCTAGAACTAATTATTCGATTTTTGGAGTGGGTAAAGCCTTCGGAGGATGCGCACATAAGCTAACTATATCTAAGGCAAGGTATTCAGCGCGTCCAACGTACGATCGAAAAGTATAAGGGGGTAGTGTGTGGTCAAAATTGGCAAGTCTCTTCACAAATCCCATTAGCTAAATCTAATCATAACTCCATCAAAGCGCCTGAAATCGTTGCCAACGTGGAGGACACTTGGGCACAATGTCTCATGGAGATATCCGGGCCAGAGTATCTAGAAATTGGCAACGAAGAAGACGGCGAAGACGCCAGTGTCACCTTGGAACTTGGATGGAGTCTCGGAGCCGGACGAATGGATTGCAATTCCTGCGTATCGGACAGTATTACTGCGGGCTTGTCCTGTTCTTGTCACCACCAGACTAAACTATTGGCTTAGGGTGCAGCAGCAGCAGCAAGTAGACTGGCTCCGTAGTGTATATAAAGAGGCAGACTTCCACCAATACAGAGAAGAGATAGTAGTAACCAACCACTGCTCCACGCCTGTTGAAATCCCTCGACGATAATCAGAAATCCCCATCGCTTTGCACTAGGCTTAACATTTTGAACCGTCACATATTGGGCGCATGACGACCCTACTATTCTACGCAGCGGCGGCTTGACGTGTCTCGAGTTTGCGCGGGGCCTTTCTCGGGGCTGACGATGCTTCCTTTGTACTGCTGTCGTTGGCTTTCGATGCCAGCTTCCTCGGCTTTCTGCGTTCAGGATTCCCCGTAGCCGTGCCATTGGAGTGCACGCTCTCAGGTTGCAGCTGTCGCTTGGTTTGTGGCAATTCCGTCGGCTTTGGTTTCGCTGTTTGAGGTTTAGGGTGACTCTGAGGTGACGGGGCTGTTTTAAGGGTAGCCTTCTTTTGCGGTGTTCTCGCTGAGGAGGATGTTTGTTTCGACTGAGAGGCACTTGGTTTTGCGGCTGGTTTGTCAGTGCTCTTGCCCGAATTGGGCGCCTCTTTCTGTCTTGACGCCTCTTTGGAGCTCGAAGTTGTCTTTGCAGGGACGACTGTTGTTTCCAGACTCTGTCCAGTCTGTTGGGTGTTCTGCTTCAGTGCCTGCCCTCCTTGAGGGACTTGACTTTGGTGCATCTCTGGCTGTCCCTTTTCCTGCCCCCCGACCAATGAAGTTCCTATGCCTCCCAGACCCAGCGCAGCTCCGGCGCCTTTCATTGAAGGCATAGATGGCAGGGACGGCAGAGACGGAATATAGTTCGTCATCTGCTTTGTAGTGTCCGACCATGTCTCTGGCATATCGTCCGGCGCATCCGCCTTCATCTGCTCCAATTCCTCCTTCGTTGGTGTCTGGGTCTCCTTTGTCTGCACCACCATCTTCTCGAGTGCCTTCTTTTGTGAGGATGTCGCAGCCCAGTCAGGCAACCAGTCCCCAACAACGCCCTGCACCCCTTGACTTGCCATCTGACCTAGATTCCACATGGGCCCATTCATGGCGCCATATACCGACCCAATTCCACCTCCCAGCAAACCAGTCACGGTCGAAACCGTTCCGCCGACTAGGGCCCCCGTCAACTTACCGAGCGTCACACCAGGCTTGACACCCAGGCCCGCTCCCGCTGCAAGACCTTGGAATGTTCCCGATTGTGTGTATTTGGCCGCTTTTCCAAATGACTCAGCCTCAATCTCCTTATTGATTGCCTTGGCCAGGATATCTTCCCGAGCTTTGGCGTCGGCTGCGCCATGAGCTGCTTGTCGAAGTTCCCAAGCCTTTTGTCCCGCTTGCAGTGCCAGGCTAGCAGACACGCCGGAATTTTGTTTGACGTCACGTTCAGGAATCGGCTGTGGCTGCCTCATACTGCTAGGCTTCGGCGTAGATGTGCTTGTTTTCTTTGGCTGGCCAGGCTTTGTTCGCGGTTGAGCGGCCATTGTGATGCTTCTTTCGACTGTGTAAATAAGAGTGTGTCCCACCACGGCTCGCATGCTTTCAATGAGGCTCGCCGCCAGAGAAAACCTGAATTAGCGCGAGTTCGACGTCACAGACGTCATCGCGGCGCGTTGGATGAAGTGTACCACGTCATAACCGTGCGTCGCGACGGTTTTAGCGTGGAGGACACTCTACACCACGCCAAACTCACGCTCAATCATTAGCAGGTTGTCAAGAGCGTCATTGGTTGGCTGTCAGCGGTACTGCCATGGTTGTCTTTGTAGAATGACATTTCACTGGATTCTCAGGTTGGTTTGACCAAAGAGTTATCTGCAGTTCTAGAAGGAAACAAGATATCAGAGCGAGAACGTGGAGTATATAGAAGTAAAGCGCTGGGAGGAAGCGACCTTATAAATAGGAACGTAGACAATTTGATCGCGTGAAGACCGTGGCCATAATTATCGCGACGCGTAGAAAAAACATGATACTACGTCTGGTATTGATCGTATTGTTGTCTTCATTCAATACTGAAGTAGAGAGAGAATACAGCGCGTTACGGACGCGTCGCGAGTGTTTAAAGTATTGCTGTTTATATGTATTAGACTCCGATTGCCTTTAGTCCAAAATTCGATGACAACATAAACTTTTGTATCTACCGGTTGTTTCGAAGGAATTGCTACTCCTTAACTAATAGTATAATTCAAAGGTGCAACAATACGGTCAAATATTGCTTGAATCTGTAATATCTTTGAAAAAAAATTGCAAAAGGAAGTGAGTAATAGATTTGCACCTGCCTAGTCGGGCTTAGCGTGAAGAGTTACCTACAGCTTAGTAGGCTACCTTTGAAATCTTAGGGGGGGCCTAATTTGATTTCGAAGGGTACTAATATCTAGGACCTTAGAGCTTATTATTTGCGCGACATCTACTAGCTATTTGGAGTCCCCTAGAAGTTCGGGCGATACCCCCTAGCTATATAGTAGCTTGTTGCGCTAACCCCGATTGGCTAGGTGCAAAATTTGTAGGCATAAACCTCTATATTACTAAAGTATACCTTAGCCGGCGAAATATTAAAATAAAACGACCAAGTACTAAATTAGATTATCTAAAAATAGGACCGTTTAAAATCCTAGAGAAAATTAGGAAGCTAAGCTATAGATTAGAACTACTAAAAAGAATAAAGATATACCTAGTATTCTATATTATATTACTAGAAAAAGCTAGCTTAGAAATACTAATATAAATAAAACTAACTATAGAACCGTTAGAAGATATCTACGAAGCGGAAGATATTAAAGCCTATAGAAAAGTATACGGAAAAATATACTATCTTATTAAGTAGAAAGGATATACGGAATCCGAAAATACTTAGGAACTAGAGATAAACTTAATTAACTACTTAGACCTTCTCTAGTAGTATTATCGAGAGCTAATAACTCTAAAAAAGACTAATTAGTAGATAAGGAAAAGTTAAAGTTAGCCCCTACTATAAGATTACTAGTAGGTGCGGAGGATTCTAATAATACGGAGGGAGCCGTAGGTTCCGGAAGAACCTCACCCTCTAGAATAGCTAGTCGCTCTAGCTCCTTAATAGATATTATCTCCTTCTCGAATATCGTCTTCTCGCGATAAGTTAGTAGGTTAAGTTAATTCCGAAGCTGACGACTTTTCGCCTAAGTAGTACGTTTCTTAGTAACTTAAGTAGATAGCTAAGTAGATTAGGCTTCTATAAGAGTATTAATTTAAGCGTTAAGATTATTTAATAGGTCTTATATAGCTTTAAGCTAAGAGAGAAGATCTATCTTTTAGTAATAAACCTTATTCCCTAGAAGAAGAATTAGAACGCGAAGAAAGGAATAGGGAATAGTAAGGGCTAATAAAGACGGCGCTCTTAAGGAAAATATTTTTAGAAAATAGGGAAGGAGCCCTCTAAGAGGAAGTAATCCGCTAGGTATATAGATAGCTTAGAGGCTAGAGCCCCTATACGCTAGGCTATACCCCAAGATTAAAAGAAGGGATAGAAGGAGTTACGCTAGAAGAATTCTAGAAGTAGACGGAGTACTTATTTACTAATTACGACTAGTACTACAACGACTAAGAATTATAGGAGTCTTTACTATTCTATACGATAGGCGTGGACGAAGAAATAGAATAGTATAGAGGGGTAACGCGGGCTCTAGTAAATATATAATTAGCCTTAGTTACAACTAATAAGTATTTACGACCACCCTTTATATACCGCGCGCAACAACCGTTGGACTCGATAGGGACTACGTATTCTATACTAGCCTTATAGTAGGAATCGCAGGTTAACGAGGGAGGTATAATAGTACCCTAGGAAACCAATAGGGCTAAGGAGAGAATATTACGGCGGCGGTTTACGGCGGAAGTACGAGATTCTCGAGGTATAGTAAGCGAAGGATTTTAGGAATAGAGGTAGGAGGACTACTTATATATATATACCCCTAGAACGGGGTAGAGCTCTCGGGACGATAGCTAGGAAGGGAGGACCTAGTATAACGACTAGGAAAGCAACGACTAAGAAATAATAGGATAGGATAATACGATAGAAGAAGGTACAGTAATAGAGGAATCGGGATAGTAGCTTGACTATATAGGAGTATTAGGTTCTAGAGAGAGGCTAAGGTACTAGGTTATATAACTAGCTAAGATATAAAGCGCAAGGCTAAGAGGTAAAGCGTACGCTAAGACGGTGCGCTTCTATAAGTAAGGCTACGCTTTAAGGAAGTAGCCTTAGGTATATAGAGAAGAGCGAGTAGATAGTATCTAGAGCTCTTTATAGTTATAAACTTTACGAGATTACTACCTTATAGTCTTATAAAGCTTAAAGTTATTATAACTTATTTATTGATATTCCTCTTGTGCCTAACTACCGCCCTAAACCTACGGCAAGAACTTAACTAAGTTACTTGACTGAGCAACTCTAATTATCAGGTAAGTGACCCAGCAGAAGGTACTAATAAGGGAAACCGTGACAGGAAGTTCAAGAGCGTATTTAGTCGCCGTAATTAAAGCGTAACCCGCGCCTACTATAGTACCTTAAAGATTATAACCTTTTATAGGCTGAATACGCATATAATAAATACTTCACTGTTTAAATTTGAGCCAATTCCATTGAGTGGTCGTTGAGTAATTAATTTTTAAAGATAATATATAGATTTCGGTTTTGTGTTGCAGGCTGTGGGCCCGTGCACGCTGCCGTGAACCCTTCTATGCCGTTGCAATACTTCCACCCAATCAGGTGCATTCCCTTTAATCGAATCGTGACAGCCAGGTCTAAAAAATGACAATAATTCAAATATTCCGCTCAAGTAGCTATTGAAAAGGTTCGAAACAGTTGCGACCAGGAAGGTGTATCGTGAGGGGAGAGACGGTTTGTCGCTTTGGTACGTTGACGATTGGCCGGCAAAGGTTCGAAATAGTTCAAAATATACACGTATCCAATTACAGCTTTCGACTGTTTTCATTTAACGGCAGAGGATTTTACCGGAGTTCACGCTTAGCACGTTTCAGAAAGTCCAACCGTTATCTCGCTAACATTGTTCCATTCGAATGTGGCATGCGAAAGCAAATATCCCTCTACATTCCCGATCATACCCACAAATGGTCCGCCACCGTCTACTAATATACAACGCAGAGCTACGTTCTTTTCATACCTTTTTATGGCATTATATCCGTCCAACGAACAGGCGGCTTTCTTCTTACCCACGGCCTGAATTATCAGTCATTGACATTGATATCCGGCTGATAAAGTGACCTAGCATATTGTGAGTGACAACATAGGCAAAGAGTGCAAGTCGCCCATGAATAGGTTGGCGGCAAAACCGGCGATTCTGCTTTGACTCAGTCTAATCGTAACGTCGTACGCCTCCTTTACTCCTTATGAGTTGTACAATCGCTTCTCGTGTCTCGTCGTCCAGATTCTCCAGCACCAAGATAGACTTTGTGGCGCTACATGAAGACCGAAGAGTCGAATCGCCCGTTGGACCCAGCTGCACACCGGCTAAGACGTTATACACATCTTGTCCAGGAAGGCTAGCTGTGGATGGTGTGGGGATTCGGGCGTTCGGGGAAAGGTGAAGTGCGTCGGGTGATGATATATTGATAAGAGATGGTGGCTGCTCCTGTGGTGAAGTGTCCAAAATACTAGAGGGGCGGAACTTAACTGTTGCGGCGGGGGAAAATGGCTGTTTTCGGTATCGTTGGGTATCCTTTGGTTTCTAGGAAATTAGTCCACAGTGGTATTGAAAAATGAAGAAGACGCGTCGGAAGGATGTCGGATGTTGCAAGAGATGAAAGTATTGTTTAAATAATGGACTTACTCCTCAAGTCTGCAAAAGCAAGATAGAGTTAAGAATACAGAAGCATAAAAATCCTCTCTTCGTGATAAAAACAAGCTAGTATGGTTTTTCACTCTTGTAGTAGATATACTCCAATAAGCTTAGACCCTGTGGTATACTAGTCTGGTGGTCTCGGGATAGCTAGGAAGATTCCATGTCCCAGAAATCCAGCGATGGCCTATTGGCTTTGGGAAAATTGAAAGGTAGCGGGTGCGCAAGTGATGTCGGAGCGGTCTTGAGAATTGTACCTTATTCGACCTGTAGGACTCGTTAGTAATGTGTATCTGGATGAACGTATTTGAGGAGCCCAGCATTTGGCTTATTGAGACTCGACCTTCGGACTACTTTACTTTTGAACTTTCCCTAGAGCTCAATTAATGCAGAGTGTGAACATGTACTATCCAAACCATTGATGTCCACGAAACATGGTAGCGTGGTGCATATCTTGAGCCCTGTGTGGGGGGACTATAAACCTGGCGTTGATCATAGATATAAGCTTCCTCATGTAGAGGAGCACTGCAGATTGATAGCTGAATGCCAATATGATCCTGAAACAGGCTTACTCGCCTATCGGGATCGACGGTAAGCATCATGCTCTTACAGCTGCCTTTCCAAGCAAGTTGTGCGTATTAGATCAGGAAATTAAAGATAAGTTCGAGTTGAGCGCGTCCCAGAACTATCTTTGAAGTATTTGCAAGGAGTAAGGCTTGAAATAACAAGCTGTGCTGGTGTCAAGTAGAAGAACTTATCGAAAATCTGCGTACAAGTGTGCTGCCTCAGATCTATCTTCCTTATGGCCATCACTTCGCAATGTACACACGAAACTAGGCAGGTGCAATCAAATCGAGCATACGAGGTGTGAAGACCTTAGACGAACCATTTCCCCCATGCCACAGAGTCTGATAAACGATACAAGGCTAAATGACAGAACAGGAAAGTGTTTAGAATGGATAATACCATGTTGTCTGGTCACACATTAATAAGTCTTGCTTCCGTCCGACACGCTTTCTCTCGGTTATCTCCTGATGTTGCACACCTTTGGACCGAGCTGAATTGTGTATCCGTTCCTGTTGCTCAACTATGTTCTGCCCTAATCGCTCATTTCTCGCTTTGCTCCTATTTCAGTCCGCCGTGATTTGGGCGTCACCCACGCCACTTCACAAGCACCCAATCTTGGTTAGCAGATTTCGGTTGAGACCACACGCGCTCTATACCTCGACTTCAGGAGTTCCCTCAGGAAGTGTTGCAAGAACGACATCTTTCACTTACGTCGCAGTGGCAAGTGATTTCGTCCGAAACTTTCCCGAACGCTACATCTCGAGTCGCCTAAGACCATTATAGTGGGGTAGATGGCATCGCACATGTGTATTTCAAGCAGACGGTGCATGAATTGGTGTCGACAATGCGGATTTCGATGTCAATGTATGTATGACGAAATCGGAAGTGATACCACTCCTAATCGCGATGAATTTCAGGTGGGCAGAAATGGCTCCATATTCTCATACGGGTCATCGTTTTTCACAGGAATGCTGCAATCGCCTGACTGAATCGCTCAAACGGGCTCTGTGGAACAATCAAAGCTCTCCAATCCGTCAGCAAGGGCTTAGGTTTGTCTATCACTTCCAAAGATGCTAAAGCAGAAAGTCCAAATGACAATAAGTTATGGGAGCCTGGGTTACTGGCAATCCTGCTGGTATTCAAAAGTATCCATGTTCCACGAATATGACAATGAATACGCACACTTTTGGTGACGTCAATTCTATTGACGAGGTCCATGGTGCTGGAACCGTTTGGGCTACCATGTTGTATGAAATACTGTGGAATCTCATCGATAAATATGGCGTTCCATCCGCAATCCGGCCTGTATTCAACGATAACCACGTCGCCACTGAAATTTTGATGACCGTAAAGGCAGATTTGGGTTTTGAGTGTCGAAAATGTGTTCGATGTTTGCAACCTTTCGTTCTGCTTTCGCAAGGACACCTTTCCCACGTAACGATAACAATCGTGCAATTCCATATTTTCTTCCTTAGCAAGAACACGCGTAGTACCATATACCAAAGGGTAAAGATCTGGATCGATTATGTCGTATCCTTGCTGATTAGAGTGGCAAATGCCGCTCAACAAGGGCTCCAGGGCGAGGCGGAGTTCTTCGCGTAAACCCTCAGAGAGAAGGTCGGCTCCTTTCACGACCCGGGAGGATGATTCTATCGCACTAATCCATTTACGGTCATTTTCTTTGAACAGCTTTGAACGATCTACGAGTTCGTCAATGCACCAGTCAAACGCGGCATCACTAATCATCTTGTCCTCAGCAACTTGTTCGCGCCAGCTCCGCACAACTTCATCATTCATGATTCCGCAATCCCATCCTGGTTTGTCAGTAATCTTTCCCATGAAACGTATCATTGCGACTTCACGTTTCGTCATCCTCGGGGTATAGAGATTGCAAGCTGCACCGTTTGCAAAGCATGAATTTCTCCGGAGTCGTTTAGTCTGGAACTTCTCATGTTTGTCAATCTCATGTTTTGAAGACTGAAATACACTATTGATGTCTGAGCTCGGCCTCCAAAACATATGCAAATTCTTTCCTGATAGTAGGTGGGACCTCTTTGTGGTCTGAAATAGCATAATCTTCTGCTTAGGAATTAACAGTATCCGAGCATTTGAGCATCTTAGAGGACAGATAGTAGTTTGAAGATTCTTGCGACGGAGTAAAAGCGCAAAGGAGAGAAGAGGTTGGGATGTGAAATGATGCCTATGACCACGTTCCAATTCAACGTACCAGAAACCAAACACATATTTGCACACGCAGAAGATACCAGGTCACTGCATTAGGGAGTAGTCTGGAGCCGCGTGAATGTTGCGATCCTAAGAATTAAGTGAGCTGTTTATGATTTCATGATAGTTCAACTGATGCGACTACACTGGCCAAGATTTGTGAGTTTATACAGTACACCCAGTTGGCGAAGAAAAAGTAACAGGCTCAGATTGAGCGGGGCAGGTAAGCTGCCAATTTTACGGCATCTTCCCGATATTGTTGCGATGGATGAATGAGCAAGATCCAGGGCGAATTGAAAGAGGAAGACAAAATCTAATTACGCATCATGGTGAGCAATACATACTCGATCTGTAAGTCTGAAGCTTTTGGATTTGCACAATCAGATAATGACTATTATCTTCGGAATGCCGGAGGTTTGGACAAACTAACGCTTAGAGCAATGTACCAGATTTATTGTTACTGATCTCAGTGCGTCAGAGTGAATGTGTCTGCCGTATCACATGCTCCTCGTTTCGTCCTCAAGTGACGGTGAACTGAAGATGATTGCTATCTCCCAATCGGGAAGGTTGGTGGGTTTGGCGGACACTCATGAAACATATCAACCAAGTAGGCAGCTAGTCATGAGGACAGTACATGAGATATCTTACTCCAGATGTGATCAGCCCTCAGGTGTGTCGTATTCTGTAAGCCAATTGTTCATGACCCATGATGGCAAAAGTTGTGTTCCCTAAGCTGGTACAATTTTCCATGGCAACGAGGTGGATATAAGAGAGAGTCTCGCACCTCGTTTCAGGGCTCCCACAAGACGGAAATAGTCCTCATAACAGGTATATATGACGTGTGAATCTGGTCGATGTGTTCCTTCGAAAAAGAGCTATAAAAATGTAGGTGTTTTGACGTTTTGGCGTGTCATTTTGTGTTATCGTGACCACTAGCGCCTTTACGACGAGCCCTCAAAAGGCTCTCCTTACCTCCTCAACTTCTTCTCTCTTTCTTCCCCACGACTTGATTGCACTGCCGATCAAGTCATTCACATTTGAGCTCTACAACGCGACCTCAATTTAGTTTCGCTCGCCGACTTGTTTACGGATTGACTCTTCTCTTCCAATAGATTTCAATTAGCAAGATTACCGCGCTCTCAATCATGGACGCGTCCAAAACAGCCCAGACCGTAGAGTTACACCCTCAAATTCAGAACTCGAACATCGAGACACCACCAACAGGTAATATATACAACGTTTTTGTAGTTGGCTTGTGCAGATACTAACCAATTTGCAGAGCAAGATCAGTCATTCGCAACCATGAACGATGATGATGGCTATGATAGCCTTTTTGAAGACTCTAGCGACGAAGGCGCACCATTGCCATCGCCGAAGACCACCTCCCCCCCACTAACTGCCGCGAGACGTGATTTTTTGCCCACTTTTGAGGAAGCCATGGTGATGCAGCGCACAACGCGCCCGCATCTTCCAGACTCCGCGCACAGAATCTCGGCCCCACGCGTCCAGAAGCAGCCACCCTCGTTTGGTATCACCAAGCGCAAGGCTGTAGAGACGCTCGACACGGCTGAAGTCACGGTCAACCCGAAGCGGGTCAAATTGACCAGTGAAAACGAGCCAGCGGCCACCGATCTAGCAGAGACGAACATGGCAGGAAACTCCTCGGATCCCGTTGCGGAATTTATGAACTTCACCGATTCATCGGTGCCTAACCTTCAAACCGCGTCAACTGTGGCTGAGGACATCCCTGAACTCCAGAGCGTCGAGAATACCTCCCTTAATCCTCCAGCGGCGGACATTGCGGGTGCGACCCATGATGCCGGTGTCGTTCGAGGTATCCTTGGAGATATCATCCATGACGACCCAGATCATCTCTCTGTCCGCGAACGTTTTGAGATCCTTTACCAAACTGGCAAGCATCTCGGACCGGATTTGTTCGCCGACTACAATGGTGACGGTGAAGCTGCACCGCACCGCGATACGTTGAGCATCTTCAACCAAGGTTCAACAAATCAGCATCACCCAGAACTCAAGGACAGTATGGGGCAAGTCATCCGCTCGAGGTTCACCAATCAGTCCTTTACAGATGTGGATATCTTGCCTCGGTCTCTTTATAAGTTCAATCTCACTGGCGAATACCTTGATCGTTTGGTCCAGTACGGATGTCGAGTGCTCGAAGACATCACTCCGCGCGTTGTTGGCCATCAGACGCTCATGAAAGAGGCCGATGAGGTGGATAGCAATGGCGTGGCTGTGACTGGGCCAGATGGGAACACGAAAAAGGTCGAGGTCGTCGACTTCAAGAAGAATGAGATATCTATCCAGCGGATGATCCTGAAGAAGATTGATGACGCCCGCGAGAAGAGGAGCTTTGGGGGTCTGCGACCTCATTTCACGTTGACAGGTCGAAAGACCTGTAATTATATTGGCAAGGAGGTCGTTGATGGTGGCAAGAAAACTTACGAGTTTAACAAGGACAATGTTCTAATGGTAAGTCTTTGAGGAAATCTTCTTCCGAGAACCTGTGGTCTCTAACATCTCTAGGATACCCGCTGGGACCTGGATTTCGATAGGATGCTGATGAGGCATCCTACCACGGGTAGATGTGAACCGCTATTTGCCTTGAAGCCTCTAAGGGAGAACCCCAACAAGGTCCTCAGACACTGCGGCTGCCCAGAGCCATCGCCGGACGAGCTTCTTGTCAAGTGTCCCCTACTTCGTTCCTACGATCCACGCAACCACCCTTTGACCTCGATACGAGATCTCGAGGAAAAGAGGCGTTACGATCTTTTAAAGATGGATGCTGAGGCCCAGGACGCCGAAGACGACGAGGACAAGGATTACAAAGGGAAAGATGTGAAGCGGCTTGAGAGGATCAAGCGAAAGCAAGACGGACCCGTCAAATCCTACGAGGAACCCAAACCTCTCACGGAGGAGGAAGAAGTGGCTAGACTCTCGCGGAAGCGTAAAGCCGAAACCTATGTCACAGAAGCCCAACCTCGGATCCGCAAGCCGAAGGTTGATGTGTACACCCTCATGAAGGGGGAAGGGCGTGGCGCGAGGAAAGCTCAGCGGAAAGGGAGGAACCGCGCTTCATTATCAGCTGAGTCCAACGCGACCATCGATCTGACTGGAGATGAAGGACTTCCTCCGGTTGATCTCACGCAGGAGACTACAAATAGAATGCCCGCTGCTCGGTACACTCCACCTCCAGGGGTTGCACCTGGTTACCCAATCCAGCAGCAACCAGCTCTAAGTTTGGCCTCTTCAAACCTGTTCCTACAACCACAGCTCCAGTTCCCAAATTCTGGGCAGGCACATCAGCCCACCCTCCTCCGAGTGATGCCAGCGGGTACTTACAGTAACCATCAATTTCCAAACTCTCTCCCAGCTCAGCCATATCCTCAGCATGGCAGTTTCCACCATCACCCGCTCAACAACGACCCCACCGTAACAGGCCCAGCCCCTCCATTCCGTCCTCATGCGCCGAATCGGTTTTCTCAGCAGCTGAGTTCAGTGCCTGCATCTACACAGGGTGGCTATTATGGAGGCAGTATGGTACTTCCGACAAGTGTTGCACACGGCATGTATTCTGGCTATCCCTCCCCAGAACTGCGTCCCGACGTGACCGCCACCGAAGAGACGGTCGAGCAACAAAATGCGCGAATCGAGCGTAATGCACAGGCTCTCCAAGCAGCACAGCATCGTCATCTTGTGCAGATGCATCAGAGACAGATGGCACATCTGCACAACCCATACAGCCCCCAGCCAACGAACGGCATGAATGGACCTGCCTACAACCAGTTTGTTGCATATCAACAACAACAGCCGTCTGTTACACAACCCACTAGCCAAGTCCAATACGCCTACTCGAGTGCAGCTCTGAATGCCTTTACCAGTCCACCACATATATAGGCTCCTCACTCCTTTTGTTTGAAGAGGGTCAATACTGAACTAGAAAAGGGCACTAGGCCTAATTAGATTAGTGTAACTACTTTTATTCTAAGTATATAATCTCCTTATAAGATTCCTATTAGGGAAGCAATCAATTATATTACTCTACATTTTGACACCTTTCAGGCGCCACTTGGGGCATCAAATGCTCGGGCAAAAAACGGACCAAACCGGGGAGTGGCTTCTGCTAAGGATGTCGTTGAGATTTTGGATGACGACGAGGACTTCCTGCTGTGAACGAAGAACAAGGAGGTCACTTGCTCTGTGTAGTTTTTTTATTCAACGCAGACACAATTATCGCGTCAGTGTAGTCGGGAGAATTCAACAATGACATGTGGTGTCCTTGAGACATGTAAAGGCGTGTCATACGAGTTATATCCCTTCCCCGGGAGTGGTGGATCATTCTCACAATGTCTTATTTTCCGAAAGCGTTGCACGCTTATTCTTTTTTGCTGCTTTTGTCCTCACGTTGGAGTTGGTCGGATTATCCCTCTTTTTTCGTCATGGTTTCCCTATTCTCATCGACCACCAATTTTTCCCTTCTGCAGGACTTGTTCGCAGTGTTCATATCCCTGTCTTCGTATCTTGCTGGACAAGATCTGAGGCGCAATAAGCCGTTTCACTGGTCCTTCTGTCCTACAGTGTATCTATGGCCAGGTATACATGATGTGGCTAGTGGAGTTGAGAGGCTTTTAGGCTCTTATCTGTATTGTAGCCAGCTTATATTATTTCTTCATTCTAAATAGTCAGTCCCACGCAGGCAGTCTTTCAAAAATACATCACCGTTTCATTACTATCACCAGTGGGAGTTCATTATCGTAGTGTGACTCAATTTATCAGTCGGAAGTAACGGTATATAGTCGCACACAATCTACTTTGTCGTGTTATCTGGCTTTGATTCATTATTCCGGAAGGGTTCATTAATCTTCCAGCCGTTAAGAGGTTGCAGAGCAGAATCGGAAAGGTTATCTTCCAAAGAAGGTTGATATCATCACTAGAAATTCCTCGATTAAGAGGTCATTGCAAGTTGTGAAATAGAGATTCAATTTATATAGAAGGCGGTCATCTAAGAAATCTGATTACCTGCACTGTCTTGCGGGTGCATGATGTAATAATCATTAACAATATAAAGTAGCAAGTCCTGAAGCCACATCTCTAGGAAACTAGCTCCAAACGGGTAGCTACAGGTCGAAGTGTGATCAGCTTTCAATTTACGAGATACTTTCCTCCAGCCTTAAGAAAATTTCTGACCCACTCCTTAGAAGGTAGGAAAAGCTGCTTCTAGTGGTAGTCAGGGTTAACAGCGTTGCAGAATAATAGGAGTGTGAAACTATTCAAGACCAGCTCCCCCGCAGTCGACCTAGGAATTATTGAATTGCAGATAATACTGCAGGTTTCGAGGTATCAATGATCAGTACGCCGTCTTGCCACTCTTGCTCAACAGCAGAACGAGCTTCAAGCTCACCTATGATCTGTGTTATTGCCTCAATATGGCTTGTGCGAGGTTTATTCACAGGATGGTTATTCATGCCGTGAAGAGCAAGTTTGAAAAAGCGGAGGACACTCTGCTGGTGAAATACGGAGTTCATCCCTCCCCCATCGAAATTAACCACGACGTTGGGATCCGCGCCGTGGTCTATAAGAGATTTTATCGCCTCTAGCGTTGAAAGGGATAAGCTACGATATCTAGCCAACTCTGACAACAAAACACTCCATGGGGTCATATTATACTGGGCTTGCGGCCAATCAAAGGCTTGGCTGAATACGAATACGGTTGTGTTGGGATCGGCGTCTATCTTGAGTAGAGCCTCTACAACACCTGGATACACAGGCAGGCTGCCGGGCAACTTTGCTGAAATATTACCCGGATTTAGGGCGTGGAATAGCAGCCAAGCTTTTTGTTGTGGTTCCAGCTTGAATCTGTTCCTGGGATCGAGTTTTGCGCGAACGAGGGACTCCAACCCCTGTCTCGTGTTGCATAAAACATGAACTGGTCTGTATCAGAATCCTCGATTGCGTCACTGTGACGGTACTCTTCTGGCATGAGATGGGTCCAGTGCCACGATCATGCTTTTGGAGAGAGCTTATCAAGCTCTGATGCCTTTTGGTAGCGCATTCCACTACTCATTGTCTTGTCTAATTCTTCGATAAAAATGTTCCCTTCATGCCCCGCAGGTCGAGCCCAGTGTAGTGCACAGAACACTATTCCATGCAGTGATTCAGGAATATTCGTCCAATCCGCAATATCTGCTTCTGGGCTTTCAACCAGCGACAACTGCGCCCTTTAAAAAATTAGCAACGGCGCTTTGCAACAACGATAGAGCGGGTCGGATTCCTTTGGGGTGAAGGTCGTTGACAAAGGCCAGATAAGAATTGCCTCTCATCATAAACTCGCTAATAGATCGATGTATAAATGTGACGAGCGAGGTTGCACGCGCCTGATAGTCCGCTGATAGTAATTTCATTGGCATAACATCTGAGACCCGTGTATACCGATTCTTATTGTAGTCTCCTTGGCCGATTCCATTGTTTTCTCGAATCTCAATAAGACCCAAAGTGTGGCTTTGCGTCTGCGCGAGCAAAGTATCATATCGACGCACTATTTCATCGTTCGAAAAAGCCTGCGTGTTTTGTAGAACATTCCTTTTGGTCTCAAGTGCCCAGGAGAGAACCATAGCGCTCAAAACGCAACCATTCTCAGTTCCTACTCGAACAATTTCCATCATCAGCGCCGCTTTTGCCTGGTATTTTTGTGGTACCCGTTCCAGTGTCTTCTCGTACAATTCGTTGAGCTCTGTTGGGAGCCGTGTAAGCTCGACTTCCAAATCATCCAAAAACTGCCCATTGTTGAGGCCGATCAGAAGAGATGTGACAACCACACAGACCCATAGAAAGACACCAGCTGAAGCTTCGACCAAATCTGCAAGTAACCTTTCGCACCGATCGGGGTCCACCAGCTGTAATTGCCGCAATCTGGAATGATGCGACAACTTTTCACGAGTATATTTCTGTATGTCCGATAGTGTCAAGTCATGCAGTCGAAGACGTGGTAGACGTTGGAACTCCGTTTCAAATTCACGTTCGGGACGACTTGACAAAACCAGTTTGACGTTACCGAGCTGCAAAAAAGATAGAAAAAACTGCGCAACTTCGGTGAAGCTACCCCCGTCTCTGCTATACTCATCGAGACCGTCAACCGATATAAAGAATCTTGTCTCACTAAGCTGTTGGAGGATTGCCAGACTCACCCGCTTAAGTTCTGGCGTGTTTAGGTGGAAAGAAGATGGTGGGCTCGTATTCACCGCCATAGCACGAACACGTTCCTTGAAAGCAACGTGGATAAGCTCGTTACTAGTGCTCAGAATTTGGTGAAGCAAAGAAAGAAGGACGCCCTTTTCGGACTTTTGTTCCGGTGTTCCATTGTACCAGAAGTAGAAGCTGAAATGAATAAGCGCTTTGCCATGCCTCCAGATGTCGAGTTCTTGGCTCAATTCCTGCGACTTGTTGATGTACTTCATCAGAGTACTTTTACCTGAGCCTGCCTTCCCAGTAATCCAGCAAAGCCCCCCAGCTTCTTGAAGAAAAGCACGGAAGTCGGCCCATGGCTTCTGTGTTGGTTTCGGATCCTTCCACACCCAGGCAAAGGTATCTGAGTAATTTTCCTTGATGGTATCCTTGCGCTCTAGAATGGATGGGAACCAAAGCGAAGACATTACTGCAGCTTCAATGGCTTCTTTTCTCTTTTGGCCTGACTGTTCGCCTGAGGGCTGCACCCCTTTTGGAGACAGCGATTGGTTTTGCAAGGCTGTTCGAACAAGCTGGACGAGCTCCTGATGTCTATTTTCGGCTGATTGCTCGTTTCGAGACTGATTCTTCAGGAGATGTGATATCTAAATTTCGGAGTCATGCTGGAAAGTCAACAAAACCTGGATGATCTGCTTCGTACTGTCGTCCAAGATGGTAAAGTGGATACTCTGTTTGATTGCCTCCGCGTCTACCTTGCCGTTCAATAGAAGGACCAGACGAAGTGTGAGCTCATCGCGGAGTCTGAGAAAATTGCTCCCCATCTTGAGGATATCATTGCGACTCCACACTGCTTTGAAAGCTTTCTTCACAGCTTCACTTTTGGACTTGCCAGCTGTCCTTCTTAGCTTGACAAGTTTCTTCTCCAGCTTTGACGCATGGATGGCAGTCTGCACCGCGATAGCTTTCACCTGCTTTTCTTCTTCAGTAGCAACAGTAAGCACACCGATTCTGGCGTCCAACGTCTTCTTCGCATTGTCGAAATCATTGCAGATAATTTCCAACCCAGCATTTCCGACTGTAGTACCTTTGTCATGGATTTGTTTTCCAATCTGTAGAAGTAACACCCGCAGCGTGCACGTTCCTCCACCCTGCACGGGCAAAACGCACATTCGTCTCAACTTTGAAAAATTAATCACTCAACAATCACTAGGTCTTTTTATGTGATTTTTGATTTATTTGAATCGCCAAACTCTGCTCTTTCATCTGCGAACATGATTAATAAAACCGTGCACCGAACCACTGTTATGCGTCGTAAACGCGGAATCTGCCTACCCCGGGACCAATACATTGAAAGCAAGTACCTGATATCTACTATACAACAACAAACCCTTATAAAGTATATCAATCAATGTACTAAGCATGGTATTCCTCCTACTGTCGAGATCGTCCGTAATATGGCCGAGGAAATATGTCAAAAACGGCCAGGGAAAAACTGGTTTCCACGGTTTTTGAAGCGTTGGAGTGATACACTAGATTCTAGCTTCCTAGGCGCAATTGATAGAAGTCGACAGTGCGTAGACGATTATAATAAATATAAACTATACTTTGACAAGGTATTTAGTAATTTATGATATTGTAGTAGTTGTATAATGTTCTAATAATTCGAAGGTTGCAACAGTGACTCGCAAATAGCGCGTATTACCTAAAAATATATATAATATGGATGAAAAAGGCTTCCTAATCGGGCTATTGCAAAAAATAAAAAGAGTCTTTGATAAACAGTCAAAACAGAGCGGAAAACCGAAGGGAGTTGGCCAGGATGGAAGCCGAGAGTGGATCACGTGCCTAGCGACGATTTATCAAGATAGAATATTCCTACCACCAGCATTAATCTACTAGGCTCTTTCTGGTAACCTCTAAGATACCTGGCTTAGTAAATTTAACCCTAACGACGACCTAGTATATTTTGGAAGCTCTCAGAGTGGTTGGACGAACGATGAAATAGGTTATTCGTAGTTGGTAAAGGTTTTTGACCGTTATATAAAGGACAAGGCTGAAAATAGGAAGCAATAGCGACTTCTATTTATTAATAGCCACGGGAGCTATATAAATATACGTTTCCTCACCGTCTGTATGCACAATAAGATCCTTATTACGGTCTATCCTCCTTATTCGACTCACTTATTGCAGCTATTCGATCTCGTAATATTCCGGCCTCTAGCTTATTACTACTTAAAAAGCCTTGATTTATGGATTCAAAGGACTGGCGGCATAGTACGATTTACTAAACGCGAGTTCTATAGCCATTTCAAAGGCGCCTTGCAACAAGCCTTCACTAAATCGAATATAAAAAGCGCCTGGTTATAGTCTGGCCTATACCCTTTTAACCCACAAGTAGTACTTGCAAAACTTGAGCTAGAAGTTGAACGGCTAACAACTCGTGACTCGAAGAGCTTAGGTAGCACTGTTTATAGTGTATCTAATATGCCTAAAGTGCGACAACTGCTCAAAAGAGCACAAGGAGCACACCTAACATATAATTAAAAGGCTCTAGCAAATTTCGCAATGCGGCTGGCCAGTGATAATAGTATTTTAAGAGCATATGTAGAGGGCGCTAAGGAAGCACTTTAAATTAAATAGGATAGGAGAAAAAGGGGTAAAGCGGTACAGAAGGTGAATAAGATTAAAGATTTAGAAGGTAAGGCACAGTTCTATACACCTGGCCGAGTTACAGCTCGAATTAATACAAACAAGGCTGCGGAAGAGTTTAAAGAGACTAAGGTATTTCGTAAGGTATAGGAAAAGAAGGATAAACAGCGCTAGAAGGAGGATCAGGCTATACTAATAGCTTAAAAGAAGTTAGACCGAGAGCTTACAGCGAAGAAAAAGAAAGAGGAACTTCAGGAGGCTAAGAAACTAAAATAGGCTAATATATAACTAAAAAGAGACTTGTAATTGGTAATACCAAAGCTAATAGCAAAGCCTTCGGCTTCAAGGCCTAAGAAAAAGGTGGTTGTGGTGGTGGAATCTGACATAGAGTATGAGGAGGCTGTATCTGAGAGGATCTAGACCCCGCGGCCAAGGCGCACTATTAATCTACCACAGTACCTAAAAGGTAATGATCTTTCTTAGAGTAAATAAACACATATTGGAGCATTCGGTATAAAATTTTCAGCCATATTCATTGAGTGGTTGTTGAGTAATTAATTTTTGAAGTTGGTAGTAAGTTTTTGAAAGTTCGTGCAAGCTGGAGGCCCGTGCACGCTGCGGGTGTTACTTCTACAAGCTGTTTTGTAAAACCGACAATTTGAAAAATGTTCGCCGTCAAACTCAATGCGGAGAGAGGATCCATCACAGCCGATTTTTTTTGGCGCCAACAAGACTAATGTCGTCCTCATGCGAAGATGGCGAGCTTTGAAGTTGGAATGAAATTGAAGTCAAGTGGGGTCAGTTGTGCCTAAGGCGCAAACGAGGCAACATTTGCCTTCTTGGGTTTTTCTTCGAGATGCGGCTGAAGGTAGAATTGGACGAATCAAAAACGTCAAAATCCATGAAGAAGTGGAGATCGAATGTGCCCAAAACGCCTCTTCGTATACATGTCGAACAAGCCAGTGTACAGAGGTCCGTACCCAAAGTTCTTGCACCAACTTAATTAGGCCTTGCACGAGAGGCCACTACATAATTAGGGGGGGCCACCTCAACTTTTAGGGCAGTCCTAAACGGCTTGGAGGTCCCCTAAAAATTAAGCTTTCAGACCCGACACAATAGCGCTCTTTGAGATCGGATTAGGTACCCCTAGGAAGAAGGACGCAGCCCACTAAGTTATAGTGGCTCTTCACGGTAGGCCCGATTAGGCGGGTGCAAAATGTTTGGGTACGAACCTCTGTAGACGGTAGAACTAAAGAAAAACTGCTTTTATTACCGTGACGCTTGCTGGGTAAGTACTGATCAATTATGGAGCACCGATTAATCAAATAGCCGTATTTCGAAAATATCCCTTTCCCACACTTTTATATCTTTTCAGGCCGGAACTGCAAAGAATTTAATCTCCAACAACCGGGGATCAATCCTGTAGGAGCGCCGCAAGAAAATACGAGGCTCGCTCCAATCGCTTCACTGGTTGATATATAGTGCTGATCAAATTTACTCTAATAACTACAGTATCACAGGACGCAGGCCACTATTAATATTTTGGCCCTACAGATCACCCAGAAATAGGATATCATCTGTTTATATCCTCTCCCTTCTATTCAAATTCATTTTTTCTTCGATATCGAAAAGTCGAAACGCAATACAAGAGCTCCACCATATCGTCATCCAATCTTGAGAAAATGAAGTCAACGTTACTGATTTTGCCACTACTAGGTGTCGCGTCAAGCGTACCAAACGTGTTCGAAGGGCGTGTTGTGGCCAGTAGTTTCAATTTTCCACAAGGAAAGAAGATCGAGCCTGCTTTCATTGACACAGTGTAGGTACAAAAAGCATTCCTAAAACCAGGGACCAACACCCACCCCGCAGCCCAAAGAATGGTGCGCAGAGGGAAGCAGTCGCTATCGGTCTGTATTTAGTTTCGAGCGTGAAGGCCCTACAGATTGTGAAAGTTGCGAAACTGCCTTGCGCCAATTGTCTAATAACTGCGATGGAAGTCGCCTTCAAGTAGTAAGCAGGATATACCGTCATTCGCAAGATGATCTCCATGAGTTGACCAAATGCAGTGAAGGCGATTTCGCAACAGCTGAAAACGCCAACCAAACCAATGACTTGTCTCTAGCTTATGTCTCCGTGTTCACAAACACAACCGGAAATGTTTTCAGTGCATCCAATGGTCCAGGCACTGTCCGCATGAACAATAAATATCCATACGGTCTCGATCTACCTGACAACTAGATGATAATGCTTGACCTCGCTTTCTTAGAGCTACAGGCGAAGAATGTGACTGTGTTTCTCTCATTCGAGTATGTGGCCAGGAATGCTCAAGGGTACAAAACAGCTATCGTGCAGTGTTTGATGATTGGACAACCTGCACAGAAAGAAGGGTACGTTAACCTTTTTCGCCATTCGGGAGAGCAGGGAATTACTGAACACTAAATATTTGCAGCGCCATCACGTACACTTCCAAGCCATCACTTGTCCAAAACGATGGGTATCTCCTTTCGACTTCAACAGTCATGATGGGAGCTGCCACAAGTACGGGATTGTTCCGACCTAAGAGCAACGAACAATTGTCAAACTCAAGCACGCCTATCTGTAAAGTCGCTGTTCATTACGACAATAAGCAGCACATTTCCAACGTCGGTAGGTCCTCGACAGTAGCTAGCCCTCAATCCAACGTAACTGACATTCTTAGGTTCTTGTACCGACTATGGAACAGTCACTAGAGGAAACAAACTCCTCATTCAAACTAGTTTTGATTCCACTTTACATCCTGCGGCTAAGTTGAGCAATGGAAAGAATCATGTCATGGGTAGCATGAGGGTGTATATTGGGCCGTACTAGGTAGTGATTCGTTCGTTGTGTCAACATGAATGAAACTCACGGTGGTAGTCGTAAGTGTTCGATCAAGAGCATCACATCGATCCTTCTGCTATTATCCTTCAATTGAAAAATCAGCTTCTTCATTTACTTCAAACTGATCCTTTGGTCCTCTATAAATTGTATGATTATGTTGAATTTCATGTGTCGACACCTGTGACTGCGATGAAATCGTATCTATATTCAATTGGACTTGCTACTTCTGTGGCGGCTTTGTTCCAGGGAATCGGAGTGCCCTTTTTCAATGGTTTATCAGGCGATGATCTCTACTATTATCCTATGTAGGAGACCGGGTCATGGTAGTGATGATGGCCAGGACCTCCCGTCAGGATGTCCCAACTATTTGGACGATAGACGGAAAGCATGGATAGAAGTCGTCAATTTAACCTTCGTCGGGCGATCCACTGTTTTAGCGTTAGCTGTGCTACTGTTCAATCCTTAAAAGTGGTTATTATGACGTCGCAATGGATGCATCAAATCTCTGTATGCGAGTCAGCTAAAATACTGACTTGTGGGAAACCTTCGGGACTTGCCATGCAGATGCAAAGAAGAAACATGGAATGGTACGTGGCGTAAGTCGCCAAGATTTTGTGCGAAAAAAAATCGATTTGATACATACATATCACACATCCGTCCTAAGGATCATATATCCCTACTTTTCTTGGTTTTGTTTCTCCATCCTTCGTCTTGAGTTATACCATTTCTGCTTCGTTGAGTGTTGGAATTGGTATGAACATTACGAATACGATTGTGCACTTTTATGCAAGCCCCTGAGTTGAAAAAAGAAACGCCAAGGACATACCTTCTTGGCCATCTGAAATCCCACCCAACCACTTCTCGTCATCTCCTGCCAAGTCGATTGAGGCTTGAAAACACGCGAACGCTATCTTTGTTTTGACCACGATCTAGATGCAAGATTAGAAAGATGGCTTTCCCACGCCCGTACTTCTTGTGGTTTGCGAGATTTCATCGAGAACACACGCCGGGAGGGAGTGCTACTGTCATTCTCCCGTCATGAAGTCACTCGTTTGGATTCTATCCTCACTCTCGTTGATCTTTTATCTCACTTCAGCCCAATCAACAACATGTCTCGCGCAATCCTCCACCGCGCCCGTCGCATTCGCAGGCCAACCATGCGGTAGTCTTTCCCCTACTGGTTCAGTCTGCGACTTTGGCCTCTGCTGCTCAGAAATCGGCTTCTGCGGTACCGGATCAGATTTCTGCGGTACTGGATGCCAAACTCAGTTCGGAGATTGTACTGGATGTACACCGCGGACAAGAGTATGCGCAACACCTGCTGCGTCTCCTATCGTTCAACAGGGACAGCCATGCGGCGCGCCTGGGAATGGTGTATGTGAAGTTGGGCTATGTTGTTCGCAATTGGGTTTCTGTGGGGCTGGATCGGATTTTTGTAGCGCGAGATGTCAAACTGCGTTTGGTGATTGCACTGGTTGTCCAGCTCGTGATCGGTGTGTAACACCCTCAACGACTGCTCCGATTGTGCGAGCTGGTGGCAATTGTGGTGCGCCGGGGGGAGGAGTGTGCGAAGTGGGACTGTGCTGCTCAGGATTTGGATTCTGTGGGAGTGGTTCTGATTTCTGCTCCACCGGTACACAATGTCAAAAGCGATTTGGAGATTGTGACTTCTGCCCAGCCCGCGATCCATGCGTTTTACCTTCGACAACGGCTCCGATTGTACAAGCTGGTGGGAATTGCGGAGCGCCAGGCAATGGAGTTTGTGATGTAGGATTATGTTGCTCAGGCTTCGGATTCTGCGGAAGTGGCCCGGACTTCTGCTCTTCCGGTACACAATGTCAAAAACGATTCGGAGATTGCGACTTCTGTCCAACGCGTCCACCACCTGTTTGCGCGTCGCCTTCACAGACCGCACCTGTTGTAGGCCAAGGACAGACCTGTGGAAGTTCAAACGGAGCTGTTTGCGCGCAGGGATTATGTTGTTCCGAATTCAATTTCTGCGGTTCCGGACCAGACTTTTGCACACGGCCCCGATGCCAAAGTCAATTCGGCAATTGCGACGGCTGCCCTGCACGCGTTCCTCCCATATGTCCCAACGTCTCCCCCAGTAGTCCCGTCGTGGGAGCCACAGGTATTTGTGGCGGCACGAGCGGGAACACATGCGAGCCTGGTCTTTGTTGCTCTGCATTCGGTTTCTGTGGATCTGGAAATGACTATTGTGCGGAGCCTCAATGTCAGAATGAATATGGTGACTGCAACGGTTGTTTGAGATCATGTCCTGTACCGCGAAATACGCCAGCTCGTCGGCCCGGTGGGCTTTGCGGAGCTTCCACTGGTGCCGTCTGCGCACCGGGTGTTTGCTGCTCGGCATCTGGATTTTGTGGCACAGGGCCGGACTTTTGCAGCGCTGGAAACTGTCAGAGTCAGTTTGGAAATTGTGATTATTGCCCAAGAAGAGCTGCACCCTCTCTGTCGTCGTCCTCTTCGGTGCCGGTTTCTGTTT
This sequence comes from Tothia fuscella, assembly GCA_010583015.1. Lineage (NCBI taxonomy): Eukaryota > Fungi > Ascomycota > Dothideomycetes > Venturiales > Cylindrosympodiaceae > Tothia > Tothia fuscella. The sequence goes on from MU007013.1 coordinate 30,320, forward strand.
CGTCCAGTACCTCCCTGACTTCGGCGTCCGTCTCTGTTTCTATCAGCAGCGTTTCCATACCGACGACATCGATCGTTGTTGTTGCTTCTAGCTCATCAAGTACACTCAGCTCTTCTTCATTCGGTCGGCCTACGAGCTCGTCAAGCAGTCAACTACTCAGCTCGTCAAGCAGCCAGGTCTCAGTCCAGTCATCAAACAGTAGTCGAACATCAAGTCAGCCCGCTAGCTTGTCTAGCAGTCAGCCTACCGCCCCGTCAAGTAGCCAAATCTCCGCGCAGTCACCACCCAGCATTCAAACGTCAATGTTCTCGTTCTCCTCCACTTTGCCCTCTTCTCAGCGCTCGTCGAGCATTTCAGTTGTGTCAAACTCACCAATCAGGAGTAGCTCATCCCAAACCTCTGCGATTTCTTCGACCACCGCACTTTCGATTTCGGTCTCTTCCCAGAGCTCTCGGGTTGTTTCAGCCCTTTCCAGTTCTTCAATTGTCGTCCCCACAGTAATTACATCTTCCAGCTCCTCCTCCCGATCTAGCTCCATCGCCGTTTCGCCAGTCATCCCTAGCTCATCGATCGTGGCCCCATTATACACAAATTCCAGCTCCGTCAGTGTTGCCTCACGCACATCGAGCCGCGCGGGTGCTTTATCTTCGTCCACTCGGTCTACGCCGTCTACAGCAGTTGGAAATCCAGTTCGATCATCATCATCATCATCAAGCTCCAGGCTTTCCACAAGGACTTCAGCATTATTCTCCAAGTCCTCTTCCGTCACTACACCACGAGCAAGTTCGACATCAAAACCAGCCAATCCTGGAACGCTCATCTCTTCTACAACATCCGGGGGAAGCGACTCATTCCGATCACCTGTCTCACCAATCACCACGACATCATCATCACGTCCCCATGGGGTGTCCATCGTTCAGAATCAATCGCGCTCACCCGCCTCCTCCTCCGAAGGTTCCTCTACCGCAAAATCCTCTCCACGTCCCCAGGGGCTGAAGTTTGTATATGGTGGACCCCGCCATTCAGGTGAAAATCTCCCACCCGGACCATGGAACTCCAAAGTGTTGTCGTCGTCTAAAGGGTCATTTCACTTGCCCAAACCATCAGGCTATGTGAAAGCAGAAAGCTATCCCAAGCCATCTAGCGATTCGCATGAGGCATCTTCCGATTCTCGTATTGATCATTCTTCCAAGGCGGCATCTCCAAATTTGGGTGTGGCGCAGGAGCCAGAAGAGCAGCCTGTTGAACAGCATGGAGCGTGTAGGGTGGTTCGTGTTCTGGTTTGAATAGGTGTCGTGCATAGATCTGTTTTGGAAACAAACATGGGCGGGTTTTCCTAGTAGTAGGAAATGAAATATATGGTGTGTACGTTGAGAGTTGAAATATAATGCAACGCAGTAATAAAAGTTGCATTGACATAGACAATCAAATAATGAGAAATGCTTTCAAGGTAGATCTTCACCAATGAAGTGATACTATCGCTATCGATTTTTCTCGGCATCTGTCTCTACTAACGCCCGTTTGCTAATTTTCATGAAGACAGCTTGAGTGATGAGGAAAAAAAGGTCCAAGGCCAGAACCTTATTGAGGCGATTAAAGAGGTAGGAATAGAAGAGATGTTATACGCTCGCGAGCAGAACCTGATGTCCCAGTTATATCTATTAAGGGGCTTCTATTGTTGACATTGTTAGATTCGTGCTTGTCCGGAGCTGAAGATATGAAGTAGCTTTATTGGATCTTTAGAGACGTCTCAAAGACTATGTATTTGGCTACTTACTTTATCTTGTTCCAGTCAACGTAGTTGGAAAACATATACCCGAATATGGTGTGCACATCTCACTAGTAGAAAGGCATCTTTCCATTATGGCGAAGGCTGTAGATTTCGATGTCTTCGCAGTACCCTGCTTAATAAGAACCTCACGTGCGACAGCCAACTTTGTTTTACAGAAACCAGCTCAAGGATATGGCTCTAGTAGGTCAATTGTCATAAGGCTATGTCTATCGTGTTGGATAGCTACATTATAGCCCGGAACTCCATTTGACATTGTGAATGAGAGTAATGTAATGAAGCGTTAGCCGCTCCCAGAATCACATATAAAGCTCGTAAGTTGACGTCCTAAACTACCTATCCGGCTTTTCATCGGGATGTTCTCCCTAACCCTCTCAATTCGAACTTTTCTCTTTTGCACACAAAGACATTGTCCTGCAACAAATCGATTTTTTCTACAAGATCGACACTACTCCATCTCCACCTTATCAACACGTACATTATAAATTCAAAGCTCTCTCTATATCCGCTCTCGTCCACTCGAGCCAATCTCCCGATTCTATATTCATTCACTCCTCTCAAAAAAGTCCACCATCACAATGGGAGGCCAACAACCTTTCCGTTTCCGTCCTCACAAGGTTAACGAACAATTCTTCAACCCCTACGTTCGCACCAATAGGAGATTCAGTCCCTATCCTCAATCTCGTACTACTCCACGTACTTCCGAAGCTGATCGAGCGTACACTGAAGCTCCTGCAAATCCGGGGTTTAGAGCCGACGAAGGCATGCCACTCTCACTTCCAATGCCAACGCGTTTCACTAGACGGCCACAAGTGTCCCTCCATGTTACCGCAAACGGGAGAGCTTATACGAAAGTCTCTGAACAGATTCCAAAAGAGAAGGGAAAGGTTGCTGCCGCTCCAATCGCTGACAGCACCACTCACAACCAACTTGACGATCTCAAGCCGAACGAGCTTAACGCGTTCTTCGACGATTTCTTCGCCCCCCAGACCGACGACACCCATCCTCCAATGCCTGAGCCTTTCCCACCATTTACCAATCAACCCGCTCAACCAGAATACCCAGGATACATCCCCATAGATCCATTCCTCGAGTTTATCAACCCAGAAATGCTGTCGTCAGATCCACTTGAGCCGTTCCATGAAGCTCATCGTCAATACCTTCAAACTCAGCCAAGTGCTTCCGCAGCACGGTTCACTGAGTACGATACTCCTCCACCAACATCGCCAGTGTTACGGGCAGCAGAGGTTACGCCGCAAGCCCGTCTTCCTGAAACTGCTGCTGCGGACTTGGGTTTTATACCTTCGACCGTGGCAGAGCGTTTCCCAGGCATAGAAGATGATGCTGGAATCTTTGCGGTCGGAGAGTCTACGAACTTTGGGGGTGCTACGAACTTCGGAGAAGATGGGATGGGAGAATGGAAGTGAGGGCTGAGGTACAGGGTTCGAACTTTACACACATGCTGGCATTAAAACGTTGGGGGCTTTCTTTTTCTGTGCTATTCAGCACTCCTCTTCGAGCGCTACAAGTTTCCAGCTGTTGATAGCTAAGCAATAATACTGGGCGCTAACGGAATTAAACGAGCCCTCTCATACCAAATAGATTCAATATGCTTTCCCGTTCATGGTGACCTGTGCATGTTCAAATTGTGGGTCGTATATTTTTGGACACGTTTTTACAAGGCCTAGCATTTGGAAGAAGTAAGTATGCTACCAAGACTGTGAACATTTAAAGCTAAGCATAGAGCTCTGTTTTCATCGAATCAAACTTGAGAGGAGGTTAAATACAGCCACACGTGAAAAACATCCATGAGACACGAATGACGTAAAAGCCAACACCCTTCCACAAACTGCATGCACACTTCATCTCGTTAGAAACAAAACAACAACCATCATGTCTCGCAAAGTTATCAATTTCTCTCTCCTCCGTCTATCTCCAAGCCTACGCCGTTTCATTCACAACCAAACACCACAAGCACCACCTTCAAAAAAGCAATCCTCAATACCAGAATGGGCAGAATCAAACACGAAATTAACACCACGCAACACAATCAACGTGATCAGAGATGAGTACTCCAAATCCGGCGGCGATGAAAAAGTAGCGGAACAGAGCGTCGCATGATACGATAGCAAAGACACGGATCCGGAAACTCAAAAAGCAACTGCAGGGTTAGGGAATGAGGTTAACCCATTGGAGATGAGTCCGGCGAATTTGGAGGCGAGTGAGGCGAGAAGGGAGGGGGAGGGGCAACCGGAGAGGGGTGTTGAGAAAGTTGTTCTTAGTAAGAAAGTTAGTCCGCCGAAGGGGAAGGTTGTGGGTGGTTCAGGAGGGAGAACAGGCAGTGAGTAGAATGATGGGATGGTTAAAGGGCCTGTTTGTATTATGAAAATCATGGCGAGAAATGGACAGCTTCTGGCTGAAGTTTACAGAGTAATCTGTGTTGAATTCCAGAAAGAAAATTGGCGGCAGCAGGTTCGCTCAAACTATGCCATTTTTCAAATAAAGACACTGTCTTTCTCCCAGCTATAGCACATATTCAATAACAAGACCGAAACACCGCAGTGAGCATGCCTTTATATCTGAGTCGTCCAGCTCTTTCCTACACAACCCTCATCCTTCTCTTTACACACACATACCGACGTCATATCATGTCGAACTCTACAAATACTTCTCCATCCGCTGACAGCGATATGTCCAACCTCAGGAGTCCCGCTCCCACATCCACCAAACCCACCAGCCTAAAACGCAAAGCGGTGACCTTAGAGAGTGCTGATTTTATTGAATCACTTTGCTCCGGTATTGGTTGCTTACGGGTTGACATGCAGCACGCTACGAAGAAGCCCAAATGTAGATCCCAAGAGGTAAATACTCTGGCTCATCAAGTCTCCGAGCGCGTTTCGCGAACTCCACGCAAGACATACATGATTAAGCATTTCTCCCCGTATGCTAATCGAATTCGAGTACAAAATAAGACGGATGCCCTGATTACGAAGGGGATGACAGAGCAATCGGACACTCCGAACAACGTCCTTAACGAAGCAGTCAATAGCCTATCATCATCAAGCCCGAACTCTGGAATAGCTGACGCGAATATTCCTGTAGCTCAAGTCAGCCTTCCCTCGATGTCTTTGGTCTCAGTACCAGGTTCTAAAAGCATACCACAAACTCGGTTTGCAATACCAAACTCTTCGCCACTGTCACGAACAAGCGCATTTGGTCCCCTATGTCTCGATACTACAGCGGGAATGGAGGTTGGTATGCACCCAGGTGGCTTTCTTGCAGACATAAATTGGACCATGTCGCAGAGAAGAAGGTTAACGAACAAGAGTCGGATGAAGTAAGAATGTGTGGAAAGGCTGTTGAGGAATCAGGGGGATTGGTGGTCTTGCTATGGACAAGTAGGTTTGACGGGCGAATAAGAGGTTGTACCAGATAGGTAGAATACAATAGTTGCGATACTAGATGCTTTTTTCACATGGAGACTCAGTTGCGTTTAACATAAACACCCTCCATAGATGGATTTCACAGTAGACGTGAGAATATGTGTAACAATATTACATGAGCAGTAAACAAATCCTAACAGAGGTATCACTCTCCAAATAGTGTATCTTCCTACTTAAATGTGACAGTAAGTATTAAACCATCCCCTCATTGTAGTTGAGCCAACACGTTGAGTTCAAGGAACGCGCTTCCAATTACTAGTCTGAAATCCAAAATGTCTACTTATTAGTTCTTTCCATGAATGCGAAGATTCGCGAGCTGTCAGGTCCTCCCTGTTCCTCCACGCTTCCGTGATTGAGTCACGCACAAGTAGTATCAGTATTTGAAGCGCCACGAAGCCTATGCGTAGACTTGCAGCTTATCATATGAGTTGCATTATTCACTGTGGCTCAAGTTTATTGCGTTTGAGTTTTTGTCTCAATGACAAAGTGCAGGGCGGGTTGGTTCTGATTGAGTAATGATCACGAAATCTGTCGTGCTCGCTTACCCACCCTACGACTTTTCGATCGACAACACGTTCCAAGATAGCTAGTTTCTGGGCACAGTGTAACTCCCTACACAATAGATTACTCTAGAGCGCTTCATACCCCCACTATTTCCTACTTTCCTAGGAATTTTCTGCTCTGGGATCATACGACGCTGAAATGGCGTGCCTTCGAAAGTCTTTGCACACAAGCAATCCAAGAAACGAATATCAGATAACGCTCAAGTTGACGGTCGCGCCAATACTCAGAAGCGACAGTCCCAAGATAGAAGATGCAAACCGAAGTCTTGTCTCTTGAGCCTTGCCAAGGGGATCTTCCAACCAGGTAATTGGCAAAAGTATCGCATAAAACAACCATGACCCCCTTGAAATAGACATGTTCCCGGTATAATCATATCAACCTGTGACTGCCAAAGTCATGGCAGACATAGAAAAGCGGGACACTCCCCTGCCCGACAAGGTCATAAATCCAACCACTATACCTACCAGCTCTTCTGCCTCAGCGGTAGATGAAAAGGAAGTCCGACGTCGAATCCTGGAGGAGCAAGAGCTCCAAAAGACCGAACCACCCGTGCTCCCAATCACAACCTTGTTTCGAAAGAAAGAGAAACACGAATTAAACCAGATTGCCACACAGCCTTCCGTTTATGACGATCCAGAAACGGCAAAGTACTTCCAACCGACCGAGAAATATGAGAACTTGCACAGGTTCGATCCTGCGTTCAGATGGACCTGGGCGGAAGAGCTTGTGAGTACTTGTAACGCGGCTGAGAAGTTGGAGGCTAACACTCTGCAGCCACTTATCAATAAAACTGATTGGAAGATCACGTTGTGGGCTTGTGTCGCCTTCTTCGCACTCGATTTGGACCGCGGAAATCTCAGTCAAGCGAACACTGATAATTTCTTGGAAGACCTTGGGCTGTCAACCAACGGTTCGTGCATCTTGAAGATCGCTAATGCCTCGAGAAGCCAGTGATATTGACGTATAGTTTAGACTACAATTTGGGAAACACTGTATTCAGATTGTCATTTTTGAGCGCCGAATTACCATCTCAGCTGGTCAGCAAGAAACTTGGTAGGTCTATCTAGGGTTCAAGCGTTCTCCTTTGTCACTGCTGACTCTTTCCACTAGGCCCTGATCGCTGGGTAAGATTGGAGGACGACTTATAAATGTGGGAATTCTACTGAAGCTTGGTACAGATCCCTACCATAATGTGCCTTTGGAGTCTTGTCGCCGCTTCTCAGTTCTGGCTCAAAGGCAAAACCAGCTTTTTGGTCTGCCGAGCGCTACTCGGTATGCTTCAGGGAGGCTTTATTCCAGACGTAATTCTTTACTTGGTAAGCACCATAACATTTCTTTGAATATCAAACACGCTGATTCATGTCTACTAGTCCTATTTCTTCAAAGGGAACGAATTGCCGTTCCGATTGGCGCTATTCTGGACAACGCTGCGCATCGTCGACGTCATCGCTCCTATCATTGCCTTTGGCCTACTGCGTCTCAGGGGATACCACGGCTACGAAGGATGGAGGTGGTTGTTCCTAATTGAGGGGCTTTTCACCCTCGCTGTCGGTATTTGGTCTTGGTTTATGATGGCACCCAGTCCCACTCAAACCAAGTCTTGGTATCGTCCCAAGGGATGGTTTACTGAGCGCGAAGAAAAGATTATGGTCAACCGTATCCTTCGGGATGATCCCTCCAAGGGCGGAATGCACAATCGACAGCCCATCGACTTTAAGCTATTATGGAAGTCTATTAGAGACTTTGATCTTTGGCCTATTTATATCCTTGGACTTACGTTCCAGATTCCAGTCGGGCCACCAGACCAATATCAAACACTTATACTCCGCAACCTTGGGTTCGATACATTTGATTCCAATCTTCTCAGCATTCCATCGCAAGCTGCTGGTGCCGTTACTGTGGGTGGAACTCATCCATTATTTGAAATCACACGTGCTAATGTATCCGCAGATGCTTATATTCACTTATTTCTCCGAAATCTGGAATCAGAGGTCGTATTTGGGATTTCTGGCCCAGCTGTGGATATTCCCAAACATCCTAGCTCTAGCTGTCCTTCCAAAGGCTGCGTCGGCTTGGGTCAGATTCGCAGTAGTAACAGTTCTGCTCTCTTGGCCATCTCGTAAGTTAGCCTTCGATTATGAAGTGATGGACCTGTTTTAACATGTGACCAGCCCATGCAATGCAGGTTGGCTGGTGTAGCAGGAATTCGAATTCTGTACGGACCAGAACAGTATCAGCTGCGTTGTATAAGTATACAATCTCCGCCATAGTATCAGTTGGGTGACTGCTGACTTCACTCAAAGCATGTTCGTTCAAGTCTCCGGAATTGCATATTCGAACATCTATCGCGCAAACGACAGACCTTTATGTGAGTTACAATTTCAATCCGTGACATACAGTTGCTGATACAGAGAATAGATCGACGCGGAAATCTTCAGTTGGTCGCAATTTGTGCGGCAAATCTCGTAATTTATCTGCTTGTCAAAGGCTACTATGTGTGGCGTAATAAGACCAGAGAGAAGAAATGGAACAATATGTCTGAACAGGTCAGTAAACAATCCTTCTGAGCACGACTTCTCTCAAGCCGCTCATTTCTGATTCGCGGTTCTCTCTCTACTTAGGAACGTTTGGAGTATCACGAAACCACTTCGGATTCTGGCAACAAAAGATTGGATTTTCGCTTTGTGAGCTAGTTGATCCATTTTTTCGAGCAATAGTTGTATAGTTTAAAAAGAGAGTGAGATGAGCTGGAGAATTTCGTCACTGAGTACTGCTAGTAACTGAGTTGAGGACAAAGTAGGCTGGATCAATGTTAGTGGGTGGGTGGAATAAGTATTTCTAGAGTGAGGACTTCAGGAACTTACTGCTGCGCACAGCTTGTGATTGCTGAGTAAGATCTTGATTAGAACAGCTTGGCTAAGGTCGGAAAGTGGCAATGTCATCACGTTGAGCCTGCTAAGCATAATCATAGATTTGAGTTACATCTTCTCCTGCTTGAAGTAGTTGCGGTTAATCAGGCTGATAAGTAGCAAACCCACAAATTATTTGATACTGTCAGCCTATTGGTGCAAATACCTGATCAGCTTCTCAGACCAAAAGCATCCGACACTGTCTACTAACATGATTTGATTATTGCCCAACTTCTAAGGCCAGAAATGCCCCCTTATTTCGGGTTTTACGGCCCAAAGATGATCCGTGCTACGCCACATACGATGTTCCCCCACATTTCATATGTTGTTGACATCAGCCTCGTTGTCTTGCTCCCGTAAATATCGAGCCTCAATCTTCTTTACTTTTTTCATCGACACCTTTGATAATCTGAACCAAAAGTGTGGTAGTCATGCCTTTTCGATCACCCTTTCTGCCTCGTCCTATCTGAGTGTCAAATTATATCCACGCGCGTCTGGCGGAAAAGGTAAATTTCATGGCACGTGCAAACTGTTGATCGAACTAACGCTCTGTAGACAGAGATGGAATTCGACATGAATCTGTACAACAGAATGGGACGTGCGAGGATGCCTAGAGACGATATGTATGGTTTGCAGACTCTGCATCCTACAGTCGTTCAATCACCAATGCGGGATGCGGTATTCGACATGCACAACTTATTCAGTCCTTCGCAAGATGCTATGTACGACATCTCTCCCGTTCAGACTATGCCTCTTAATCCCAACCTTCGACAGTCTTTCCTGGACGACCAACGATTCGTTGAGTCCAGGCCATGTGACTTCCTCTCCGCCCACCCCAACGCCGTTCACGGTGGTTCTGTCATGAAAACAACCAACCTCGCAATCTACAACAGCAAGTTCGCCACTCGTACGCCACTCCGGCTTCGTTTCGCGGGAACAATCTTGCGCAACATCAGGAATATAGCTCTTCGTACAGTGATTTCCCACTTCCTCGAGGTTTCGCCAGTACTGATAGCATGGTCCCTTCTTCGTATGCTCAGACATCTTTTGGATACTCCTACAAGCCCGCTTACTATAATGAAAATGATCCTCGATCTTTCAGTGCATCCTCAACCCCTCCTAACATGCAGTACACTCTTTGGCATTCTCATAGCTTCACTGAATATGCATCCGGCACCAACTATCACAACCATCGTCTTCCATCCTTTGGCACACCCTCGGCTATTCCTGACATGCAGTATTCCCATGATATATCAACAGCCACAAAAGAAGACCAGGTTATGGAGGAACAGCATGAAGTTGCGCCAACTGCTCTTATGGTACCGTCATCTAGCCATAATACCAACACACTACAAGTGCAAACTCTAGCTGGACGTCGAGGTGGATTGCGGAGCATGGAAACAATAATGCAGACTTTCAGCCCCGCCACTTTCGATCAAGAGACGAGGGACTCGAGCCCTAGTTCTCTACCACGCAACTCTAACAAGCGTGGGCGTTCTTTTGGTTCGAAGAATAAGCCCAGACCCAGGACTTCTGCCAATGTCAAGACTGCTGCCACGGCGAGAAAATCTGCCAAAGCAAAAACTCGTACTAAAGCTAAGACTCCTGCGAATGAGGATGATGACGCTGATGCTCATCATGGTTCTTTAAATGTAATCGCGGTCGCGGGTCTCAGTCTGGCTGGTGCCATGGATTCCGCAAGGAAAGGCAAGGGTCGGCAGGTTGACACCATCGACACCGCAGAGTCAGATAGTCCTAGTACTTTGGATACAGACCTCGAAATGCAGAACCAAATTTCAGGTGCTGCAGAGGTCCACTACTCGCCCCCGCCACAAGTCGAGCGTCCGCCACCAACCACATCTTTACATGAACATTTCAATCAACCTCTTCCAACCATGCAGCGAAATGCTATCCCGAATCTCATTTCCCTTCTGATTGAGCGCCAACGTGAGGGCATTGTGCGCGATGGCGAGACTCCCCGTCAGACTCTTGTCGTTTGGCGCTGTATCATCCTGATGAGGTTCAAGCTGCGGAGGAGTGGGCGTTGGAGTTCTTCCAGCGGTGAATTTTGTGCTTGATTGGCCGCAGGTATAAGAGTTTTGGTGGTAAGCCGTGAAAGTTCTCCGGATTTGCACCGTACACTAACATTTCCTAGGTCCACGATTGTTAAACAGATTTGCCTTGGCCGGTATTCGGATGGTATGCCGACTGAGGGAATTTCATGCTTCTGTCTCTTTACATGTTTTGTGATTTTCGTTCTTTTGCCTCTTGCATTTATTATTGCCCGGTGGCAGGATTCTGCGATTCACTTTTTCAGAGCCACGAGCTCCCAATATCGCTGCCGCTTTGGGAAGCCGTTAGAAGATTCATCATTTTTACTGCGTCATTCAGTGGTGGATCAGCGTGGCCTACCTTTTCCGAGCTACGAGTTACGATGCAGTTACCGGATTGCATTGTCTCACTTGCACATTTATTTTCCTTGCTATTCCGGCGTGGCCTTCATCGGGGTTCCATTCAAGAGCCTTTGTGCTGTTACTGCTACTCTCGCTTGTGGTTAAAAGAGGGTAGCCGTGTAATTCATTTACAGCATTCTAGATTGACGTGTATAATATACGACTTATTCAGCATTATTCGAGCTAGGTGACCACTACGACCGCTCGAAATTCATCTAAGTATCTCGATCTTTCTCGTGCTCATCAAGACTTCTGGTTGTTCCATGTCTCTTAATTCACCTGCCCATGCCATAGTATCTTATGCTAATTTTGAAACTTGGTTAACTCGAAGAAAGTCAAATAGGTTTTCAATTCGCCTTGTCAAGAATCTAGCTGCAACTCGACTTTGGTCCAGGTATTATTAGTGCCCCTTCTCTCGTCCGAGAGCCGGAAGAGCTCCGACGTACTACAATGGAACTGTCATTCAAGCGGTAAGTAGGCCCGCGACTGTGATTGGGTCCACTCGCAAGATAGAAGAAAACACACTGTGTCTCACTTTTTGCTGTAAGCTTTTGAATTCAGGTTCAAAATTCACGTCCATCTCCTCATCGAAGTCTTGTGGAAAGACGAGACAGAGCGGGCGGGTAAAAATGACAGTGATCGGGGTGGCTCAGGATCTGGAAGGTGGCAGTCCTGGTTTAAGTAGACTCTCAGCACGCATATCAATACTGTTCATCTTAAAGCAGTTGATATGGGCTTTCTACTAATCCTGTCTTTTTTTTTCGTAGAAATTTCACCTGAAACCAGTATGGGCTATTTCTTTTAGTCTGTTGTAAGCTATGTGATTTCTGACCACGCTACATATGGACCAGCTTTTTGCCTTACACAGCCGATACACAATCCTACAAGCAGATTGTGTGCTGCCTGAAAGACAACGTTCGGGTGATAATTTAGTCTCTTCTCGTTAGGATGTATTTCCAGTAATTTTACATTCCAAAGTGCCAGAACCCCGCAACACTGTTGGCGGACAGTATACAATTTAGGATTGTTGGGGGCCAGCAATCAAATATCCCCCATGAAACGGCGTTATAAGATCGGCGGTGTTAGAGAACTTCCTGCGCGATGGAGTGTTGATAGCTGTGTTCCAATCTTTCGCCCTTCCTCCTCAGTTTCACGTTTTATATATTCCCCCTCATCGACTTTTCTTTCCACATCCACAACCTCCACTGTCGGAACCCGACTACAACACCTACAATACGCACTCACCGTCATCACACCACGCAATGAATGTCAACGTGTCCTTGCCTGTTTTGCAAGCACCAATGCAATTCACCCACCCTCTCCGCCCGGATCTGCCTGGTGCATATCAAGACGGAACGGGTATAAACCTACGCGAGCTCTACCGCCTCTTCCCTATGCCCGACAAACCCGCTCCACTCGAGCAACTCCGCCTTCTGTTCGTTCCCACTGGTCTACTGACCTCCGAGCTGACCGGTGATCCCATTTTCTTCTTCCCTTGTTTCTCGCATCGCATCAATTACTACTCCCTTACTGGCGAACAACTGGAGTACTGGTATCGTTTGTTTGGAGCGGACCAAATGCGGGATGTCATACCACGCCTCTTCAATCACCCAACGTACAACTTTCGGGGAACTCAGCAATACGACCACGACACCAGCATCGCCAGGTTGAATATATCCTTGAACCAAATGAGGCAACGTTATCGCGCTTCTATCCGTGGCGGTCTCATTCCAGGGTTCCAAACTGATAGGTTGTACTTCAGCAGGGCTCTGTTCACTGACGACGGCGCACTGATCCCGATGGAGAATCTGCTTTTTGGCACTCAACACCCAATCGACCTCATAACTATGACATTCCGCGACAACACTGGCCGCGAGCACCCTCTGTTCACGCCCACGGAGATTCCACAGGATGTGCGAACCGTTTTGGAGGGACGCAAGCTTGGTGTGGTTCCACCACGTCTAGCCGACCTTTACGCTAAACATCCTCACGTCTATGGATATCGCGAAGAGCTCCACCCCTTGTGGGCGCGGCGAAGTCAAGAGGCTAGATCACTTCGTACTTCCGGACTCAGCAACAGCAATTCGAATACCGCGATGGTATCACAGCCAGCGGCGACTCCCGCAGGTCCAAGCCGCATGCGCAAGGCTGAGATCTCCGAAGATTCTGAGGATCCCACGCCCGCAGCAAAGAAGTCTATTCCGCCTCCAATCACTTCAAACCGCCCTGCCACCTATGAAGACTTTTTTCAGGCCCTGCATGATGGGACACTTTTCCAACCCGCATCTAGATTGACTGAGCACACTACACCTGATCTTACGCCAGCATCCCACTCAGGCTCCAATCAAGTCCCCCAGCAACCGAGCGGTGGAATGACCTCAAACAATTGTCCAATGAGGGCGACGGCTGGCGCGGATCCACACATTCGGGACACCTCAAGCAGCCATGTCCAAGATGAGGAGGAGGCTACTCCGCAAAAGAACGAATTCAGCGCCTAAGCCACTTACATCGAGTATGCCGCTGCTGAAAACCCCCAATCCCACACTCTCGACGAAAACATCGACCCAGATTTATTGTCTCATAACGCGGCCACCAACTCGGTCGCTGGTGATATGTCCTATTGGGACGGCGATGATGAGGCCGGCCAAGTTCAGTTTTGAGGAGGTTGAGGTTTTGTTTGGCTATCAATGCTTCTAGTATGCCTCGGGTTCTGCTTTCTATTTTGGTTCGACTTATGAGCTTTTGTTTTGTGTTTAATGTTGTTTAGCGTAGGTGTCACGGTCTGCGAGTTTATTCAGGTGGAATGACATGCCAAGTCAGGTTGTATCACAGGCCATTAGACACGTTGATTTTCTGTTCATTCCGGGGAGATGCCTTGCATCTTACATGTACCCATTCCTAGTCGGCTTCTGTCTCGACGCCAGATTAGCCTCCCCCTTTCTATCTCTAGCTATTGAACTCTCCTCAAACAGTCTCCCTTTATTACTTCTCTTGTAGCTCTTTAATGTTCGAAACTTATTATCATTACACGCTAACAGGACATCCCATAAGCTCAATCGTTGTTGGAAGATGAAAAGCAATCGTTGGCACTATTTACTGACAGCGCTGCTTACAATTCGGTGATCCAGTGTGTCTTTTCACCTCGTAACTCAAATACTATTATGCTTTATCTAATACATAGCAGCCCTCTAAACGAGTATGTGAGTACTTATCTCGCGAAAGAGAGTGACTTAGCCTTGTCAGGTTACCCCCTGATTGTTATCTCCCGCTTTTTTTAGTAGTCTTCAATCTATTTGATTCTATTTCAAAGCAGGATCCTATCTCGATAGGTTGATGTTGTCCACACCCCTCCTGGAAAACGCTAAAACATAGAAGGGCGAAGCAAATACCTTTAGGGTATTTGTGTTTTTACAATCGCTTGACGTTGGATTGGCTGCGTTATTGCACCTCTATGCTTGCTTGTATGGTTTCCAAGGTACAAATACAGTCGAAAAGTCGCACTTTTTTATTACTTTCACTTTTGTTTCTCGCATGTCTTGAGCATCGGGGCTTTACATATGCTTCCATACGTAAATAGAAGCTCTCCGTGGGATTTCCTTTCTCAATATCACTTGTGTAATGAGAGTTCTCCTACTAATCTGGTTGCGTTTTTGAACCGTTTCTTGCTCTAACTGGCCCTCCCACTGTAATTCCAAGCTGTCATATTATGAGATAAGACATCACCATGATCACCATGTTCAGACCAGAGCGCGGACATTGTTCGCAGACAGCAAAATGCAAGTCTAAACCAAATGGTGTTCAATAGAAAACGCGTTACTATGGAACAGGTGTTTTTAGGCAATATTCAGATGTTTATATACCTTTTCTACTCGCTTCTTCTCTCACTTCTCTCTCCATAACCTCATCACCACTCCTACACCACACGCGACACTCACCTCTCGCAAGGACCAGATCCACAACTCACACTTGCACCTCAACCTATCACCTTAACAAAAATGGACCGCTCTCCTTCACTAATCAACAACGCCGCCGCGCTCCTGGATTTCGATCATTCGGATCTATCTCTCCTTCCAGATTTGATCACTGATTCGGAAGGTCGGTTTAAGGTGGAAGTTGATATGTCTTCCCAGTTGCCTAGCTTTGCAGCAGACACTGGAGAGTACGGAGCTGTTCCCGAGCAAATTGACAACAACGAGGAGTCGGACGACGCTCTAGTCACTGGCCTCGCAGCTTCCGCTCTCGCTCTCCCTTCTCATACTCAGCTCCCTCTACCTGCTCCGGTCTCACTCGCCCAACCCCAACTCCAGCTCCCTGCTGATGTTAGGGATAATTACTCCGACGGCAATGGCAGTCGATATGCGATCCGAGAACCGCTTCGCCTCTTCCCTGAGAAGCCATCCCCCGTCCAAGTCGGTAATACGGTCGAATACGTTGGAGGTGCCCCCATCCTTTCCCAGATTACTGGACAACCCTTCAACCACATCGACGTTCTTCCAACATTCCTTGACTACGGTGAGGATGTTAAGGACGAGATGGTGGAGCTCTGGCATAAATGGGGCATCACACGCGAAGACATCCTCGCTAGACTCGTCAACTACAACGAGTACTGGGCAAAGATGAATCCCAACAACACTGGCAAGGTTCCGGATAAGGCCGCCACGAAGAAGCATGTCCTCAATGCGTTGAGCATGCACCACCAGCGGTCTCGGGACTCTATCAAAGGCGGGCTTCTTCTGAAGTATGTTCCAGGGAAGGGCAAGTTCAATGAGTGTGTCTTTCCTAATGGCAAACTCCTACCCATGGAACATCTCCTGTTCGGTGTGCGCATCGAGCACCAGATCAACATGAACAAGATGACCTTTATAGACCTCTATGGTAAGGAGTGGCCTCTGTTCACACCAAAGGATGTCTCAGACAAAGCGCTGAAGCAACTCCAGAAGGATAACATCACTCCCTGGACTCTGGCTGACCTTCATGCCGTTTACCCTCATCTCATTGGCTACGACGACAAGGACCATCCCCTCATGACACGTCGAGAGCAAGAGGAGAATGCCATCTACAACCAGATGGTCGCCAAAGCTAATACCGCTCGCGCCGCCCCAGCGCAGCCCACACTCAAGATCAAAGAGCACGTGGCGAAGAAGCGTGTAGCCAATGGGACAAACAATCAGACCGCTAGGAAGAAGACGACAGCACAGATGGGAGCGAATCTTCCAGGCGTCTCGGGACCACCTCAAGGTAACAATACCATCTATACACACGCCACTTGCTCGATCACGTGTCCTCGGCCTCGTCGCCCAATTCTACGCCACATCTTGAATTGGGAGAAGCGGGAGCAGGAGCGTGAATTGGACGAGCAGGAGAGGCCTTGATAGGAGGCGGTGAGGTTGGTGGTAGTTGATGTAGGCGGCGAGTCCAGGTGTATGATGTTGCTTATTTCGATATTTCGTTTTTGTCTGGCTTTTTGACTGTATTTTCAGCTTTTGCATTGGGTCTCTCACACTGGGAGTTCGGGTTTGCTTTCCGGGATCGCTTCTGCGATACAACATTTTTAAAGAATGTATTTATTATCCAAAAAACATCACACCTTATAAATTCTTAGCACCTGAGTGAAAGTGAAACATATTACGGGAGTACACGAATGTTGTAAGGTCGGATTTCTAACTCCGCATTCTCAGCCTTAACCCCTTTTTAATCCTTGCCGAGGCATTACCCCACACGTCATCTCTTCAACGACATCTCGTGAAACCTCTTTGTGCTACTGATCATCATTGCAACTGTAAAAACTCAGAGACTCCAGTTCACCCGTCAAAATGTCAGGAACATCAGAGAAAAATACTCAAAAAGCCATCAACAGAATCGATGCTCTTAAATCGCATCTCACAGATGTATCTCCCCCAAGGGGACGGCTGACTAAGCTATCTCGGTCACTCCATAGTAAAAAGGCCATCGTGACGGGTGCAGCATCTGGAATGGGAAAGGAGACAGCGAAATTGCTCGCTGATGAAGGTGTACAAGTTGCCGTCTTGGACTTAGGATGGGATGCAGTACAAAATGTTGTTCATGAAATCAACGCCGTTCATGGCGGCAGAGCAAAAGGGTGGGTATGCGATGTCGCAAACCGGAGTAGGATCAAACAGGTTTGTAAAAGAGTTATTGAGGAGTTTGGCGGGCTAGATGTATGTGAAATGCTTCTTTCCCGTCGCATTCCACAATTCAGTTAACACACTATTTACTTACATGTACAGATCCTCATCAACAACGCAGGAGTATCGCTCGGTGGCGGTGCTTTTGACGCAGACGAATCATTCGAAGACCGGTGGGACAAAACCATTGATATAAATATTTCAGCCCATGTCATTTTCATTCGTGCGTGTATTCCTGCCTTATTGAAAAGCGAAGCAGCTCGCATTGTAAATATAGCAAGCACGGAGCATTTCGTTACTGGACCTGCAAATGTTGCATACAGTGCTAGTAAATCGGCGGTCACTGGCATGACCAGATCTTTTGCTGTTGAGTTGGGGAAGTATAGCAATATCACAGTAAGTCGGGCAGAAAGTCCTTTGCTTTTTGGACGTGGTTGTATCTGACGCGTGTAGGTGAACACAATATGTCCAGGTCCTATTATTGTTAGTATATTCAATTCTGTGGAAATTACGTTCGAAATGAAGCTCTAACTAATATCCACATACTAGACCGGCATGACTGCAGGAATCACACCCGAGCTCAAAGATTTATACGCGAGGAGGAGAGTTCCTTTGCGACGATATGCTGATCCCGAGGAAGTCGCTCAAAGTATACAACCTTGCCCTTATGTTGGATGCTGACGTTGCTAATTATGTGTCTCTCGTAGTGACGGTAAATGTCTGCTTACCTGCTTCGTCATATCTTCATGGTACGACGATTCCAGTAGATGGTGGAATGACAATCCGGCATACATGATGTAGATTCGAAGGCTTTCAAATTCTTTTCCTAAGAAAGCGAGAGCGGCCATGGACAGCGAGCAGTGTCTAAATTGTACTGCGCGAAAATGTCAGCGACTGACTTGCCCGACAGAATCTTGCAATGAAGTCACCTCTAGCAGAAAATCCTAACTGCGTAACGCACAGCCCCTGTACTGCTCACTATTGTTGAAGCTTCATCGCTGTCGCTTTTTGCATTGACTCTTAATCTCGTCTCAGCCTTGTACGCACGCTTGACGGTAAGTTGGCTAACAATCTATACAACGTGGTCCAACATTGTTCGATTTTTATCCATCCATCCGGTATGACAGAATCTGGAAAGGTTTTCTGGTAGAATAGGTGTTCTCCATGCAAAACCATATCATTTATATAGCTCACTCCTCTTCCGCCTTCTTCTGTTTCCTCATCCGACTTACCTCAACCTAACCTCACAAATACCCAACACACAACCGTCACTCTCAGGTACTCACAACATCTACTACTCAGACTACCATAAATCCCCCCTACCGACCTCTCTGATATGAACAACAACGTTGAGCCGTTTGGCGCCGAGGGTTACCAACAATGGGACTACGACTTCCCGGCGCCAGGACAACAGTCTCGGGAGGATACCGAGTTGACAACTACCCAAGCACATGATGCATTTCCATCTGAGTCTATTGACCCAGCTCTCACTCTGGCAGTCAATGGAGAGCAACCACACGACTGGGACGCCCTTGATGACTACAACTGGGACGCCCTTAGGCGTATTTCCCCCAATCCCACTCAATCTATAGCTGGTCAAGCACAAGATCTATTTCCATCACACCCTTTCGCCATGGACCAAGCACCCATCAACGATGGCTATCAAGCAGGTATGAACAACGGTCCATTTCCCGTTCCGGACCCTCATGTAGCTCCATATGCCTCTTCTCAGCAGCCTGCTACTGCTATGGCCCCCGCGAATATCTTATTCACACATCCCCTACCACTAGACATACCATACACGTACCAAGACGGTAGTGGTGCAAAGCACGTCCGTGCATACTATCGACTTTTTCCCGAAGCTGAGCCCTGGCAGCGTTGGGTTGCATTGACCTCTTCTGATAACACTCCAGTGATCGCCGAAGTCACTGGCCAACAACTCCACTCAATCCCATTCCTCCCGCAACAGATCGACTTCGATGACAAGACCGTCCCCATCGACAACTTCTACCATTGGGGAGCGCCAAAGCCCGAGATCGCAGGCCGAATTGTCAAGTACAAGCGCTACGTGAAGAAGGACGGCAGTTTCGACGCGAAGACATCGCTCATGAGGCTGAATAACGTGCTATCTGCTCGGTTACAGCGCTCCAGGGTCGCTATGACGGGCGGATTATTGCCAGGCTTCGATTATTCGCAGAAGCATTTTGCCAATGCTGTTACATTCCTCGATGTCAACGGTGTTCGCAAGTTGATTCCGATGGGAAATCTCCTTTTCGGGGTTCGGTACGGCCTCCTCATCGACATGAATCGCATGACTTTCAGGGATCTAGACGGTCGAGAGCATCCATTCTCTACACCGACTGAAGTCTCCGGTCGAACGCTGATGGAGATGCAAAACCGCTTTCATCTCACTCCATGGACTCTGAACGATCTCCACCAGAAGCATCCCCACACCATCGGTTATCGTCAAGAGCTCCATCCACTCTTTGCTCGCCGCAAGCAAGAGGATATTGATCTATACAATGTCTTTGTGGCTGAGGCTGCCAACGCCCCAACGATTACTCCACAAGACCAGCCGAAGGAGGCCATTAGGCGCAAGCGCAAGCATGGCAAGCTCGTGGAGTATGACCCTGAGGAAGAGGAAGATACTAAGGCTAAGGTTTAGAAGTCCAGCTCAAGGATCGACGGACACCCTACCGTCGGTGCTCTATGGCTCCCCTCCAAATGCCACCCTTCCCACAGCTCAGCAAATCGGCAAGGCTCGGGTTTCATAACTCACGTGGGTGATGATTTCTTCACTCCTCCCCATCGAGACTATCCCGATGTCTTCGCTACTCTGCCACATTTCACACAAGGCCTTGGAGATCGTCACCACCAGTCTCAATCCTCTCAACCACAACACACGATCTCGGATGAGCTCCTACGACAAGAGTTCGACGCTATCGAGCAGGATATAGCGACTAGTATTCCTCTATCCTTCGATTGGGATGCCAATTTCGATCTCGATGGCAATAATGATGCTGGACTCTTGTGAACGACAAATGAGTTCAAATTTTTTGCGTTTCATTGTTAATTCTTTGCATGTCTTGACTTTGCATAGGCGTTCAAGGTTTGTTTCTTGTCGGGATTGTTGCTTATGGCGTGAACGGTTTGCTTCATTAATATCGATTAGATATTTACAGTCTAGCAAGGGCTAGTTCAGATAGAGCATCACATCACATCATGCTTATACTCTTTAACTCTTTCCTCCAATCTTTATTTTTATAAAGGTGAATAACACAGAAAGCATACACGGAAGCAAATATCCTGTCTTAGTTTTCATGCACGACGTATCTATCATTGCGGATTTGGCAAATTATAAACAACTTTCTTAGGGTTTTGGACAGTTCAAACTGCGTATCTTTCGCTTTTTGGAAAGATGATTCTGCTTGTCATCCATTGTCTTCCACGGAGAGAAGCCAAGTAACCTTCCGTATATACAAAGTCGATGTACAAGGCTGCTACTCCTTAGTGTTACCATGTATTTGCATTACCATCTACTATCAATTATGTTGGCCGCATTGTCCTTCAACAATGTCTCAGTGTTCAATTAGAGGTTGGTGCTAAACACCCAATACTAAAGAATACGTTTTGACAAAGTATAAGATACAACCATTCTTTACTCTCCTGACCCCGATTCAAAACCTAACTTCACAAACTCAATCCACATACAACATGTCAAATCAACAATCAGACAACCACGCCTCTCAAAACCACAGAGCAAGCGACATGACAGCCACTCAGGGTACGAAGCGCAAGGCAAACGGCCCTGTAGATACATCCGATCATCGCCAAAAACAACCTCACCTTGATTCCACAAAGCCCAAGCCAAGCCCTGGAGCGGAAGCCACATCTGCTCCCAACGGTGAGGATCCCTTGATGCTTCTTGGATTTCCAATTGTGCAGTACCTCACGTACAATGACATGCTAGATCTCATCACAGGACCTAGCATAGATGATTTGGGGGCAAAATATGCAACTGATGGACCCCAGGATAAGCAGGAAGACTCTGACACCAAAGGCGAACCGGGATTCCAAGGCGATCCAGCAGTGAAGGACGAAGCGGCTATCAAAGAAGAATGACAAGGCTGAACCACTTCTGAACCTACTACGGCTTCGACATTCACTAATCCTCGGCGTACATTAGTTTTTTCCAACAGTTAGTAACAACCAAAGGATTTTCTATCGTCTTGTTCTGTGCCTAATTCGTGCAATAGTACTAAGATAAACACATGTATGCATCAGTGAAAAGTGACGACAACCTAAGTATGAGTCTCTATACTTCGTTAGTAATTGCGTGGAAATATCCCAAAATTACATAAACAGCTCACCAGCTGCTCATGGATGGTTCTGAAGAATTGCAATAAAAGTCTTTGTATCTTTTTCTGGCGCGAGAAACGCAATTTGAGGTTGTACAATAGTGTAATCTATTCCGGATTGTGGGGATCAATTTCCCCGGAATATTTCACGAGGAATGCTTCGTGCTATGATCTAAATGGCATTTTAGCACGGAGACGAAATGCACCGAGCAATTGTACTGACAACCAGGCAGTGTTCGTAGCGAGGTTTTCGTTTGGCGAGCGAGCTCAAGTTGATACCACTTGGAGATCCCCACCCTGATCATTTCATTATTGATTGGACCTCTCTCCTCCAACAGACCCTTCTTCCGTATCATGCGCAATATTGACGCTAAGCGATCTAATATAACCATAGTGCCCAGACCCAGAAGTGATCATTGAAACGAAGCCATGGCCATGTGATTCTGCCAAGTTGTCCCGTATATTAAGGAACCAGGTACGCATGGCAGTCCGTAGTAATACCTAGCCTGGTAACTGGAAAATACAAAACGCACGAGGCTTCTTTTTTCAAGAACGTTTTGTGACACAGAACTCACACCTGTCCATCAGTAAGTGTCGGGATAAATCAGTGGCATCGAGAAAAGTTGAAAACTGATAGATCGGCTCACCATCCCCGTAGGCAAAGCACCCACAGCGACAGTCACAACCGGCGCACAAGATGCTTCTCCTACGGTTTCTACCGCTCTTGTCCATTGTCGGCATTGGGCTTGCGCACTCACTAAACGCATTCCCCGCGGAGCAGTACTTCTCTAAAATGATTTCCGTACTTGCACGACTGGATAACTCACTCAAGAATATACCCCCAGGTGGATCATACGAAGAAGCCGTACAGAGGAGTCAAAGCTTAGTCAGAATGCAAGCCGAACAAACAAACATTTTGATAAGTGCAGCAACAGACGTGAGGAGGGGGCCAAGCATGGCGGGGACAGAAGTTGGAGAGAGATTGATGCCACTTATTCAACGATTCACGAGGCTGTATCAAACTACTGGAGTTGGTTGGGTTAATGCAAAAGAAATGGTTCAAGCGTCGGGAGGGCGGAATAATGTCTATCAAGAATTGATCAAGGCGTCAAAGGCGACAGCAGCGTTCACTGAAGCTTATGTTGAAAAATTGCCACCGGGTGCTCAGGCGAGAGCTAGGGGCGTCGGCACACGGATTGTGGGCTTTCTTGACATAGCTATAAGAGCGTACAGGTCTTGAGCTTGGAATGTCGGGTCAGCTCAGGTGTGCGTGAATGGTAATCAATACAAACGTCTCTAAGTATAACACTTGTGCTTATGGGTATGCTCATCTTACACTCTGATTATTAAAGCGAACCATCAATTGTATAGACACAAGTAACAAGTCTAGTTCCAGCAAAATCCGTATCTTCTTGTCAGAACAGGCAGCTTCACGACCTATCGTTTCGTATCGCACATCTGATATCTGGGCAACATTGTTGGACCACAACGTATAGGCTTTGAATGAGGCTTTATTACAACACCCTCCCGTGATGTCCCTCTATTCTTGACATGATTTCTAATTAGCCAGACTCATTCTCCCTCTTTACCTAAACTTTGCTCAACTTTGCTCAACTTGATAACAACTTACAAACCATACAGACATACATACAGACATAAAATGTCCATCCCACAACACAAGCGCAAAGCAGACGACGTCCTCGCCCCAGATATCTCGCGGATCAAGAAGGCGAAGACAGCGCCTGAGGTCGTGGTAGCTAGTCCCGCACAGCCTCCACAGCCAACAAGGCACCAGAATCCCACTTCTTCGGGACATCCACCGAGAGCTTTCTTCAACCCACAACAAGGCGAATTGCGTCTTCCCGAATTGCATACTGTACAGGCACCCCCACCGATCGAGAAGGCTTCCCAAATCAACAACACCGCCTGGCAATTGGGCCGCACCAAGGAGGAAAATCACCAACTCGAGCGTGAATGGTTGCCAACTTAACATGGGCGACCATGTAAGATGGCTGATTACTGCGGTTTCGCTGGTCTGGACAAACTAATACATCCCGCTATCCTCGATCATTATGCCGCCATGGAATATCTCGTACCAGATCTTGATGCGGCTTGTCTTCCTCAAGAGTCAGACATGGACGAGGCTGAGTTGGAGAAGATACTAAGGAAGAACCTTAGCTTGCAGTAAATTGTCAGTCGGCATCTGCCTGGGGAGTTTCGCTTCCATATTCCAATCGGTTTTCGGTGTTAAGGTTAAATTTACAGCGTTTGGGAATATAGTTATCCAGCTGATAGAACAGGATACTTTGAACCTTTAACATTCAATGTCATCTTCACTTTCGGTTTTTTGGATATGAGTAAACATCATGTGATAAGTGAATAAGCGTGTATGAACAATGTAATGGCGTTTATTAGCGACTAGCATATTATTGCCTCTGTGTGAAGCCTCTAGCCTAACGCGTACCACGCAAAATCAATGCCGCTCGTCATCTCGTCCACCTTCACTTATTAACATTCTGTCCCTCCTCCTCACCCTCATCTCCAGTCAACAACTCTCGCTTCTGCTGTACCCAATCCACCCACCTGTCTGAGTCCATGACAGGCTCTTGGCGATTATGTAACTCAATGTCCGTCAACCTCTCCTGCACAGGCTGATTGATGGCCTCACCACGCATGTAGCTCCTGTAGTTATCGAGATCTGTGAGGGTAGTCTCGATATCTTCTCCGTCAGGTCGAGCGGCGACATAATCCCTCTCAGCTTGAACGAGATTCTGAATGAGACCTCGCTCGCCGAGAATGCCGGCGGCATTTGGATTGATATACCAGCTTTAGAAATTAGTATTTGATCTATTAATGATTATGTATGGGAAATGAACTCACACAGTGCGACTGCCATGCAAGACTGCAGTGTCGAAGACGGAGCCTTGCGGCACTCCAGCATCACCGTAATCAATGTTAAGTGGATGCAGCTGTCGAACCGGTCGAGGGTGGTAATTACGTAGTGTTCGGTACCTTTCGTTAGGATCCTCGACAGTCTCTTGATTATTTCTGCTGCTGCTAGAGGGCATGGTGGAGGCGGC
This sequence comes from Tothia fuscella, assembly GCA_010583015.1. Lineage (NCBI taxonomy): Eukaryota > Fungi > Ascomycota > Dothideomycetes > Venturiales > Cylindrosympodiaceae > Tothia > Tothia fuscella. Next base: position 55,062 of record MU007013.1, read on the forward strand.
TTGATTGGCCCGAAGGCTACGTCGGCTAGCCTCGGGGAGGTTGTAGTTGACGGGAATTATAGCTCTGCCTCCTCGGCGAGGTGTTAGCGCTGCAGGAGCCACTTCTGGAGCCGGTGATGAGGAGACTGCAGGCTGTTTTTCTGCTGGGAGTCTTCGAGAACTTGAAGGGGATGGAGCTCCAACTAGTGGAGAGGAAGAGGAGGGCGCAGGTGTCGCAGCTGTGGTGTATGTAGTAGCAGCTGGGGCAGAGGTGAATGGTGATGGCAAATCTGGCTCTTCGTCGCTGTCAGGATTGCGGCCTTTATTTAGATCACGATACCTTGGCTTGTTGATGTTGCCGTAAGTGGTGTTATCGAATGTGAACCTCTTTCCGCCGTTGGACATCTTAATGGAGGAATATAAGAATGATTTATGGTAAGAGTTGTTGGTGATAAAGTTTGTGGTCCTGAAGCAAAATATTTATACTTTGTCATTTCAATTGGATTGTGAATGGTGCTCAGGTGGCGTAAAATTTGGACGCTAGTAGTGTTTGTTGACTTCCTCATTGGGTTGTGTGTGAAAATAGATTTTGTAAGCAAGGCCGAATTCAGGGAGGCCGCCTCGCCAAATACTCAAATTTTGTGAATGAATTTCGCAACCGAAGGGCCTTTCAAGCAAGGATAACACTCGGCTCCTGCGTCATAACACTGAGAATAATAACAGGCAGAACATATGGAGACCTGAGTCTGAAGGGGACAGTCAGGAGGATCGGATTAGAAACAATTGCTGGATTCGCAATAGGAAGGGGAAAGTTTGAATTGTCCTCTTGGGCATGCTCGTCTCCTTATAGGTCCATACAGCTCTCTTCTATCGCTTTTGTACTGAGTATCTGAATAGCAATCATATATCACGAATCCATAAAGGCTCCGTGTAATATAAACCAGTGACTCCTTATGTAGTACGACCGAGTGAGTCCTGGTCATTCCCATCTAGACCACAGCGAGTTTCACAACATTCCGGGCGTAGAGTTGTCGCGTCAATCTTGTAAAGTTTTAGCCTGACACGTGATTGTTCTCTTGATATCAGAAAGAAAAAACGTATGGCGTCAGGCCCTGTTCACCATTCCGCAACTTCTCCCCAAGAAAATCTCCACTCATCCTCAAAATTGTCCTAAATACACCGTATTACCATAACGTATCATGGCTACTCTTTCCTGGGCTCAGGTCCTTCGCTTCGCACCAGAGCCTCCAAAGCCTGTCATTCAGAGACCGAAACGTAAACTCATGATCAAAACCGCAAACCTTCCAATATACGCCTCCAAAGACTACACACCCACCACATTTCTCGTCAACAACGACCGTGAATTTTCCAAAGACTTTTGTGTCTTGCAGACCTGCAGCAATCAAGATTTTAATACCGCTCTCAGCTCCAGGCGTCAGAATGCTCCAGAAGACCGGAACACTCTCACCAATGCTCTCGAGCGCCTAGTCGCCAAACACCGCATGACCAAGCTAGATCGCTTCCTCGCCTACATTCGTGTGATGCCAACAACAACCGCAACGCCCGATCCAATCAAGTTTTACACTTTCCACGAGCAGGGCACCGTTGGACGCATCGTACCCTGTGCCTTCGAAAATGCCGTTGTGGCCAGCAGCAGGAAGCGTGAAGTTGTAGTCCGCATTGCTGGCGAATGGGTACGTGCAGAGCAATGGCTAAGCAGTCTTCCAGTGCACTCTCACGGAACTAAGAATCAACACGTGGGCGATGGAGGCTATAAGAACCAGAGCAAGTATTGGTTTCGTACTAGGAAATCCTTCCGCTTTCTTGATCTTCCTGGCGAAATCCGCACCACCATCTACCAGCACGCTATTGGTCATCGAGTCTATCCTGAGGATCATCGAAATCGTTATAGGGGCAGCCAATGGATAGTGCTACATGAATTCCCAAAACAATGGAAGGGGTACGAGTATTTGCCGCCTTGGTGGCAGGCTACGTCCCCTCGCCCCAAGTCTCCACCCGCTATCGAATTACTACGTGTGAATCGACAGGTCCACGACGAGTGTCTTAGTACCACGTGGGAACTCTCTGTGCTGTGTTTCTCTGGGATCGAAATATTGGGGACCTATGTACTTAACCCAAAGCCAAAGTACACAAATCTCCGTCGTTTAGGTCTTGAATTCGGCTTCTCCGAATTCCTGGAATTCTTCTGCATGGGCTACTGTCCAGCAAACCGATACGATGCGTGCATTCTTCAGAACTTACCACAATTGTCTGAACTGCAGTTATGGTTTGCATCAACCATAGTACCTTAGGTCTACCCATGGGTGGTGGACAGAGTGCGGCGCGATGAACTTCGTGTGCTGTGCAGCAAAGTGCTATGTGAATGGATCCTTGGTTTTGCGTTTCAACACATTAAGCACATCCCGTCAGTCAACATCACTGGATATATCAAGGACAGCGTGAAGAACGAGTGGGACATGAGGCTGAAAGAAATTTCGTCGCTGTGGTCGCGAACCTGTCGTCAATATCGCTCAAAGAGTTCAAATGCTCCACCAACCAAAGTAACACAATCCATATCATAATATAGAAATGCACTAATTTATGGACAGGCTCCCGCAGTGCGAGTGCACAACACCGTGCGGATTTGAAACCTGGGAACGCAACGGTGGCTACTACCCTCCCCCGCGGATGCAAACATGAGACTGCACAAGAGCACAACGCGACTCATACATTTGATTTCAAGGACTAATCTTGAGGTGCTTGAGATCAAAGCATGGGTTCGTCTCGAGGCGTTCTAGGTTTCCGGGTGCACTTAGAGAGAATAGCTCTCTTGCTTGGAATTATCGAGGGTATAGGATTCGGTTTGATTTCGACTTCAACCACAGGTATACCAAACAGGATATCTCGACCTTGTTCTTAGCAGTCTTGATCCGATGCGTTCTTTATTTCTCAATCGTGGTTCGGCGAGATGAATGAGCTTATTTTCCGCCCAGAATTGATTTGGCCATTGAGTTCCTAGAGCGTTGGGAAACCCTACCCTTCTCGCACACCTCACCACAATGAAGAATATGAATTGCCTTTAGAACTAAATTATTGAAAGTGCTTATCTTTACGCCGAGTGCCGCGCATGACATTTAGCTGAATACAAAAAAGTATCGCTCTAGAACTATGGAGTCAAAGAGCTCATAGGGCGGAACGAACTCAGATTGGGGAAAAACGTGGACGTGTAGAGCAAGGGTTTTGTGGTCTTTGGAAAGTTAGAGACGTTTGGAGCAAGTGTGGATTAGGCGCCATTGGTTGGGTATGTCGGGTGCGTTGTTTTGATGGTGAACATCTGGAATGCCGAGGATTCACTCAACCTGTAACAAGATTAGTAGTCGGAAGGGCTTTGGCTGAGAGCGACCTAGATTAATCTAAGAATAGATTGGAAGGATTCACTCCCTGCCATTCTTGAACTGCCTGTCTCTTACAAGAGATCCTCTTTATTTAGGGCCAGAGAAGTCAGTTTTTGGACTTTCTATAAGCGCTTGAGGCTTCGGCCACGAACGCGAAAGAATGCGACCCACGAGACCTTACTTCGTCTGCCTATTGTATTCCCAGGTTACGGTAGCAGGTATATCAGACATTCGCGGTCTAGCTTGATGATCGCTAATCATTTAGGGCAACTTTCCAATAACACAGGCGCACTACGTACCAACGGAACCACAACGCGTCCCGAAACTCGAATCTCTGCTAATACTTCTATGACCATACCTGACGACATCTGCTCGAGTGCATGGTTGGTCTACGATCAATCCTACAGCGCTTGGTCAAAGGCAGCGAAATGGAAATATGAAACCCACACCTCAACCCAATTCTTCGAGACGATTCAAAGTTTTGGTCCAAACAGAACGTACACCGAGTCCGATGGTATCCCGAGGTTGCACTTTTCGCCCTCGCCTACTATCTCCCAGCGAGCCATTATTTCTGTGGTTCGATCAGAAGTGTGGAGAAGTGGCGTCATCAGTGCGAGCAGCCGCCCCCAAGAACCCGCTGCCCCTTGCAAAGATCCCAATCTGGAATATGTGATGAGCATTCACTTGGCAGCGCGCCCAACGTCATGTAACGCAGAGATGATGACTTCTCTTGGTGTTCGAACAGGGAGCATCAAAGATTCGTCCATGACTGCACCTTGCCTTTACGCAAACTATTGCGAGCTGAGTCTCCAAGAAGAAGTCATTCTTATTCACTGGGCATCTGATGCGAGTGATGATCGCGTACAAGCCTTGCAGTCTCCGGAAGTCACACAGGCTGTCGACATGCCTAAGATTACGGCTTCGCCCACCCTAGGACAGGTGAAGACAATCGAAACTAGTGCTTTAACCTTCCGTGGGAGCGACTTGTATCTGAAGAGTGTGGTCAGTGAGCACGACGGCGAACGCTCCACAATTCATGTGGAAATTTCTACGGTATATTCGTCCGTGCTTACTGGCCCTTTCACGTTCACATATCCAACAATCTACATGGCGCACCGAGACATCACCGTTAAACGCTTCCGAGGTGATATCTACCAGACCGTAATCGAAGGGGAGTTGGTAGCGACGGCAGGGGACGAATTTCTTACATCAACAAATCGGCCAGCTGGCATCATGCCCCTTCGACCGGAACAAGTATTCTCTATCAAACCGCTTCATGGAGTCACGGGCCTCAACGAAGAGCAATATGCCAGATCAGTGGCACAAGGAAAATTCAGACTGCCGTCAACGCAAGACGGAGGAGAACAAACATTGCCCCTCAACTTTGCAGACCTTCAGGACCCCGTCCCGGCGAGTGTATACTTTGACGCGAGATGGAAAGATTGTTGGGGAGAGCAGAAGCATTGCGCAACAATTACCGATGACAGCTACCGACCACAGCTTCACATCCATAGCCAAGTTTGGAATGATCTGTTCCCGAACATGTCTTGCGACGTGCCACGACTCGTTGATCCACCCATTGTATTGACAAGGATTGATAGAAACACCATGGCGGTACCAAGAGTACCTGTGTTCGGCGAAAGTGTGGCGTCAGCGACTATTTCTGCATGGGAACAGTTGCAGGTGGAACCAAGTCCATCTCCTAGAGGCAAGGCTCAACCTGCTATAGCTTCTGCGACTGCCTCTGCCCAGGGCTACACAAGGGGACCGACAGGCAGTACTCCATTAGACCCAACATTTGAAATAGAACGCGGAGGGCATAATGTCAGCTCGCAGAATCGGCCCGAGGACGAATTCCAGAGCCAGAGAGCGAGTGAAATGCTGGGAGACCCAGGGAGTGGAGATGGAACTTGGCATGGAGAATCGGGTCGTGAGGATGAAGATACAGGAGATAAACAAGGCGGAAGCGTGAGAGACCCACAAAGCAGCGGTGACAGGATTTCACATAGTGACCGTAAAGAGCAAGGTGATAGCGGACTGGTGGGAGATAGATCCGCAGACGATAATGCTTCGTACTCTGCTGTTGTTTCTCGAGGACAATCCTCGCGCGTTAGTCGGCATATTTTTGCTGTGGTGGCAGGTAATGTGGGAGCAATTTGGGCATCATACTACCTTTTCTTGTGTAGTTGATAAACAATACTAGCTGTTTACTTGAACAAGCAACAGGAACGGCCTGTGTTAGATTGACCAAAGAAGGATGTTGCTAAAATGGGCTCATAGCAGGCAAATCTAAGGCTACTACTTACGAAACAAGGAGGAAAACAGCTGCCAGATATGACTGAACTATGCTGGTGAAGTGGAGATGGCTCGAAACATGCAAACCTTGAAAACATATCTAGAACCGACTACCTGTTAATAACGTTGACACTGCTGTTCAATATAGCTTAGGAATAATAAGCAAAGTTCTGACTCCAATTCATCATTCAGGTTTTTCGGGTTCTAGTAACACATCAATGAGGCTGAAAACTGTGTTATACCGTCGAAGTGTACGTTTTACTTCTACAAAGCAAGACCTCTATCCTTTTATTGCTACCATGAAGGAAATTGCAAAAGTAGGGATGAATCCTGCCAATCAAGAAGAATTGTTCCAAATGAACCGGAAGCAAGCATGGAAAGGAGAATGATAAAGATTTCAAAACCTTGAATAATTGCAACTAGTAGCATTTGCACGTGGACCTGTAAGGCCTACGCGTCATTTCCACCGTCTTCATCCACAATCGCGTCTGCCATAGCCTCGTCCATCGACGCATCCGACTGCTGCATCTCTACATGATGTCCCTGAACACCACTCTTAGCCTTCCTTGTACCCATTCTACCCTTGGCTGCCATTTCGGCCGAACGGCGGCCTGCTCCTCCATCTGCTCATCTTCTGTCCCCTTTATCTTCGCCTTCTCCATCATAGGCACCTCCTCTTCGTCATCTTCTGACTCCTCTTCAACCTCGCTGTGACGGCGCTTATCTCCCACCTTCTTCAACCCCTTTACTAGCCTAGATGCCGTAGCTTTCTCGCCCATCTCCAGCGTCCACTTCACGGCCTTTGAACCAGAATTTTGCCCACCCTTGGGCCGATGCACGATACCTGTGATGGTGACAATCTTTCGGGGCTGGAGAGCGTGATCTTTGGGCTTATAGTTCTTGAATTCTGGGTATTTAGCCAAGAACTTCTTCAAATTTGGGACCTCGACCTTGAAGTGTTTTAGGCCAAGAACACCCTGTGGTGGTACTGCTTTCGGGGTTGGAAGGGCCATGCGTGTCTTCGTGAAGGTGTTGAAATAGGTCTTGGACTCAAGATCTATGTCAAAGCGAGTATTGAAGAGGAAGTGCGCTTCATTCAAGGCCTTGCCCATTGGGTTAATACACGCCTGGAAATCTGGAGACGTGGGATCGTAGCGAGTCGTCAATGATCCAATTGACTTCAGGTAACGATCGCGACGCTGTACGAGGCGAGCCTTAACCCGGGTGATAGTCATGGTAACCACACCATTCTGTACATCTTCGGAGGTGTCATGGCAGTTCATACCACGGACGCGTGGAATAATATCACGCTCCATGTCAAAGCCGGTACGGAGGAGTTGATCGAGGTATTTTCCGCTCATCTTATCAATGTGGATGCGGCGAGGAAAAGGATTGAGTCGGCGCTCTGCTGGAATATCATAGAGTACCGTGCCAGTGAACTCGGACTTCATTGGAGTCACATTATCTTCCTCGAAGAGAACCTCCATCGCTTTTGTGGGGAAAGCAGAGTCTGGCTGCTGCCAAAGGGCCAACGCAGCCGCTGTAGGGTTACGATCCTTTCCGGCAAACACTCTGCCTTCCGTGTCGAAGATTTTGGAGCCAGTATACTCAAGATCACCGTCTTCGACATCCTCGTTCTCACTCTCATCTACAGTCCCGAGAACATGATTTGATAAACAGACACGATCAGAAGTCCTGTCACAAACCCATTGCTTAGTGTGGTATTCTCTCTCGTACTCAGCCAGTTCCGCCTCATTCATATTCTCGTCTGTCGCCTCCTCGTCGTTCATTTCCTTGTCGTTCTCCTCGATGGTGTTCTCCTTTGTCTCGAGCTTTGCGGTGACGAGATCTTCTTCTCTCATCTTTCTCTTGATGCGGGCGATATTGGCCAGAACGATCTTCACTCGACCCTGAGGATTCGAATCGAAGACCAACTCTGCGGATTTATCGTCGCGGCTAAGGGTGATGCTCGGAATGCGAGGTCTCGAAGCCTTCGAATTGGCCGAGGGTGGCTTGACCGCAATTCCAATGTCCGCCTCGACATTCTTTGCGAGAGCTATGGGCGGAGCAATAGTAGCCTGTTCGAGGTCGGAGACCGAGGGGTGATTGACGATCCGAACTGTAATACTGTGTGGGGAAGCAGTGGATGCTGTAAGAGCGGTCGCAGCCACTGCGAGGAATGAAGGTGCAAGAGAAGAAGCTTCAGCCTGGAAAGTGGAGTCTGAAGCATTGTCGTTGGAGGGTGCAATAGGAGTAGTGGTCGACTGCGCTGACTTGGTTGGTTTTGACTTCCGCAAACTCTTACGCTTAGCCATGGTTATTCTTCAGTGCGAAGAGTTCTTTGTTGGGAGGTGGTTGATATTTAGCCAAAACGTGCGTTGTGGTACGGGTCAAAGACAATGTCGATGTCTTGGATGTGCGGACGTTTGTGTAGAGGAAGAAAGAATTTTGGAGGACGAAAGAATTCTTTTGATGTTGGAGGTGATAAGTGGAGCGAGTGCTAGAAGGCTTGGAGCAACACAAAATGTAGTTAGCATGGTGTACGCTGATTGGTCAGAATCAAGTGTTATGGCTCTCGTTTGCTACTCTAGTCACAGTCTCATCACGAACATAGGGACGATTTTGAGAGGTCATAGCTTCAACCTCTAGCTACTTCTAGTAATCCTTTTCCACTGCGAACATCGCAAACTTGGATCACTTCCAATTGCTCAACTACAAAAGCACCATAATTACTACTGATCACCCGAATTGATCATTTGCATCCACATCCCGCCTAAAATGGAGAATAACAACTCGCCTTCGTCAGATGAGGCAGCAAAAGGCCAACAGAAGTATCAGGCACGCTTAGCAAAGTACAGGGAAGAACAAGCAAAGCTGCAAGCCTTGCTCGATGAGAGAACCAGAAATAATCAAAGATTCAGCGAGCAATTCAGTGTAAGATAGTCAACACCACAATGATATATTTAGGAAATAGCTCAAACTAAGTATAGTATTCCAATAATGGCAATACCGCCCGCAATCGCTCCAACTCCCAACCTTTCGCAACTGAGGTACCAATAAGCATGCCCTTAGTTCGCCAATCTCAGTCAACCCAATCAGCCGCCCAATACCAGTTCGACGATTTAGACGACGGGCAACTGATGAGCCGCACTGTGGACCAGCTCGCAGATGCCGTCAAGCCGGACGAGAATGACACTAATGACTTCCTCCATGGTTTCGATGACCGGGACTTGAAGAAATTAAGAGAAACATCAGAGGTAAAAAAATTATTCTACTAAAGCCACATAGACGTATCTAATTTTCTGCTCTAGTATATCCCGATCCACGAGCTGAAGTTGGTTTTAACGAAACCGCTTACCATGAGTTATCTTCTCAAGAGGATATACCACAAATCGTCGAGAGTGCCGATGGATTCTGCTGTGACATGTGCTGTATGCGTTCAGAGTTCGATCGCCTCGATCGCTTCAAGAAACACCTCCACGACCTTCATTTTCCATATCCAGCCGGTATATTGGAAAAGGAGAAGGCTGAAGTGATCAACCGCTGTCTTCAGAAAAAGAAGAGCGTCCAACCAGCTGAGCCATCCACCTTACAGCCCATGTCAGCTGTGATGTGTAGCCCTATTCACTTTCTTCGTGGGCGTACTCTCCCCATCATTCGCACTCTTGCTCGACCCGTTGCGCCGATCCAGCCATCACCACCAGACATTGCAGCCGCTACACCCACCACCATACCAACAACATTGAACCCGAGTGACGACTATGCCAACCTCGGACGTGACAAGTTGCGCCAACTCTGTAGAGACAAGGGCCTCAAACAAGCCGGCAACACAACAGAGCTTCTAGCAACTCTACACCAGTATGACTTACTTGGTAAAGCCTCCGGTGTCTTGTCTCGCGACTCTCGTGTTATTGGAACTCATAAGCGCTCTAGCCATGGCGACAGTGACAATGCCACTGAAGGGGAAGGGTCTGAGCGGATGGGGAAAGCACGCAAGACTAATGCTTCCAGCGTCAAGCAAGGTACTCATGGCAGGTAACACTCGGAGGGTAGTGGTGTGGATCGTAGAGGGGGTAGCGAAGATAACGAGGATCACGTGGCAAAATAGGTCAAAAGGGACATAATTATTTGGTATTTGCTGCGACAATCAAAAATGCCATTGTTATTGTCCGTCCAGTTCCTATGATTACTGTTCAAAAAGATGGCCCTCTTTGGCATAACAAGCAATGCAAAGCGATAACATTTGATGCAAAAATTTCCCACCTGTATTTCAACCGAGAAGCAAGAACTCATATACTCAAAGTGCCTGTCCCGCCACCGATGGCAAAGATTTTACAGTCCGTCCAACCTTAATTGAGACAACAGACAACAGCAAAGACATGGTCTATCAATCTAAGTCAAGTCATCAACCACTCACACATAAAGCACAGGTTTTTGTAGTAGAATCGCTCTGTGACTCTAAATCGGCCAATCAGTGGTAACTCTCTCTCATGTCTATTCTCCGATGTTTAGAACAAATCGAGAGGAGTATATACATGTGTCCTTGGGTACTCATCCATCGCGTCGACCCACTTGAGTATTGTATTCCATGACAGCTCTGAGTCGCACAGATCCACAGCGTTGCGAAAATCCCGCTGGGCACGTTTTTCAAGCCTTACATGCTCTTCCAACCATTCCGGCCATATATGTCCCATGGTTTCCACATACGCGCCTCTCAACTTTGTCTGCTGATACATCAAGAGCCGATCTTGGAAGAGGAGATCATCTACTCCACGATTATACTCCATGGGATCGGGCTCTTCTAAGTAATCTCCCCCCTGTACTAACCGCGGGAAATCATGTGCTACCCAGAGTGGTAGGCAAGGTGTTGCTTCCCAGTCCAGGATTGCGGCAATGGTACCATCCTCGTGGCAGAATATATTCTCCTGGCTCAGATCATTGTGAAACAGAAAGGTTTCTTCTTCAGTTCCATTATCTGGGAAGAGATTTGGGAGTAGAGAGAGTAGCCGCTGGGCAACTTCCCCTGACCTTTCGGCGGCCTCGAGCTCATTCTTTTCGGAGGACTGTTTGAGTAGTTGGCATTCAACCAAAATATTGTGAAGCTGCGCAGAGAGCCATTGGGTAGCAGTCTGGAAGGGCCCTCGACTAATAACATCCACCACGGCGTTTTTCAGGATGAACGGGATGGACACGATTTTGCCCACATAAAACTGTTGCGATTTGTATTCAACTGAATTTTCTTGTGTGGCGTTGCTCAAGAGTGGGTCAACTCTCCGATAAATGTTACCGATCTGGCGGAATTTTTTCTGGAATAGCTGAGTCTGTATCACGGCAAGTTGTCGGATCATCCGCTCGCGACCGGCATATCCAAGATTATGCCAGATTGAAGAGAGCTTGTGGCCTGAAACAAAGGTCTGGAGCATCCATTCAAACTTGAGAGTGTTCTTCGCGTCCTGGGAGCTATCAAGGACTGTTGAAACAGGAATACTGGTGCACTCGTTGAGATATTGAATAGTTGCCACTTCACTCGAGGTTTTCAGTTGTGCATCCACCGGCAATGAAACGCGGAATACGTATTTGATACGTCGTATGGTCTCGACAATGCCAGACTTCAGCTGCGTATCGGGAGAGGCCCGGACCTTCGTTAGCGCATCAATCCTATAAACGCGATTGAATGCACCCTCATCCAGAAACTCCACTTTAGCTTCGATAGCGCCGTGCACTTCCGGGTAGTACGATCGAAGCAGCCCGTTGCAAATGTCTTCGATGCACTGTACGCTGGGCTCCACCGTCCAAACAGGCGTTAGAGAGAACGTGTCTCTTTCCCACTTAAGTCCATGCTGTACAAGGTCCTTGTTGGCATTTGTTTCTTCAGTTTCAGCCATTTTGATCCGTGGTCTTAAGACGCGATTAAAATATGCCAGATCGTTGAAGCAAAATTTAAGTAGTGATTTGAATTCTATCTGAAGATGAATATGGAAGGAATGGAGCTCAATAGGTGTTGATGAAAGAGAGTGACCAGAATCCCGACCCGACACGTCGTTAGAATTGGCTCATTTTGTCACGGGATTATGCATATTCTCGAGAGCCCCGCATTCTATCACTTGTATTAGCTAGCGATCCTCTTTAATTACACTCTATGTTTGCTTGACAAATACGTATCATCTAATTATACGTTACCATTCTAGAAACTTTGATGCCACAACTACACGTGATACGAAATTGAGATTACTCCTCATTCTCTCCAGGATCGAGCCCATAGTTTGTGGATGGCCGCATTGTGTAGGCAAACGATTGTCATCATGTTCACCGGAATCAACTTACAAACCCGCTCCAAAGAAGGCAGTGTGAGGGGTTGGATTTGATTGCAAGCTCTGTAGCCTGTCTGTTCGCAATAGAAAAGGCATGCCACCTACGTTATATGCATTTATCATACGTTCACAGTCTACAATCATCGCCTCACCTCCACTTTTACTCAAACAAATTCCTAGCTGTTTCCAAATATGGGTGTTGCTTTAGATACACTGATCGAATTCATCGACAATATTCCAGCACATGATCTGATAAGTTTTCCACCTGTCAATGGTACCATTTATCACGATAAAGACTATCGACTTGACAACCAGGGGGTAAGACTGAAAGACTGTGGAATAAGAAGAAACTACTAAATTAGTGAAATCAGAAAAATACGACCAAGGCAGGGGAACCAGAAATATACAATCTTCAGATTCAAGCAAATAGGCAATCGAAGAAGACTACAATACAGAGACTCGCACCTAGAACAGTTGCCGGGCCTGTACATCTTTCTGCGGCGCTTGCAGCTGAAGGTGCGGATACTATCCGAGCCGACTTTCATGCTGCTATTAGTATTTGATTACGTGTATCTCACAATCAAGATCAAAACCTTGAGCGTGCTAGAACTAGGCTCAATTGATTGTCTTAAAAACCTTCTCTGATGTACCTGCTATATTCTACTGTGATAGATTAATATTTATGTTATAAGTGGTCGCGAACATGAGGATATTCTTGTTCACATACCTATTGATAAGTGATCACGGGTATGTCAGATGCTCACGTACTTAGAAGGAGGCTTGTAAGGTCGTGTAATAAAGAAAACATCTGTGTATCGGTATGCTCTCAAGAAATAAAAGCTGAGTGCCGTCAAGTAAGGGGCTTACCAGAATATGAGATTCTGAAAAGATAAAATTGAATATATAATTAATTTATCTAGGGCTGTCAGGATAGTATAAGGATAGATTTAGGATGTTCTAACTATTTACGACAAGTAAAAGACAAGATAGCTTAGTATCCTAAACATATCGTGTGTAATTAGCTCCCGGTACGTATAGAATACGTTTCGCCTGTACCTACAAAGTTGTAGCCGATTAGAGAAGCTGGCGGAAAAGGAGGACTAGTCGAATAATTAGGCTAGCGAGGATTGGAGCCTTCTCTCAGACTCTCTACAAATACGTGGCTTCGTACTAGGAGCCCCTATTATCGGTGGGGACCTATTTCAGGCGAGAGTAGAAGGGTTCAGAGAAGCTAGTCGAGCTTAGGGGGGAATGGACGTAGGACTACACCGCTACGACTCAGAATTGCTTACTTATAGGCTCAATTGAAAACGACTAAGATCAGGTTAGAAAGCTGAAATGGAATTTAGTAGATTTGAGTGACGGATGTGAGTATAGTAGTCTTCCTTTTAAAGTTGAGAGATCTGGACTTGGGAGGTATAGAGAGGAGGAAATCTTTGACGTTGCTTCGTTAGATATTTCATGACAAACGGATGTATAAGCTTTACTTCAAGACCCCACTCCTCATAATTAGTTCTAATGCAGTTCTTACAGGCTGTTCCACAGTAATCAGGCGCCTTCTCTATAACGGCCACAAAGCCAATCCCTAGACTCAATGGTGTGACATCTATTGTTCGGTTTCACAGCCAATTCATTTGCAGAAGTACCCAGGCTGAAAATGACCAGTGACTGTCTACCTTATATATCACGAGATCCCAGCAACGCAAGACGCATGCATAATGAATCTTTGGTATCTTGCAGTTCCCTTACACGTTTCCCGCCAAAACCTTATAACTGAAATTGGAAGCAATCAAAAATCGACTCAGGTGCTAGTGCTACCTACAAATACTACTTGCACGCTAGCACAAGCCGCAGTAGCAGCAAAGATCTCCACTGAGCGCGCACTAGTCATGAACGCCAAACTACAAGCACACAACATCGAGAAGAAAATGATAGCGATAAGACGATGAAGGAGACTTTTGATATAGTAGAGCGACAAAATCGCAACCGAAGGATATAAAGTGGACAATAGAACTCCAAGAACCCTCTCGAATCTTTTGAAATGCTTGTCGTCATATTTGACCAGTCCTACACCTTCGTGCCCTGGCAATGGAGTCTGAAAGGTATTAGATAAACTAAGTCAGCAGGGAAGTTTTCGTCGGCTTCAACAAGCAGCAGTGGAATCATACCCGAATCCTGTGGAGGACTTTGTTGTGCAACCATGGAACTAATCTGTTTCCAACCCACCCAGTTAACTTATCGACACTCGGTTCTGAGTACAGTGATATGAGATCTGGAGTCTGGAGCTCGTCATAGGGCGCTCTCTCGTATCCTTCGAGGAAACCCTTTCCTCCGTCTTCGTGCCGGAGCCAGTCTTCCAAAAGCTTGACATCTTGTGGCTTTGCAGGTTCCAATCTGTTGACTTCTGCTTGCTGGAGGAGGGCGGCATCTTGATCGCCGACATCATTAGCTTGCTCTGTCATCCTGTTAAAAGGCTAAATTGTAGAGAAATGGAGTTATATTACTACTCCAGGCTTACAGCAAGTTTCGCAATGACAGATCCACAGATGATTTCACGTGCGTGTAGCACGACCGGGATTTATTACTTACTGTACTCTTTAAGCTTCTCTCTAATCTCCAGTACTTTCGCCCACTGCTGTCCATTCCCCTCTCTCAACTCTCTTGCATTCAACAGAAACCTCCTTTCGGCCATGTCTTTGGAACAATAATCCTTGCCGGTCACATACAACAGATCTTGCTCGAGATCGACTAGCTCAGCCTGCAGGTAAAGAAGATTTCTCGCATTGAGTTCGGCAAAACTCCGATATATCATGAACCTCCTCTCAACTCTGATGAGTCGGGAAAAGAACGCATATCCGCTTTGTATGTCATCCATCTTGAGAAGATTGCGCAAAGTATGCAAGCGGGGTTCATGTGTGTTGGCTCATCGGGATGCAAGAGTTGACCCTCCTTATCTCTCATGCAGGGCGTCGGGGCTGAGCAGCCAAGCAGTTGACAGCACATAAGTAGCAGCATACCCCGCTGATGTTGGTGAAGCAAGACACTCTTCTCCCATCTTCCTTTCCTCAGGAACATGTCTTCCTCACCGGAGTGGAGTTGGGACGCAATACGCAACCAATACTATTACTTTCATGACGGAGTATATATTTTTCAAGACGGACAGCGATTCAGGCCCTCTAGCACATCTAATTCCCATGTAAGTTGATATTAGAAGGTTATGTCTTGTGGACAGTGTTCTTTTTCGCAAGTGCTTGCGTATCTTCAAATGGTTCTGAGCTGGTCGCCAGCTTTTCGATATCTTGACAGACCTCATTTGGCAGCTTTTCACAACTCTCCATGCTTGTCTCGATGGCTAACATTATCACCGCCTCCTCAGGAGCCTGGGCATGGAGCCCATTCATCGGCCTTTGTAAAATCAAGTCCTGCAGCACGTAATGCATTGTGGTATACTAGCCCAGTTCAGTCATCCGACGATGAGCACTTCGTGCAGCCTTCTACCAAATTTTATGGAACACCAAGACCACCACTATACTCCGATAAGGCAACATCAGCTTCTGCTGGCGCATACTCTTTTGATACCCTGCAAGCGGTACTCAATGATGTTGAGCAAAATCACCCCTATCTTGACGATAGACACGATAAACCAGCGGTTCTCAAGGCATTCTCTGCCATCTCAGTCTCAAACATCACAACTATAATCTTCAGGGGATGTTCACAGGTTGATAGTAACACGCTTCGAGCTCTTCCAGACACAGGCTGTGACGCCAACTTCATTTCGCGAGAGAAGCTCGAGTCTTCCTGGGGAGTGCAGGCGACCGATCGGTATAATGGCGCCGACTTTGCCACTTTCTCCGGTTTGAATATCCGTCCAAGTCATGAAATCTATCTACAATTCAACCTCGACCATGGCTCTCACGACTTCACCCAACGATTTCTGGTCATACCCCGAAAACTAATGCCTTCAAACTATCATGTCGTGCTTTGTTCGGGATTCTTATTTGCCACGGGCATATTTAAAAAGGATGCCAGCGCTGTTGATCAACCAGATGGTGATTATATCGAAGATGGTGTTGAGGGCGTTGACTTGAGGGCGGCTTACCCAGGTACATACAGTTTGAATCCTAGGAAGAGCAAACGTAAGTCATCCCCCATCAATTAGATACTGGAAACAGAGTGATGACGCGTTTTGGAGCTATAGCCGAGACTTCCAAGGAAAAAGCGGCGAGAAAACGCCGAGAGAGATTAGAAAGGGAAAGGCAAGACGCGTTGCGGAGAGAGAGAATGGACAGAGAAAGGCAAGACGCGTGGCGTAGGTAGTAATATGGTAGCTACAAGTAGCTACGACTTGGCAAGTTTGAGTAAACGTACCCAGAATACTTTCTCTTGCTGGCTGGATCCTACAGCTAAGAATTTTATTTGCCCGCACAAAGTCAATAGTAAGGTGTCAGGCAGAACGCACTGAGATGAGCAGTTGCAATTGTATCCATTGATTAAGCGAGGCCATTTGAGACGGTAGGGTTGGGAACGGTTCACGGTTTGGGCTGAGAATCCCTTATTGGCATGGTGTAAAGTCGGTGCCTAATTCTTACTATAGCTTGCGTAAGGATGTTTCGCATCCTTCTATACCCCATGTCCCAGCCCGCACGTTAGCTGATGTAACCTTTCCTTCGATTCCATCTAGCCCGCGACATACGTATCTAGTCCGTATATATACGAGAAGGATGATTTTACTAGTGATTGTTGTAATCGCTGCCGTCGCTTATGGGGCACACCAATTTTACAAGAATCAACGACTTTTGTCAATGGCATACAACGATGAGGAACATAACGACAGTCCACCACCACCAGATCTCCCAAGTGTTTCATTCGGCGATAAACCTTCAAGCCAGGTTCTCGGATGGCCCAGTACCGGTGGAGTTCTGGTCCTTCAGACTTACAACGGTTTAGACCTTGACTTCCTCGGCTTGGATCGATTCAACAGCACTCTCCAAAGTCATGATCCTATCGAGCAAGATGTGCATTGCGACAAGATGAGAAGGCTTGGTGCAGTGTGGTTCGAAAGTGTCCATGCATGGGATTACTACACTATCAAATCGTACACAGAGCCCGATCTTTACGAGCCTGTTATAATCACTGGCTGGCCCATAACAGGTGGTGTTTGGGCCCTCAAAATGACGACCAAAGAAGCTCGCATCCGAGGCTGCGGCCGACTTTCAAATGCTCTTGATATGGATGAACGGTGCAAGATGATTGAGATGTTGGGCGGCTCGTTTTACGCTGATCCCGAGGATTGTGTCGAACTCAGTTTGAGTTCTGATTCACCGATCGAGGAGATAATAGTACCCCATCCGTGATAATTTGTTCGTTTGGTGGTACGCAGTCTTGGGATAGACCTGGCAGCAGAAACAGAGAGCTTGGTAACAAGAAGGTGTACGATGTAATGTCGATTGAAGCAGAGGGATAGAATGATTGTAGTAGCGCCACCTGTGTAATTTGTGCTCCACGTCAACGTACTGAATGTTGATGTGCTAGAAGTTGCATTTGAGCAAAGTAAATGCGGATGACCGAGTAGCTTAGTCGTATCCATATGGCCTGTAAATCAAAGTCTGTGTGCATGTTGCTGGTGGAACAATCCGAACGTGCTTTATGGGTCAGGAGGGTTGAATGTATTTCCAATTGCAAGAGTCTGTATATATGAATACCAACATTTCTTCTTAACATCCCTTCGTTAAGTTGTCAGACTCAGGGTAGGACCTCATGCGGTGGACCGCCATGCTGAATTCTAGTGTACCTCAAATCCCGGCTGCATTACCAATTGACTATGCCGGAAAAACAGTAGCAGCATAGAAACAAAGTGGCAAATCATTTCTAGTCACGTTTCGGTCTTGCTGACCGCAAACACCACAATCAGTTCCATAAAATCTTACCACCAATAATATAAATCAGCAATCAAGCATATCCGCAATCTCCTTCAGACTCCTCTATTACTCTCCACATCTTCTTCCTAGGGTTTCCTCCTATCTTTCAACAATGGTTTCTACACGAAAGCAGAAGGAAGGAAAAGACAAAGAGACCAGCCTGCCTGCCAATAGCACACCAACGCCAATGGACATCGATTCACCCATCCCTCACATCGATGCGAGCACGGAGAGCGCTGAGGCCACCCAGTCCTCGAACCGAGTGCGCGATATAGTTTCCACACGTACTTCTCGCCCTACTCGAAAGAGCGGCCGCGTTTCACAACATGCTGAAAACAATGACGAGGACATCGAGATACCAAGGCTCAAAGCTGCCTCCAGACGTGCTAAGGCGCTCCCTCCCCGGGCCGCTCAGCCTGAGGCTACCGAGGAAAAGACTGACGGATCTGTATTGTACCTCCGACCTGGTGTACTATCCAAAGAGCTCCAGGCACGTAGGGATGCGGTCATCAAGAAGATCTCTATCGTCAAGCGAGCTGATAATCGCACCATGGTTAATCGTACTCACCTACAGGAAGAGCTTATCGCACAGGATATATACTTGCGGTGGAAGAATGGCGAAACGCTGGAAGAGCATGAGCGAGCCATGTATCCGAAATGCCAGCGAGGTCTTGATGGGAGTTGTGTTTGTCGCGATCATATTTTCGCAGGTGCTTTGGCTGAGACTGTTGGATTTGACGCGGGAATTTCGGAGGGGGTGGGGAAACATGTGGTAGACGACTTGGAGTACACCGGCAGTCAAATCTTGGTCAATCACGCTCAACCTCCTTTTGAAGAACCATTCGACAAAAATCCCTCGGAAAAAGCTCTCGCACTATGGCCAGAGCCTGACAAGTTGCTGGCCACTGACGACCTCATCCCACTGCTGAGGGAATTGGATGATGGTACCATGGTTGAAGTCAAATCTGAGTTGACCAAGAATGTCCTCTATGACCTTCCAATCCTCATTCCATATGGAAGATACCTTGTCCCTGTACCACAACGCATCCACATCACGCAGCTTACTGGCAAGATCATTGATACCCTGATGCGTGGTGGAGCCCGTAAGTTATAATCATAATCGCGGGAAGTTGGATCACACTTAACATAGCGTAGGCATGAAGCGCGACATCCTCCCACGCGTCCGAGGTATTGAAGGCACTCGTGAAGACTTAGCAACCGCTTTGAAAAAAACAAGAACCACCCTCCTCGAACGTCGACAAAACTATCGCGATTCCATCAAAGGTGGCTTCTTACCAAACTTCGATCCCGAGTCAGATACCTTCAAAGAGGTTATGAAACCAAAGAGCAAGACCGTCCTAAAAGAACTAAACTTCCTCTTCGGTAGACGTTTCTCCCAGATAAACCCCGAAAACAAGACCTATTACAATGATAAGATCAAGAAGGACATGCCACTCCGCGCTCCGAAAGATATACCCAAGGAAGCCGCAGAAGGGTTGAAGTTGCTCAAGGTGGAAGTGCCTAGTCTTAGGAAATTTCTGAAGGCGCATCCGGAGTTTAAGAAATATGATCCGCGGGAGCATCCACTGGCGGTTAAGAAGGTGGTGGTGTTGAAGGGTGTGGTTGGAGTGCCTGTTGGGGGTAAGAAACGCGGTCATCACTTCGTGAAAGTGTCGGAAAGGATAAATAAGAAGAAGCGAGTTAGTGCCCATCGCCGTGAGGAGAAAACTCAAGAAGAGAATGAAGCTGAGAGTGAAGTGAAACAGCAATAAGGCGCAGAAGGAAATGGCAGTGATATTGAGATGTCAGGTTCAGGTTCAAAGTAGGCGACCACGGCGAGGGCTGTAGAGAACACTGCAATAGAAAACGACAAGGACGAAGGAGAGGACGTGCATCTCAGTGATAAAGATGAATCGATGATGGTGGATGAGGAAGAGAGATGGCTGACTGAGGGGCAATATAGAAACACGCAGCGGCTCAAACACATCTGACTTGGTTATTATGCGTCTTCCTCCTGTGCATGCAGAAGATGAATGGTTATATGCAAAGTGAGCATAGTCAAGTTACCCTTCAAATATGGTTGCATGTGCTGGAATCCTGTCAACCGATCTGAACGACATGTCAAAGTCGAGAAAGTTTTATGTCTCTTTCATCGTAGCCAAATACAAGGAAAGTGACTATCACGATTTGAGACTACCAAGCGAGGGCCCAACATTTTGCTGCAACATGAACTCTACTGCTCTTCTTCGTTTCGATTTCGCCAATTGTCATATTAGAAAAGTCAACCATGTGCCTAGCCATGAGCCGTAGAATTCTCAAAGATTTGGGAGATACCTCAATAGACCAAGAGCAGCTTCGAAAGGAACGGAACCAAGTTCTTACTCGAACTCCTGGTATCTGTATTATACACTTCTGCGAGATCATTCTTAACATGATACCTTCTTCGGGAATGCCTTTCAAAATTACAACTTATCCGGCATATAAACAGTGGTCCGAAATCAACAAAATATACGAATGCCGCTAACACTTCAGAATCCTTCTCCCAAAACCGCAAGCACCAAACAACAATCCTCTCATCAATCCTTTCCTACAATAATTGCAGCCGCCTTCTCCGCAAGCATATACGTCGGCCCCTGTGTATGCTGGTCAGGAATAACAGGAAAAACACTAGTATCCACAACCCTTAACCCCTTAACACCATAAACTCTTAAATTCTCATCAACAACCCCTCCCTTCTCTCGTGGGAGCATAGCACAAGTACCAGAAGCATGCCACACCGTCACCGCCGTATCACGGATATACTCCAGAATATCCGCATCAGACTCCACACTTTCTCAAGGGTCTTCGTGGGCCCAATTCCCTGTTTTAATTAGCACGATTGCAAAAATGAACGAGCGGTTCCTGGCTATACTTATGGACAACATGAGTAGTTGTGGAGTTTGGAATGAGCCGGCACTCAAAATCACCTCCTTGGCTGTGGCATTCAACGTCTGACCGCTAGCATAATCCATATACACAACACCGGTCACGACGACTCCTTCCGAGCTCTCCTCAAGAACAAGTCTCTGGACTGGGGAAAATGGCAGGACTTTCAGATTCGATCGGCCTTTGGCTTGCATGTAATAATTGTCGTAGCTAGAGCTGCGTTGGGACTGCGAATCTATAGTCAACATTTCTTGTTTGGCTCCAACGTTGGTGCCATTGTTGAGGTCTCGGACTCTATAGCTTAACCAACTATCATGATATGGTTGTTCGCAAGGGTAAAAGGGCATACATAGGCACCCCAATAGCAGCGAGAGATTCAATAAATACCTCCCCTCCAGGGTATGCGTAAACATAATTGGGATAGGCGACTTGGACTGGGCTATCCGAGTATAAGGACGCTATATTGCCTTGCCCAGTCACATTCATCTCTGTTAGACTATGGAACGTGGTCGACTGTAGCCGCTCAATCAGCCCCGATCCCTCCTTGTCACACACTTCTAACGTATCTTTTTGAAATAAGGAAACACATCATCCCAACTCCAACCGGTATTCCCCAAAGACTCCCACAGATCATAGAGGCTAGAAGAGCCTCTTCCATAAGTCAATCCATTGATAGCCGAACTGCCTCCTAGACATCGCCCTCGATTAGAGACAATCTGACGACCATTCAAGCTTGGCTGTGGAAGACTGTAAATGTCCAGTCGATAGGCGAGCCGAGGACTTGCAGGTCCGCTCCGGGAGCCTTGTACGAAGCCACAGCTTCGGGAGAACCTCCCGCTTCTGGGACCAGAACCGTATGATTTTCACTTTCCGATAATCGTGCTGCCAAAGCCAATCCAGCAGTGCCGCCTCCTACTATGATAAAATCATAATTACCGGCATTTTGACGCTTTTGGTGCCTCGGGAGGGTTGTGGGTTTACTTTGAGCAACGGCCAAAATGAGTAGTATAGCAGCAGCGCGAGTGAAAAGGGAACGCATCTTAGTAAGCGAGAAAAAATGACACAAAAGCCGCATGCTTGGAGCTGACCTACTTGGGACTAAAATATGACTGGTCAAGTGTGAAGAAGTTGACAATAGATCGTCATCCTCCGATTGAGGTTGCGGTCAGCTCAACGAACCTTAGAGTTGCTAGAAGACTCCATACCTCCAAGGCGACCCTTCCATCGTACAATGCACACGGTCTAGCGCGCGACATTAGAGGTCAAAACCAAAAAAAGTTGGACCAAGAACTCTATCAGTATAACGGCATTGAAGATGAAGATCTCTCAGATGCGCGGACAGGTGCAAGTTGACATGGTATTGGCCACTGAAGATCGAGTTTGGGCAGATATGGTGCAAGTGATCGACATGCATGCATCGGAGTCGCATGCAGCAGTGAAGTGGGCCTACATTATTGGATTTACAGCGTCCAAAAAATACCAAGTACTTGTACATTGAGAAGCAGCCATTTACGACACGACGACGCAATGTGAAAAGCGAGTATCCAGTCTCAGCTGCACTCAATACAGCGTAGTTCTTCAAAATCTTGTTCAGATTGGGTTTGATAGGTCCACGCTTTTAGGTGTTTCGGTAGAAAATCCATATATTTAGGGGATAAGAGCCTTTGGAAATGTAGCTGAATCTTGAAGGCGAAAGTTGTCTGATGTTGTAAGTCGTGCTAATCCCGTTTCAATGCAAAAAAAAGGGCGTGCATACTCTTTGTCGCTACGGTGCATAAAAGCGGTAGTGACTCCGGACGAATGTACTTCGTACCGTCTCGCCTATCTTCTTGGCATGCGCTTCCGAAGAACCAAAAGTCAAGAGCGAGATCTCATCCCGGCATATCGACGTAGCACCAGATCTTGCTTTCCTCTTCGAGGACCCATGCAGTTGATGAGTCGAATGAAGCGAGCTTTAACTCCGATTGGGATTTTGTTGTGCCTGCTTCGTGTGAAAGTGGGGTTGGAGGTGCCGAAAGCATTGAAGATGCGAGAATGGATGAACGCCACTGACGCAGTATGACGCCAATGACCACAACTTCCAGGCACGAGAGCCCCATCACTAACTCCACTTTACATGTAGGATCACTGCACTTTTTCATTCGCTGGCATATGTGACACTAAATGTACATTATGGGTTCTTACTGCTCGCCAAATCACATATCTGCTGTTTAGAGCATTTCCACTCTGTTCAATTCGACCTGCAGTAAGACTGCAGGATAAAGACATCAAAATCTGGACATGAATAGCGGGTTCATAGAGGTAATAAATCAATGCCACACATTCCTTATCGTCGATGGCTTAAAACATCGTCGAAAGCTTCAGCCAATCGATTGAGGGCTTCCTCGTTAATCTGGTGATGCAGCACCAATCGTGGCCCATCAAACCTGATGCCATGACGCTCCCCTATATTATCCCACTGCTCCTGACTTATTCCAACGCTATCGAGATTCAACCACACTTGATTCGTCTCGACTGGTAGTGATAATTCCCCCCCTCTATTGGTCCACATCGCACCAACGCGCTTAGCCATTCGATGTACAGCCCGTATGTTACTAGACTCTGAGCCCCATTCTCCATATCCAAATTGCTCTTCGACACCGACCCGACACGCCGCGGTCAAGACACCAGATTGACGCATTCCCCCACCAATGCTTTTCCGTACCCGCCGAGCTTGCGCAATGAGAGAATGTTTACCTAGTAACATCGCGCCCATGGGAGCACCTAACTCTTTGCTGAAATCAATTGTGACCGTGTCAACCAGAGTGCAGTAGTCTCTTAGACTGCCTGCCCCGGTTGCCACTGCCTCAAATAACCGCGCACCGTCCAAGTGAAGCAGTCCCCCATTCTCGCGCGCCCAGTGACTGATTCGCCGCATTTCCTCAAGTGGTACCACAATGCCACTGATTGTGTTTTCCAAAGCAATAACGCGTGTTGGGCATTTGTGTACATTATCCGTGATCTGCGCATTACTCTCAATGTCCTCCAATGTGAGATACTTGCCATTCCGCGGTGTTACCGTCTGCATCATGGCACCACTGAGGAAAGCTGGTCCACCAGCTTCATTGGTAACAATATGTGCTCGCGCGTCAGTCAAAATGGCACGGGGCGGTTGTGTCAAAAGTGTGCGCAGTCCGAGTTGGTTTGCCATAGTGCCAGTGATGGTGAAGGCAGCAGCATCCATACCGCAGCGTTCGGCCATTTCAGCCTCGAAGTCGAGGGTGGTAGTATCTTCCCTGAAAACGTCGTCGTTGAGGGTCGTTTGGATAATGGCGGCGAGCATGCTCATGGATGGTCTAGTGATCACATCGCCTGCGGTTCGTCTCTGTCAATATCTAATCTTGAGATCTCGGAGAAGAGGAAGGCGCACTACGAAAGTCCACGCTCGCAGGACCTGAATTGCGCCATGCTAAGGATTGAGGTAGATCCTCTAGGAGTTTTCTTACAATCACTTCATCGTTTGAATCTGGTTTGGTGCGAAATTGTTTGGTGTCTTCTTCCAAACGGGTCGGCGACATCTCTTCGACAATCAAATCCTGACAAAAAGTTTGAGAATCATATTGCTTTGATGGAATGAAGTGCATTGGAAGACGCGACTAGGTGTACTGTTACCTTAGTTTGTGCCATGCCCTTACAGCATAAATATGCACGATGATTTCCAGCCTCCTCAACCCGACCGCCCAATGGGGACGGCTAACGGTACGTGGCTTGCTTAACATTGGCGATATGTCTCGTTTGGGCGATCCTATGAAATCATTTCTACCCAATTTTTACTTCAGTTTGGTCCGAAGATCCACCGGATCCACTCTGCAAGCTCGGAAAATCAGATCGTTGGTGGAATTGCTGTTGTTATTCGTCGAGGTCGAATCAGCAGAGTGGCGCCCCGCAAATGATCAGCGGCTTGGCCCCCTTCTCCAAAATGCGTGTACGATTCCGGCCCGCTGTTTTTTGGTGCCCTGGTTTCCAGGTAACACAATAATGCGACATTTTTGAAAAGGGAGGTAAATTATCGAAGCATGTAAGCGAACTTCATTCTATGTGGTTTGAAGTGTACACTAGCTGTCCCGAGAGCCCGTAGTTCTATTCGTACTTCAGATAGAGATCGCGATCGGATCTCTATTCCGGTTAGATCTGAGATGAAATCCTTGCTGCAGATTTCCGCACTTAGAAGTGGGTCCGTGGCTTGCAGGATCGCTTCCAAAAAAGTACTAGTCCCTACGTAGATCCTAGGATATACTCTGTATTGTTCGCCTTTGTGAAGCTATCATGATGTTACGGCAAAACACCTTCGTTCACTGATATAGCTACAAAAAACTGCTCAAGCTCACCTTGTCACGTGTGGCGTACCTCATTACGAAACACGGTCTTCCATCTCGCGAAATGAAAGACGAAAATGATGCAGAATGTCCAAGTCCAGATGACGATGATCTCATTAGAGAAGCTGGCCTACAGAAAACTCACTCAGGATACGTTGAATGGCAAAAGGATCACAGCGAATATCCTCGCAATTGGCGACTCAGTAGAAAGATCTACGACACCACCATTATCGTCTTCCTTGAATTTTACACCACTGTCATCAGTACGACCGGACCCTCGGCAGCCAAAAACACAATGAACGAACATCAAATAAGTCGAACACTCAGCCTTGTCGCTTTCACTTTTATGTATCAATTGGGACAAGCCTTGGGTGGTTTGCTCATGCCACCCATGTCCGAGTCATTCGGCCGAAGGAAAGCATACATCTACTCTTCCGCTGTGTTCAGTATCGCCAGCCTCATCACCGGTGTGGTACCGCACGTCGCTGGTGTGTACGTTGGTCGTGTCATTGCAGGATTTGCCAGTGCGATTCCTAGTGTTGTCCTTGCGGGCAGTATCGAAGATATGTATAGGCCTAGAGTTCGTGTGTGGCTCATTCTGTTATGGAATAGCTTCACGACGTTGGGGTTGTGCATGGGTCCGATTTATGGCTCGTATATCAGTCATGCGATTGGCTGGTATGTGTGTGAGCTTTTATGGTTGAGAGGCCGCTAACGGTCTTTAGGCGATGGATATACTACACATCCGCGATTCTTACTGCGAGTCTCTGCATTCCGCTATCTTTCATCAGAGAAAGTCGGTCGTCGAAGCTTCTGTCTCAAAAGCATGAGAGTCTCAAAGGGAAGACCAACCAAGATGATTTGAGAATCCATGAAACCCCAGATAATGTCTCTTCACGACATGACTTTATCCATGTCGTCCTCTTCCGCCCATTACGTCTGGCCACGACGGAGCCCATCGTTATTATGGTATCAGTACTCAACGCCACGGCCTGGGGCATTATTTATCTCTTCACCGAATGCCTAACTATAGTGTATGCACAAAGAGGATGGACAGACCAAACATCTTCGCTCTCATTCCTCGCCATCGGTACAGGAATTGTAATAAGCCTCTTACCACGTTTTCGCGATCTAAAGCTCATGAAGCAAGGTCGCAGCGAGCCTGAAGACAAACTTACTGGCTTCGCAATCGGTGCACCATCCCTCGCAATTGGTCTCTGGCTCTTCGCATGGACTATCCCACCACGAGTCCGAACCCATTGGCTTCCGTCCATGCTAGGATTACTCTTAGTTGGTTTTGCAACAAACGAATTCGCATATACACTGAATGGATATCTCGCAGATTCATACTCCATATATGCTGCGTCGAGTCTTGCTGCTTTGGCCTTGACGCGTGCGTTGGTCTCCGGGGTCATGCCATTGTTTGCGCATCAGATGTTTACGGGTCTTGATACTAATCTTGCTGCGAGTGTGCTTGCTGCTGTGGCGACGCTGTATTGTGTTGCGCCTGTTGTGTTTCTGAAATATGGGAAGCAGATGAGGGAGGCGAGTGAGTTTGCTAGGCATAGTGCTGAGGTTAATAAGAGACATGGGGAGGAATAAGATTGGTTGGTTTTAGGTCAGCTAGAGTGTTTTAGCTCGATATAATGGCTTAAGTGACGGAGAAACGAGCGGAGAATATGCGGGTATTTGAATTGGAATAGTGAGGTCTTTCCAGTAGATCCAGGTTGCAAAACAACCTGCCAGTGAAAATCTTTCCTACTATTCCAGCTCAATCTTTCTCACCCACGCTTCAAACTTGTCCCACCAGGGAGAAGCTCTCAATGGCGAAGGGGAATGTGTTCCTGAAGTGCAATCCGGAGAGTAACGTAGGGAAGACACTACACTAAGTGATGTCCGTACATTCTTCGATATGGTGGGAATAATAAATAGAAATATTAGAGCGAGGCGCGTAACATCCCCACCTGATACTAAACAAAGCGAACGTGATTCTCTGTTGGACCGTGGAATTTCAATCACTTTGAATTGTGGTCTCCAATCTTAAAGTAACTCTAGAGGTATAATAGCCTGGAGGACCCTTATGTCTGTGAATACCGCTCCATATTTCTTTTGGTTGCTCAGATCCCATGAAGTTCCGCTGGACCATCTCGCGTCGCGTATTTTCAGCCGCCTCGGATTCCAGCCACGTAAAGTCGTTCTAGTGCCCGCAAAACGGCGTGGATGCATGTTCAAACCTCTCACACCTTCCTATTCTGGATCATAAACCATACAATCATAACCACGTACAAATCCTCGGACTAAATAGCTCTTTTTACGGGGGTATATATTCCATGGTATAGAAGCCTTGTCACATAATGAATGAACTCGCAGAATTCCACTCCTAAACAGGAAGGCAAGAAAATACAGGGTTCAGGACCTCACGAGGGGCTGAGCCACACTAGTCCCGACAATTTCACGACAACAACAACTCGAATACGTTCCAAATTTTAGTTCTTGTGCAACAACATGCAAAATCTCCAACCAGCCTTCAACCAGAAAGCTCAAAATAATTTCAACGGCTCTGCCCATACTGCAGACGAGTCTCTTCTCACTCAAATGGCTCCTCTCCAAATTCAATCGGGTCCACCCCAAGCCGCATCTCCACCCGGCTTAGTTGGCATGCAATTAACTCAAGGTGGATTGGAATCCGACCTTAACAACAACCAGTACACCGGTTCTCAAGCACAAAGCATCCAGAGCACGATTGCTCTAACCTCGACTCAACCGACAGGTCCAACTTATCGCTACCCTCACAATGGAGATGGAACCAAAGATCACACGTCCTACCTTGCGGCAAATCATGACGAGGCCAGGCACAACCTAGGAAGAGTGATGGCTGACATGTTCCCTCCAAGGTATCGAAAGTTCCGACACATGGATCCACTTGTTTCGAGCAAGCTTACTGGTAGACTTTTAAATGACATTCCTGAGATCCCACGTCGCATCTGTTCTGACCTGGAACCCTGGCTGTACGTCAAGTACAACCGCGTTGCGAAGGAGGTTGATATCCTTGACCGCATGGAAGGTCATCCAGACATTCAAAAGAATCTGGATAACGAAATCACTGGGAGAACAAATGTTCGCGATGGTACTCTCACACAAGCTCAATTTGAGGCTCTGAAGCAATGTGTTAGCAGACATGCTGGCGATGTTCGCGAAGAGCTCAATGTCGCGGTGCCGAATGCACGACTTTTACGTCGCCCCGTCAGAAGAAAAGGCTTCACAGGTGCAGCTACAGCAGAGCAAGTTCCCACCGATATGGCGCGCAAGTTGATTCTCAACACTCCCGATAATGAGCAGCTATTACGAGTAAGTGTTTGAGAGCTACTGGTAAGTAATAACATGTACTAATCTTTCTTTTCTAGAACTCTGCCTGGCCCATCAAGAATGGTCGCATGGTTCAAGATCGTCCAGCCAGCTGTCTTTGCGAGTACTGTGTTGACCCTAGCCCCCCCAGCAATTCATTCGCCGTCAATCCTCTTTGAGATTTGGATAAAGACATGGTCAAAGTTTACCAATCGGTCTATCCAGGTCATCCTGTTCCGCAAGTATTCGACAACACTTATGTCTTCCCCGCAATCGCTCCAATCACGGCATCGAAGGTGGCAAATGGCGCCAATGCAGCTGAAAAAAAGAGTCGTCGTGATGAATCTGCCATTCGTCACGGTGTGGGGGAAGCGCAGGGTTTGTGGTGAAGCCACTGAGGAAAGCATGATGGGAATCGGCTGCGTATTCTTGGTATGTGCCGGTGATGGTCTATAGATTGGAGTCTAATTCTGTCGCTAAGTTTCATTACGGGTCATGGTACTGAAGTTGTCCTTATTTTGCTTTCTTGATTTCACTTCTCTCTCATCACCACCCCCCTTCTAATTTCCTCCTTCCCTTCTTTTGACTCCTCGAGCCAAAGACATTCTTTCCCACCTTCGCCTCGGGCGTTGATGTGCACAACTGTAAATAGTGAGCAAAATCAAAATGTACAACACAAATTCCAAGGTTTTGCAAGTGAAGATTAGATTATAAACTTTAGGATTAACTTTTAAATCTATGATTGATTGATTCTCTTTTGTATTTAACTATGTGACGATATACAATCGTTCTGCTAGAATATTTCGAACTGTCTGTGTTCAAAGGCGGCCATATCCGTGATAAAGGGGACATGATTTTAAATATACATCTACTAAAATAAGCACTCTACAGTTTCGTCCCTTGCAGAACCCCATCTGGTATCACGAAAAGGTGCGACAGTACTAATAAACTCTTCCTTCTTGATTCCGCGATCTCACAACCTCGTGTCTCCCAGTCTCGTTCACGAGGAAGAGATATTGACAACTCCCGCTTTTACATTGTTATATCTTTGACGAAAAGCCATTCTTTTCGAGAAATATTTTGGTCTATCGCTCTGCATTTTGGCCATCTTCCAGTTTTCCTCTGCGAATTTCTCGAGCGCCGCAGTTAGGCCCGGAGCGAGACTGTAAGGAGTGTCTCTCCACTATCGGTATTGACGGGGTTGACGAAAGCTAGACTTCGTCGATTAGCAATGTGTCTTGATTACGAGAAATGAAATGTTGGAGACGTCTGAATCAGATTCGGGGTGCTCTAGAGATTAGTCAAGGTGCAGATTTGCTTTGCGATTGCTTCTCCACCACAATCTTTTTTTAGGAAAACCAGGCTAATACTAGTTTTTGCAGGATACCCAGTACAACCTCTACGGATACCTCCCATTTCCCCTCACATAGCAATACCAAACCTTCTTCCTAGTACCAATGAGCACATTTCTCGTTTCCAGTATTATGTCGGGGGAGAGCAAGAACCACATTGATCATTATAGATGATTTTCTATTTGCGACTATAACAAGCGTACGAAGTACACCTGTGGTAGAGAAAGAGATAGGTTAATTCAGCTCCTACTAGCAGGGTGTCGAGCTCGTGACAGACGTGCGGTTCAATTCTGATTCTTCAACTGGTCATAGTACTTAAGTTTCAATAATTTTGGGGATAATTGACCTCCATTTAGGGGAGACAAGCTATTGCACCCATACCGAACTGCCGTGATTAGAAGGACAAATAATCAAATGTCGGACAACGAGGCTCTCTTTATATATGGCCTATCAAGACATTCATGACGTTGGAAGAGGCCACCAGTATCACCGCCCCGGAATTCGGTAACTTCGTGGCCTTATCGGAGCTTTCCAACCCATGTCAGTCTACTGAGATAAGAATGCCCAATTGAGAACCAGCCGTAACAAGACCCGTTATATAAAGCGGACGCCCGTTCACCGGGCACGACATTTCTTGTGGCTTCAATACCACACTTGCAGAGAATTGTGCGAGTCTTTACTGTAGCGCTAGGATTTACGAATGACGTTCATGATAAAGTCCTCTGGTCCCGAGAAAGACGATATCGTCATCGACGCTGCTGGGCAATCCACCCTAGATACTTCAATCTTCTCAGGAAAGACGTAATCGTAGGGAGATTGGGAAAAAACCTCAACTGCATACTCTCTTTCTCGGTATGTGGATTCTACGACCAGCTTCCGCAAAGATAAGGGTGGGAGCAACGAAACTCACTAGCGTTCAACTCGTTTGTTGCTGATGATCCGTTAACCTTTTTGTAGCCGTAGAACCAAAGTATTGTCATCGTTGGAACTGGTACTATCAATTCAGCTGTCCGATGCTCAGTCACAGGAAATCATCTTTTTTTCCACGTTGTCTCTTTCGAGTATCCCAAGTTGGTCTTCATTTGATATACATTCTTGCTTCTTACGTCTTGTTCGAAGTCCAAGTTCTTTTCGCTAAACACTCCGTCATGCATGTTGAACGTGGATCGTCTCAGCTTCATTGGCGGTAGTTACGAACTTTTGCTGCTACGAGCTCTTGTTGCCGTTAACAATCTACCAAATAAGTAGATAGGTGGTTTGGTAAATCGGTCAATATCGCTCACCTCCACAAATCATGTACTATACTTAGCAACGCGAAGCTCGTTAGACGCATCTTATGAGATTTCACCTTTTTCGACTTCTATACTTCAGCCTGATACACAGCCTATGAAAAGCTATTTCAATTTGTATAGTATCTTTTCAGCTTTGTTGTTCTTCATGTTTCTATAATCTGTGTTTAGTTAGTCCAACACCGCAGCATGGTGCTGTTGCCTTGGACGCCTAGTAGAAGTTTCTATGGTAGTGTCGAAAGTTTCCAACTATGGTGTTGGATTAGCGTTACAATGTTGTGATCACGCGTTCTGCTTCCTCCACTTCCCACTGCCTCCTCAAAAGGGCTTCCTCCTCCACTTTCACTCTTCCTCTCTCCACTGCAACCGTGGTCCTGACAACAACAAAATTGGCAATTCACGAACCCCAATCACAACCACACGTTGCAAGTGCGAATCGTAACCACTACATCGCCCACACCCCAATCACCCAAATCCACCATTGCTAGACAAATTCTAGCCTGAACGATGGACAACTCTGCTCGACCACCCAATGGAGGCGCCCATAACACCACTCCTTTTCAGTCCTCCATGGCTCCTGGACAGTCAAGTGTCCCAGCTCACGGCGTCATCAATCATGGCCACATAGACTCAAGCAATGTGACCGCTGCTCATGGCAACAACCACCATGTCCAAAACAGCTTTCACTCTCAACCTCCGACTCATGGTGGCTTCGCCCAACCATCTCAAATGCCAGCGCAATACCAAACTCAAATCCATGGTCATATCAACCACATTCATATGCATCAACCTTCTGGTTATGGATTCCAATACACCAATAACCTCCCTCCTCAACAGAACACGCACATCGCCCCAGCGCAAGTGGCACTGGTCATCCCTGCCAATTTGGCACCATCTGGCCAGGGCCGATACGTGATTCCACGCAATGGAGACGGTACACCCGACTACACCTCCTTCCATCCTCACTATCACGATGTGGGCCCTCATAAATCCTCTCGGAGGTCCGGGCTTCTGATCCCTCCACCGCTCCCTGCAAACGTTCCTGACCTGTTGATCCGAAGCAGAGTCTCTGGCGCCCTTCTTCGTGATTTGGTCCTTCCAGAGCGAATTAGTTCGAAACTTGATAAATGGGAGCTAGTGGAGTACATGGCCGAGGATAATATTGTCGATATTAGCGACCGCATGGAAGCCCATCTATTATGCCAGAAGAATATCAATGATGGTGTTGTAGGTGTCACTGGCCAGGTGGATGGGTCGTGGACTCCAAAGCAACTCAAAGACTTTGTGCACCGCTTCAACAAACGAGCTGAAGATGCGAGGAAGAAGTTTGGGATGCTGGTTCGTGACGTGGAGTTGTTGCGGACACCTAAGGGGATGAAGGGCCAAGCTCCAAAACTAATAACTGTGGTGCAGGAAGCGGTTCGGCCGCTCACAGTCAATCAGCTGCTATATGTAAGTGATAAATGGAGCTTTATGAGAGGTTTTGAATTTGGGCAAAGCTAACATTCCATTCTGCAGAACACGCATTGGCGTCTCGATGGGAACGGCAGCATGGTCCAGCCTCAAGAAACAGGCTGTCACTGCAAACATTGTTCACGCGGTGCTTCCAACTCGTATGCCGTGGATACGCCGCAGGTTCTGTCGGCGAAGATGCAACAAGTTTGGCAACATGTCCACCCGGGCCAGCAGCTTCCCTACTGCAGCCATTGCGCCAGTTGTTGTCATACCTCTGATTCCGATTCCGATTCCAGTAGCCCAACCCACCCATCTCTACTCAGCTACGCCAAATCCTCCTCTCCAGCCCTACTCACTCGTATCGCAACCATCTCTAGCCACTGGCACTATGCTGCCACCCCCTATCCCAGACGCCGGTTGCAAGAAGCGCACCCGCCACGACGATGATGCGGATCAGGACGAAGACCGCGATTCAAAGCGTCACCGAGGTGGAGAATTCGGTGTCGGATATACCAAGTCATCCCATGAGGTCAATGGTAACCAGTCATTTGGCCTCCATTCGAATCCTCGCTCTTCGATCATGAAACCTCGCAATCCACTTGCGAGGCACAATCTTTCGAGCGATCTGCTTCAAGATCAGCATAGCAACCATGTCATTCAAGATTCTAGACCTTGGGCGCCCCTCATGTATTCACAGCAGCAACAAGTTTCACACATGTACCCTAGCTCCAGCTTCCTCCTTTGATGCTGGGTCAGCATCCACATGAATACGAATTCCCACAAATCAAAGCATATTCTGAAGACGTTCCCAGCCTTGTTGGAGATGGTCGCGATATCCAGGACCATCAGCCTCAACAACCATGGCAGGAGCTCCAAGTCGGTTCAGCGAACGAATCTGATCACACCTTACCAGAATCCCAAAACGATCACCTTCCCTCTCCTATTGCTAAGGGTTTCAGCGACATCCAAGAGGATATTTATGATGCTGATATCCCCACCTCAGCCAAGGAAGCTCCCGCACCAGCCAACGCATATACTCCCAATGTTCGGAGACCGTCAGTAATCTAGCGGCCCAATCTACTACCAACTCCAGCATGAATCAGACAATGAGGCAGCCAAATCGCGTTGACCACGAACAGCCGGTGAAGCAGGTGACTTTGAAGGTTAATTCTGAGGAGGCTCCAACTCAGCAAGAATTCGCATCCATCGCTGAATGGGTTCCGACTCATCCACAAGGCATGTATGGCTCCGAGGATGATTATGCTCCCCATGAATCTGACACTACCCTCAACAAAGACGTCGTAGATTATCTAAGGTTTGTTGACCAGAGCTGTGAGAGTGATGAGGTATAGGCCTCGTTGAGGATACTATTGGAGTCGCAGTTGAAGCTTTAGCTCCTGCTACCAACGAGTAATCTTCCGTGGTCTATTCGATCCCCTAGCACGTAGATATTGAGATTGAACATCGTGTGGATTTGGCATAGTATGCCCAGGAAGTTATGCAAAACATTGATTATGGGATTGGTTCTTGCTTATTCTGAATTTTGTCACTTTCTTTAGTCTTAGCTTCTCGTTTGTTTCGTTGCTGCAGTCGATTGCTCGATCTGGTCATCAGCATGTAGTGTCTGCAAGACATGTAAAGGCGTGAGAGATTGACCAGATTGATCGTGGCCTGGTAGCAGTGGACGTATTTCTGGTGTACTGCATTGTTATGGTGTTTTTTTTCTTAAAACTTTGCGCATGATTAGCTTTGCCTTTACTT
The DNA here is from genome assembly GCA_010583015.1 of Tothia fuscella. Taxonomy (NCBI): domain Eukaryota; kingdom Fungi; phylum Ascomycota; class Dothideomycetes; order Venturiales; family Cylindrosympodiaceae; genus Tothia; species Tothia fuscella. The sequence continues at coordinate 89,442 of MU007013.1, forward strand.
CTATGAGTCGATACAGCATGTGGTGTCCTAGAGACATGTAAAGGTGTGTTGGTAGAAATTATAAACTGTATCACACTATATCCGCCCTTGTATATTGTGCCTTTTCTCGCACATTTTCTTTAGTATAAAAATCTTTCTACCCATTAATAATAACTTAGACAACTTTTTGACTGTAGACTGTTATCAATCTGTTGATCAAGGTAAGTAGACATTTACTTGAGCTGTGCGCATCCTCATATGAATTCACTCCGAACACGTATAACATCATATTGGTTATCGAGGATAATGGTCTTTAGCTTCTCAGAATTAAGATAGTATGTTGCGTTGCTATGACATCAGTTTTGTCGAAAACCCCTTTCGCAAGCTTTCCTTATTCTTCCATTTCAATGTCTTTAATTACGTCGCTATTTCCGTAATAACTGTTGAATCGTTAGTACAGGTCAGTGTCAATATAGTTCATCCAGTTTTCATGATTGCCATGGGCAACGTGGCGTATGCTTTGCCAAAATTAGTGTCTAGATAGGTGGTTGAGAGTTTAGTATTCTGGACCATGTGTGCTTATATGTTTTAGTGACCATCATAGTTGCAGCAAGTTCCCAGCGCATACATACCACTAGGTTTGGGTGTTTTTAAGAAGGAACAAACGAGGCATTCTGTGTGTACACCAAACGCTCTGTAGTCCTTAGGTATAGCTTATCTCCTTAGAGAGAAAGGTAGACGTCTCAAAACAAAGTCCTTGTTCGAACCTGGTTCAAGCTATTACGGGCTGTATTGTCGAAATGCTTCGAGAGTTGACCGGGTATATATAGAATAATGCTAAATATACAGGCTTGCTTGAACCCCTTTCATCTTCGCCGATCCTTTTCAGTTCATGTTGTTCGGCTTCACTATTGTGGTCAAGAAACGAACCGATGAAGCAGGCTATACTTCAGCCTTGTGCTTGGTTCGTTGGTTGTGCCCTCTCTTTGTTGGGTTTACAGTCCTCGAGACTATGATGCCGCCCAAGCCTATGGAACTTTCGAGATGCCCTAGATAATTGTGTTGAACTCAAGGGTAGCCTGAATGTGTCGTGAAGTTACGGGTCTAGTTCACGCAACCCGGTCCGCCCTCAAAAGAACCTCCCTGATCACCATTCTTCCTCCCCCCAACAACAAACCTTCAACGACAAGAAGTCTAAGCATCCACCACAACGCTCAGATCCTACTACCAACGAGGTCGGAGATTTGTTTCCCTCGCCACAACTTGTTCTTGTGTAAGTCCTCCACCACGTCGGTTAATTTGATTAGTCGTACCAGCAGCACCGTGCTTCAGCCTTATTGATCTCCATTTCTAGTTTCCATAGCCTCGCGATGGACTACAGCCACAACCACCCCGAGCGCAGTATCAACCCTCCAATCGACCACAACATGGCAAATGTAACTGGCAATGCTCACCACGTGGATGGCGCACAAAATGGCACTTCCGTGAACAACAATGGCACCAATGCTGGAGTCCAGAATGTTTTTCACGCAAATCCTCAGCCAAACCCAGGTCATCTCCAACGCCATCCTCCAACCGCATCCGGGATTCCAAATCCAGCTTCCCAGACACACTATCATGGGCCAAACAATCACGTACATGTCTACCAGTCGGCTGGAACTCATATCCACAATAATCAACAGCAGCAACAACCTCCGCAGTTGAATCAGGCCAGCAATGCTCAACCTCCTCCATACGTATGGGCGCCACCTGGTCAGGGCCTCTATGCATACGCGCGTCCAGGCGATGGTACGAACGATTTCACGTCGTATCATCAACACTACCACGACCTCTCTCGACATAGACTTCCACGCAAGATGGGTCTTATAATGCCTCCACCAATCCCAAAGCATGTTGCCAATCTCACCGCCCGGAGCAAAGTGACCGGAGAGTTCTTGCGAGATCTTACCCTACCCGATCGCATTTCCTCACGCGCGGACGAAATCGAAATCCTTTCGTACATGACCGAAGGTACTATCCAGGATACCCGGGATAGAAATGGAAGGCCATCCAACGTGTCAAGAGAACATTTTGAATTGAGTTGCAGGTGTCACCGGATACATTGACGGCTCATGGACCCCAGACCACTTGACGGATTGTGCCCACAACAAAGGTAAGTGGGCGTACGATCGGGAATCGCCTTTGGTGTCTTTCACGCCGGAGCCCCGCTTCAGAAGAAGAAGAAGCGGGTCAAAGGATCCACGGGGAAGAACCAACTTGCGAAGGAGCCCACCAAGGTTGCGCTTAAAGTGTTGAGGGATCGAACAGTCGACCAACTCCTCCATGTAAGCCGATGCTGAAAGTTTCCTGCTATGAATGTTAGCTAATATGATACTTTTTAGAATACTTGCTGGGATCTGGATACTCATGGCAGTATGATCCAGCCTTGTCCGCAAGGTTGTGGATGCAGAGGAACAATCCGCAACACGTACCCTGCTGAGCCGCTATTGGTTTTGTCGGAGGATGTAGAGGCTGTATATCGGAATCTACATCCTGGTCAGCCGCTCCCGCCTCATGCTGTACAAGCCGCACCAACCATTGTTCCCACCACCATTACCCAACCTAGCGCCACAGTTACACACGCACCTTCCCAAGCAAATGCTGCACATAGCGGTACAAACACAGCTCAGCAGCCTCCAGGTATTTCCAGTCGAGGGAGAAAGCGTGGCCGTCAGGATTCGACCGCTTCTGAGACTAGTGTCCCCAAGCGTCGGCGCAATGCCACCGACAACCAAGTTAATGCGTGTATGACTGATGATGCGGCAACGCCGTTCGATTCCGCAGCTTTGTATGCCGGGAATGCTTTCATGGGATACAACCAGCAACAGCAGTCATCGTACTTGCCTTCCTATACATACTAGGCTCAACACAATCAGCAAGTCTCCCCATTCCACACACCTCACCCTACTCTTTCCTACCCTCAGTCCTCAATCACACCACCCGCCCCATATCAACCCTGGGCTCCACACCGTACATGGCATCAATTCCAAGTTGAACTTCAACGATGGCAGCAGCTGCAGAACGCTCACAACACCTCTCGAAACTTCAGCACGAATACCTGGCCCGCAGTGGCAACATAATACAGCCAGCCGTATCTCCAGTCTGATCGAGATACTACCCAAGAGGACCACCTTGATTTTCTGTCCAGTCATCATACAGCAGCCATTTTTAATCAGGAGGATTTTGTTGATGACGATAGACGCGGAGCTTTAGGCGGCGATGGTTATCACAACCACGAATTGCCGGCTCCTACCCCTACGCCAGACTCTGGCACGCAACAGCAGTTTTCGCCGAACACCATCATCCCGGGCGATGTAGGACAGTATGCGCCACCCATCACTGAGAATGACAGTGGCCTTCCCATCGTCGAGACTGCTCGCTCCGATGCACCTATCGAACATCATATCGAGCCGAGTGTCACCAACCAGGAGGATGAAGACGTCAAACCGCAGGACCCTACAATCTCCGAAGATATGCAAGAACAACTTCAACAGGAGGAAGAGTGGTTCGGGCGTCATCCTGAATTGCTTGATCTGTTTTCAGGCACTGATACTGCCATTCACGACCTTGCTGGCGGGGTCATCAGTAAAATTGTCGGTCTTGTATCACCCGCCGATGATCCTGTCAAGAAGGGCATTACGCGGTTGAGCAACAATGTTGAGGATAAGCAGACTTGAGTAGTGGCGCGGTGTAACCGGGGTGGGTTTTTGTGGAGCGAATTGTTGGAGCTGCTTGTTTTTTTTTGCGTGTTTTCCCATTTCCCTCGCTTACATGTTGGTTTTCAAGGCGAAGCAAGATCTTGTAGATCTGTACAGACATGTGGTGTCCTCGAGACATGTAAAGGCGTGTTGCTGTACTGCTGAGCGACCTTGCATTCCCTCGGGGACTGGCAGGATCATTCGTACTCCTTCTTTTCCCTTGTTTGTTTGCTCGTATTTTGCTGTGGACATTCTTTGGCGCTTGGCTATTACCGCATGTGGTGTCCTCGAGACATGTAAAGGCGTGCAGGTACGGATTAAATTTGTATGTGAGAGTAGAAAGCTACCCCGGAACGGGACTGATAGTTGCGGTAATCATAATGAGATCTCGTTCTCACTTTTATTAGCTGACCAGCCGAGACTATAGATTGTTAGCTGTGATGACACTACATGTCTACTCCTTATATTTTGGAAAGCTGGAAAAAGTACTGGATCCTAGAATGTATAAGATGACTTAACAATACTGAAGGTTATTGGGTATACCTACACACTCTGAATTTAGATCCATAGGTGGGTGCGGAAAGGCTTATTGGCATTAATTTAGTGCCAAAATGCTGCCTTTAATCTAAGTTTCTAGCGTTGGTCTATCTGGCACTCAATAAAGATGGCCGAGTAAATGAAGAAATACATGCACCACAGCCCTATTCTGCGAATTCTCTCCGAAGAGCATCATGGCATGCTGTAACCATATCGATGGGGTAGAGATACTTGTGAGAATGAAGTGGTGCAGGAATTGAATTTCGTTACCAATAAATCGTAGGTTAATAGAAAAGCTAAGCTCAATGTGCTGCTTAAGTTTTTCGTTTCGAACTGCACATTCGGGGTGGATAACGTCCAAGGGGGGTGCGATATTTCGAGAACCAGCACCCGTACATTCCATACCACACTGAACCTCTCTAGCGTCAGGGGAAAAACCCACACAAGCACTGCCACCATCTCAAACAATGAAAGAAACCCACGTACCGGTTATAAATTGCTTGGTCTCACCCCAAGAGATTTCAGGCTTGACCTCATTGAGACATCAAGTGCGCTCGCATCCATCGCATTCTGCAGGAGTAAATTCCGACGGGCTATGGCGATGCGATTGACCAATCAAATTCATGACAAAGCGATGCCAAGGTATGAATCAAAGTGAGTTATGCAGGCACAGCAGGGGTCTGTGAGGCTCGGCGGCTTTTGTGGAAGGGATGATTCATCCAGCCATTGACCAATCAGCATTGGCGGGCTGGAACAATGGAAATGTATAAAGACTATTCTTGATCGCTCCTACAATTGATCACCAACAACCACCAGCATCGTTTCACAGCTCTGAGGACTTTGACGCATACGACAACACTGGAAAGAACGACATCCAACGTGACTTCCACAAACTCCGGTATTTGCGGAATCAATACACAAAACAAAAAGACGGCATACCTAATTTCAGCGCTCCTTCAGCTTAATACTTCTGGCGTGCCTTTCGCAAGTTTCGCAGACGAAGATTCGTACATGAGCGAGTTTTTCCAGTATGTAAGGCCGAGACATGCTTTTGCACACCAAACTAACAACACTTACTAGAAACTCCAACATTGAACAACATTGCACAAAGATGGAATCAAATCTGCACAACACATCCCAGGAGCAGCGATCACAGCATATGGAAATTCGTGGAGATACAAACAGCCAAGAATCCTTGAGCGGTGATGACTCGGAGCCATACCAATCCATGGACGGCGATCAGTACTACAGAGAATACGACGACGATGACAACGAAACAGAAGCGCGATTGAGGGCGAAATATCTGTCTGATATGGACATGATGAAACTTCCATCAGGACGTATCGCCAGCTCTCGTTTCGCCGAAAAGAAACGACGACCAAAACAACCTCGAGAACCGGAAGCCTCTCCACCTTCTGCATCACCATCAACGTCAACATCTACGGTCCCACAAGCATCCAGCTTATCACCATCATCACCCAACACAACAACATCGCCCTCACCAACCCGCACTTCACCCACACCCTCTCCGCCTCCCCAACAACATCTTCAACAAACCCTACAAACTTACCTCCGCGCCGAACAACTCCAATCCCGCGATCACCGCCTCGCCGCCAGAGACGACATGGGTCTCCTTGGTATAACACTGCAACAGCATAAGGCGCTACTGGCTACGGAGAAGCGAGCGCGGATGCAGGAAGCTATTGGTGCGAGGGCGAATGAGTGGGGTGGCGCGAGAAAAGAGAAGGTCAAGGAGGGGAGTAAGGCTAAGAGTCCTAGTCAGAGGAATCATAAATTGTTGCCTAGGTAAAATGGGATAGCGATGGGAAATGGGAGTTTTGGTTGAGGTTTTGGGGATGGTGTGTTTTGGTTGAGTTCTGGGTTTTGGGAGTGGGAGGATTTACGTGTGGTGCTGAGGTAATGGTGTTAATGACCGGGTTGAAAGAGGGTGCGAGTATGTGGAGTTCTTTCTTTTTGGAAGGTGATGATATCCTAGATTTGGCATGGGCATGTTAAGGGTGTGCGACATTAGCATCAATCTCAGATAGGATAATAAAAAATTGAACATGCCCTCATTGCCAACAGTGTTATCTCTCGCTCATGCAGTTTCCACAAAAGTCGTCCCAGCAACGTTTATTGTTGGGACATTCGATACTTCGACATCGTGGGTCAAAAGCGTCCGCAACCTTAGATATGTGTTGCTCCTACGGTTGGATTAGGTCTACTGATAAGTAAAGGAAGACGAAGAAAGTCTGCTTACGACACGACTAAGGGTGATGCTATCGAAAGAGCCTAGCCAAGGTCGCTAGGACCGGAAGGTGGAAGAGCATATTGCTGCTAGAGGCAGAATGTGAATTTGAGACTATTATATGAGAGAAAGAATGTGAATGTGAGAGACGAAGTCTGGAGCTGGTTGACTATGTTCACTAAAGAGAGCACAGAGTTATGGCTTTATAGACTCCAGCGATGCCGACCGTAATCTTGCGGAGACAACGTTGCAAATAATAGCTCTCCGCCGCCACAATGTACCCAAACAGAACATGTAGAAACTTTGGAGAGAGATAGCCATGACAAGGTTCTCGTTGGCCTCTGAATCTCCTGAAGGAATGCAAATATATTGCTGATCCCGTTTAGTAATTTGGGGGTTGACTTCGCCGCAATATGGTGATCAAGAAGAATGTTGGCGACTGGGTACCCGTGTCAATTTTGTGTGTTGAGACTCATACTCCCTAGATACTATCTTCGGTGCGAAATATGGCCCCTGATTGTGACAATATCGCGAGTATTTAGGGCGGTGATTGCTTCGCTGTTACGAAAGCTTGTTATATCGAGTGTTGAATTTGGTCAATCAACCCAAAAACAACTCTAGCCGGAGCAACAAATCGGGATGAAAGTAAAGGGAGCCCCAACATTTCTCGGGGTTGAGATTTGGATGAGAACTCGTCAATAGAAATCTCGCACAGCCAGAGGTCGATTTTGGTTGCATGATTGGTGTTCAAGATTCTGAGTCCTGTATGGGGCGGAAACACAGTGCCAGCTAAAATCTTCGCCGCACTGTGGGGCTTTCATTGAACAACTCCAAAAATATATCCAGACTGCGTCATCTTCACCGTGAGGTTAGTAGTGTCCAGTGATCTAGTTCGCTATCTCCCACAGAAAATCAAAAGAGAGTGGAATGATGTACGGAACTGTGCGAAAATTATTTGGTCCAATCTTCAGAATCAACATTCTCCCATACTTTGAAGCCCATGGTTCTGCGTCTCTAGAATACGTGTTAGGCGCGTTCTGTACGTTAATACTAGCGGTTGAGGTGTGTGTAGTAGGATATCGGTGTTCCACGGACTTTGACCCCATTTTGGTCGATAGACAGACGGGTTGAGGCCAACCCCACGAAACCCGACACTTGCATTATGATCGCCCAAAATGGGGTCCGATCCAGGGAAGACACAGAGGGGGGCCAATCATTCTGGTGCTCTATTATACTCCATCTATTTGGGTTTTAGTCTCTTGTTAACCGATCGGCATTCCCTAATCACAAGAGCTAATATCACTTAGAGTAGCAAATAAGCGATATGGGGTACCCAAGACCACTTTGCGGCGTACGAGTCGGCAATTTGAGGCACAGAACGATAATCTGAAAATAGATCGCGCAGTCGCCGACCCGTCCTGATCTCGGAAGGTCGCAATTTATTACTCAAGGATTCGAATCCTACGCAATATCAATGCGGGAATTCGAGTGACGCGCGAGCCCTACCCTACCAACAGAACAAATTAATCCTGGTAGTCGAAGTTGTCTGCATAATGATTCTAACTATCCCACCCAAATTGCCGAACGTTAGTTCCTTCTGGACACATTTCAACTCAAAAATTCCAGCCAAAGTCCAAATCTCCGTACGGCATCTTCATCGATCCATCCGAACCACCATCTACATACGCGACAACGTCTCCATCTACAGTGCCTAGAGGCCGACTTGCGCACCAAACCATGCCCGAATACAAACCAAATGAGGCAGCTCCTGCCCGACCCATATTCGTACAGCCACCTGACAAACCTACCAAGCAGATCGGGGATAACGAATCCAGCACTTCCCTCCTGAAGAAGGGAGCAAAGGAAGAGCCAGGCATTTTCAAATCTATCTGGAGAGGTCTCGTAGGTGGTTAGCTGGCCTCAACATCAATCATCGCGTGATAGGAGCGGGAGGGAAGCTGGGTCTTCATAAGCGAGAACATTACAAAGACCCTTCGGTTGGACACGACGTGAAGCTCTTCAACCTCCTATCAACGAGACATCTGGTACAGGTTGAGGCGGGGTGGAGCACGTTTTGGCTATGCATATATGCGAAAGAGAACTTTAATGTATACCTCACTAGTGCGTTAGCCTTTTGCACCCATTACTGTAACCATGCTTCTTCCCAACTTCAGGTTCACATCGGCACCCCGTGCAAATCAATCCTCAAAAGCATTGAATTCTTAATCTCTTGAGCAACAGCTTTCAATTCATCCACATCCCAATTGACCCAGACAAATTTCCCTTTGAGAAATTCAGCTTCAGGAGAAGTGATCCACAAGTTGAAATGACCTGGGAGCATGACTGAGACACCAGTTAGCCCGTGCAGACCCAATCAGATAAGTAGACAGTGAACTTTTTGACACAACAAGATATATGGAATACTGAAAGACAACTGACTCACTGTCGTCTTGTCCCGGAAAGGCAGACACATTATTAAGCTCCGTCTCCACTACACCAGGTTGTATATTGAAAACACCAAGTTCCGGATTCTCCGCTTGAAGGTAATCGAACATCTTAGCAACAGCCAGCTTGAGCGATGCGTAAGCCCGCATTCCGGGAAACGGGCTGATATGTGCGATCCCCGAGCTGATGTTCAAGATTTTTGCATTGGGTGCCAGCATGGAAAATACCGCCTGAACGACATTGAACGACCCGATCAAGTTACCCTCGATACTCTCGCGTAAATTCCTTTCGTCGTAGGTAGCGAGTCGGCTTAATGGCTTGAGAGAACCGGCGTTATTGACAATAATATCAACCAGAGCCCCACCAGCTTTGTCTCTTGCGTTCTTGAAAACAACCACCAGCTCTTGACGTTGGCTGATATCCACACTCTCGATGACAACAGTGGTGGTTCCTTTTGGGTTAGCCTTGCTGATCTCCTCGGCAGCCGACTGCAGATTTCCGATGCGACGTCCGAAGATGGCAACGACTTTAGCACCAGCCTGCGCGAAAGCAATGGCTGTAGCTTTGCCAATTCCACTACCACCTCCTGTGATGAAGACGACTTTTCCGGTAGCGCTTAGCTCGGGGCGGGAAGGCGAGATTGCAGGATAAGGCTGGGTGTGCCAGGTTTTGGTGAAGGATTTGAACATTTCAGTCCCTTGGTAGGGTCCGTTGTAGCTGGCCATGCTTGCGATCACCAAGGCAGGAATACCTAGAAGAAAATGATATGGTACGATCAAGATTTTGATATCTATTCCGTCGTTTCTGACGGATGGAGAGGGGGAGAGTTGGCGCGTGTTGAGGTTGCTTGAACACATATGCGTAAACACCGTGTGAAACGGGGAGTTTAGTTCTAGTGTCCCAATGTGTGTTTCTAAGCAACGTATTCATTTCAAATCCTGTCTAGGTCGGAACCCTATAAGATACCTCGATTGGAGGTTCCGCGGAAGGCGCTAAGCCTGAGAACAATCCAAAAGCGGAAAGACTTACTAATGATCGCTCTATTAGCTGGAGAGCTAATTCATAGTGAACAGTATCTGCAGAGCTTCCGTGGCTTTTGCTTACTGAGCCAATGCCACGATTAATCAGCTGCCTTGAGCTAGCAGAAATTAGAACAAATTCTTTGGATAGTGCTTCTAGATTTCAAATTTAAATTTGGTTTTCAAAACTCGATATGCGGGTTATTTCCTTCAAGTGAGTGCTGCAAATTAACGAAGTACGAAGAAGATTCGACGCTATTTGCTATTCCTGCTGCTTCAGCACGCTTTTGTTGAGTGCGCTCATGCAGTTCAGTGCAAGTCTCCTGAAAAGATTGCAACATCTCGCTCCCAGTATCTTTTGCTATTTTGTCAACTGTCCGTAACCCAACTTCCACGAGATATTTATCCAAGGATAAGTCACTGTGAATAGGTTTGTGCATGCTATTGGCAGTTAGAAGCACCATGGATGTCATGTAAGAACACCCTGTTGTCCTGTTGCAAGATTATTGTCAGTCAGCTTTGTCAACCAGCAATTAGTGTAGAGCAGACAAGCAAGAGTGGACGGCATCTTGATCACGAGAATGGTTACTCACCAGAAGTTCCAGCGATCTCTTTCCCCAGATGCTTTAAATAAGACCAACAAATGTCGTGCCTCACAAACCAAAATTTCCCACCTCGGCGGCAGCACCGGTACAATACCTTGTGTACCATACCTACGTATACTAGCAATCCACTCCACGTCCCAAGCATGGGCCTGATTTATAAGACTTGTGCAAGCCAAACTCGTGGAATGCAGGGTTGCAAGGAAATGTAGCATACCAGGAGCAACTCTTCTTGAGCTCGCTGAGGCACTGAATTCAGGTGGGACGGAAGCCTTCCACTGCTCAAGTGCGAAAGCTACACTTTGTAATGCCTGAGATCGCTCTTCCGGGCTGCGTTTTTGAGAGCGTGTTGAGTATATGTAGTCGTAGACTCCGCCTTGAACAGCAGCCAATCCAACGCGTGCTGTGAGGTAATTTATTTTGATGGTTCCATCGGCTGTAGTGATTACCCCCATACCGCTGTCATTGTTTTTCATTATGTTTTCATTCTCGATTTTTTGAAGGACTGTTGGCGAAGGCATGTCAAGATTGATGTCATCATCAAGCTGAATCGATGGCTGTTTCGAGCGCATACTGAGATCTTTGTCGAGAATATAAGCCAGCCAGAATACGTAAGCTCGCTGTCTGGCATGGTGAGGATCCAAGTGCGCCGAACAAGTCTGGTTGTGCAAGCTAATCCCATGTGCGAGACGTATGGTCGTGGCAATTAAGACCAGCGCGGGTTTTGGATCTTGCGCATCCTGAAGTAACATCACCATACCTACCAAGACCTGAATATTGAGTAGGTGAGTATCGCCTAGCACTACAGTCTGCAGCACCGACTCTGCCCTGTTGAGACACGTCGTTGCAGAGGGTATACTATGACTCGACACCAAGTTGTATCGCCATGCGAGAGCTAACACCACATATATGGCAGCCCATTCTATTAGGTCGCGCTGTAGAGGTTCAACACTATAACAGTCGTGGACCAACCGCAGAAGAGTATCGGCATGGAAGAGTGGTAATACTGTATTGAATTCCCGGAGGTAGGTTTGTATGACTGGTAAAACATGCTCCTGGGGTGGTAGAAGTAGCGCTTTCGAGGTATTGTTGTCGTCTCTGATTGTTGAATTCTCTAACGGCGTGGCTATAGTCCTCTCGCTCGCGTTCTCCTGCTGGAAAACTGGCTCAACCTCGTTTCTCTTTTCCACAACATCTAGTCGCTCTGTGAGCTGTTGAACCAGATACTCTAGCCACCCCAAGCGACCATGTGTATCAGTGACACGATTCGAAATTTTTAAATCATGAATAACAGCCGTAGCCTTTCCGTGGCTCCGTCTTTTCTTCGGTGCGGAAGTTCTACTAGGTGCTGTATATGTACAGTCTACCTCATATGTGACACAATTTGAGCAACGAGGCTTTTGTCCATCGCACTTCATCTTACGCCGGTAGCATAAGTCGCAGGACTATTTCTGTATCAGCTCGTGATCTCCTTGGCGACAAACTTAAAACTGCAAGCATTACCTTTCTGGGAGTGGGATTCTTTGCGCCCTCCATCGGGAGTAAACTCAGATTCATACTCAGAAATGATGATATGAATCGATGTTCTTTTTGGAGCCTCCACGGAGGCACATTTCGGTTGGTTGCTGACAAATGCGAAAGTTGGAGCGATATCACCCTCGCGCTAGGAGCCTCCGCGGAGGCCCTTAGTCCCTTACACCCCTGGTCATCAGCCACGTTTGGATTTGAGGGTTCCGCCTGCTCCTCCGGTAAGGCTGAGGAGACGATCAAGCTTGGAAGTGCGTGTCGGATGACTAACACAACCCCCTTTCCATGCAGACTTCTCGCGTCGGCGAACCCTTTCCTCACCTTTGTCCGTTTTCGCTCTGTTCGTGCTGCCTCCAAAAGCATCCAAGTAACATGGCATAAGTTACCTATACCTTGTACAAGTACATCGCATAAAGATTTTTCAGGACCTCAGTACCATTCGCCAAAACCATGTCTACTCAGCCTGTCATCCGAGTTCAGTTACCGGCTGAACAGTGCTTTGACGAGAAAGCTGAGCACGAGGAAAATGAACACAACGTGCCCAAACCCGAAGCCAAAGAACGACAAATCCACGGCATCCGCTGGCTAGCTATCTGCATCGCCCTCTACGCCAGCTGCATGCTTTAAGGCCTCGACACCACCATCGTAGCAGACGTACAAGCCTCCATCATCGAACAATTCAGTCACATTGATCAACTATAATAGGTAGGAGCAGAATTCCCTCTTGGCTCCGTATGCGTTGTCCTTCCATTGGGACAGCTATACAGCTCCTTCAATATAAAATGGGTCTTTATTACTACTGTTGTCATTTTCGGGGTCGGCTCAGCTATTTGTGGAGCGGCTCCATCGATGAGTGCTTTGATTGTTGGGCGCGTTATTGCTGGTGTGGGTAATAGTGGGATTTACCTTGGTTCTTTGAATTACTTTTTAGCCATGACATCGACATAGGAACGTAGCTTTTATATGGCACTCATTGGAAGTTCTTGGGGTGTTGGTGCTACATTGGGTCCTGTTATTGGAGGGGCATTTGCGACATCCCCCGCCACTTGGAGGGGGGCATTTTACATCAACTTCGCCATCTTCGCTCTTTCGACTCCCGCTTACGTCTTTTACCTGCCATCAATTTATCCTTCTCAAGGTGTCAGTGTACGGACACGGTTTGCTCGACTTGCTCTTATCGGGTTCCTCCTTGGTGCTGGTTCCTGGGTTACATTTCTTTTGGCCATATCGATGGTGAGCGGGTAATGGGAATGGAATAACGGAAAGACCATCGACGCCTTTGTCGTCTTTGGAGCCACATTGGTCGCTTATATCTTTCAGCAGGCGTTCGCAATTTTCACGACCAAGAATCACCATGCATTCCCGGCCCATCTATTGCGCGAACGCACCCAAATCCTCCTCTATATCCAAACTTCGGCGGGCATCACGACGCTCAACGTCGCAATGTATTTCATCCCAGTTACTTCCAATTTACGAACGGCGACAGCGCTCTGAAAGCCGCTGTTCGTTTGCTCCCCTTCGTTATCGTTGCCATTTCGGTGAACCTGGCATCTGGTTATTTTCTGAGCGCCATAAAGATTTATATGCTCATCTACATCATCGGCGGCATTTTTTTGACCATTGGCGGCGCCCTTCTCACCGTGTACTTGAAACCTTCCACGCCGCCTGGAACTCTTTACGGCTTGTGCGTGATCATAGCCATAGGCTGCGGCCTCGCTATGTTGACTGGCTATTTGATCGCTTCACTTACAACGAAACCGGAAAATGCCGGAGCTGCCTGGAGCATGCAGAACGTCTCGCAACTTGGAGGTTAGGTTGTTGCTCTTGCAGTTGCGGGCCAGAATTTTCATTCAATAGCAGTGAAGAATCTACGATCTGTCCTCGCTAGCCAAAATATCTCGGAACAAGATATCGAAAGTGCTGTTGCAGGTGTTCGAAGCAAGGTGCTGGAGCAACTGCAGGGACCGTTGCGCGAGGAGGTTATCCTGGCTCTTGTGAAAGCCATGCAGAAAGTGTTTGTACTTATTTCTATGGCAGGAGACGTCATGCTTTTGGCTGCGTTGTGTATGAAGCGGGAGAAGCTTTTCGGAGTGGCTGTTGTTTCTGCTGCGTAGAGTTCAGAGGTTGCAGGAACACTAGATTTAATGAGAGCTCAAGAAATGGAAAGTAGACGCTCCCTACGCAGTGCAGGTAAATGGATATGTCTCAGCTTTTATGTAATAGAAGAATATTGAATATGTAGACAGAGTAGGAAGGAAGGCTTCTGTCAACGAATTTTTTCTCAAATCACGACTGGGGATATGGGAATGTCTCGCAAAAGATCATTCCATATCCTCTGTCGATACTGTCGTATAGAAGGCTGCACGCCAGTGCGCACAGACCCGCAGCATGCAACACGAACGCACAGTTTCATCTCAACTTTCAAAAATTAATTTCTCGACGTAGAGCGATCCAAATCAATTAACTTTTAGTGCGTTTGAATCGCCTGAATCTGCTCTTTCATCGTATCAAATGATAACTGAATCTATCCACCGTTCGACTGTTTCGCGTCGCAAAAGGGGACTTATGATACCTAGGGCACAGTATATCGAAAATAAGTACCTACTTACTAATATACAACAGCTACTCCTAGTAGATCATATCAATAATTGGGCGCATAAAGGGCTACCTCCTACACCAGTAATTGTTCGAAATTTCGCCTCCGATATATATGGTAGAGCGCTAGGCAAGAACTGGGTATCACGCTTCGTTTTAAAGCATCGCGACCGGCTCTCCTTAGAGTTCCTACAGGTAATAGATCTTGCTCGGCAGAAGGTAGATAATCTATATAAATATAAACTCTATTTTGACAAGGTATTTGAGCTCCTAGTATAACGTGGTTGTTCTTATAATTAGTAGATTGCCAAGAAAATTCATAAATATAAGATCCTCCCTTATAACACCTACAACATAGATGAGAAGGGCTTCCTTATTAGCGTTTTATAGAAGACTAAGCGTATATTCACCAAATCTGCGGCCCCGAATAGACCTAAAAGAGGTGCCGGCCAGGATGGCTCTTGTGAATAGATTACGTGCGTTGCAACTATATACTAGGATAGGTTATATATTCCGCCTGCATTGATCTACCTAGCGGTCTCAGGCAATATACAGGACTCCTAGATTCATGAAGTAGTACTAGAAGAGTTCTATGTATACTTTGCAAGCTCGCTAAGTAGCTGGACCAATGACGAATTAGGTTATTCGTAGTTAGTAAAGGTGTTTGATAAAGCGACGAGGAAGAAGGCTGGCGTAAAGGAATAGCGCCTCCTATATATAGATGGGTATAGAAGCCATATGAACTTGCGCTTCCTTAAGTATGCTATCGAAAATCGCATCCTAATTACGGTATATCCACCTTATTCGACTTACTCACTGCAGCCGCTCGATTTAGTATTGTTTGCTCTACTAGCTAGTTTTTACTTAACCTAGCTACTTTTGTAGCAAATGGCAACAGGAGGCCTTGTAAAGATATTAAAGAGGGAGTTCTATAGCCTTTTTAAGCGTGCATTTGAGTCCTCCTTTACTAAAAAGAATATTCTGAGCGCATGGATATAGGCCAGCTTACAGCTATTTGACCCACAGGTTGTTTTATCACGAATAAGAACAACAGTTAAACGACCTTCTACTGGCACTTCAAAATCGTCGGTCTCATCGATCTTTAACCCTCAGAATACGCAGAAACTGCGGCAATTAATTAAGAGGGTCAATAATAGCCAGCCGTCACGTGACGTCCAAATACTCTCGGACGCTTTTATTACACTTGCTACCAACAACGCCTGTTTAACTACCAAGGTCGAAGGACTTACCAGGGCGGTAAATACAGCAAAACAGCGTTAGAAGAAGGGTATACTAGTCCTACCTACCCTCCTCTTGCAACCTAATAAGGGTAAGTTACAGTTCTAGTTACCTATAAAGCTCAAGGACGAAGAACGTATTACTAACGCTAAGAAAATAGCTCAGGAGGAGGAAAAGATACGGAAGGCAGAGGAGAAGCGTAATAAATAAAGAAAAAAGGAAGATCAGGCTATAATAGTGGCATAAAGGAAGTCTGACAGAGAGCGAGAACGGCTGGTAAAGAAACAGGCTATAGAGGAAGCAAAAACACAGAAGGAAGTTGACAAATAATTGAAAATTGACCTAATATTAGCAACACCAAAGCCAAAGAGACAGGCTAGGCCTAATAAGGTAACAAAACAAGTAGTAGTTGTAGTAGAAAGTGACATAGAGTATAAGCAGGAAGTTCAAGAGCGCATTTGGTCGCCGCAATTAAAGCGTAACCGGCGCCTACCACAGTACCTTAAAGATTATGACCTTTTATAGGCTGAATGCGCATATAATAAATACTTCACTATTTCAATTTGAGCTTATTTTATTAAGTGGTTGTTGAGTAATTAATTTTTGAAGATAGTGTATAGATTTCGGTTTAGTGTTGCAGGCTGTAGGCCCGTGCGCGCTGCCGTGAGACCTTCTATGCTCATTCAAGACCATATTAAGCTTCATCTTCAAGAATCATCACACGAGTTTTGAAGGACGAGATTTATGTAGAATAAAGGACAGTCTGAGATTTCAGGGTCGAGATCTTTGCGCTCTTGAACTATTGATAGACCAATCGTAAAGTCAGAAACGCCTAGAAATAGGAGAGCTCCCTGCAGCGTGCACGTGCCTCTACCTTCTAGCATGAAAACGCACATTTATTTTAACTTTGAAAATTTAATAACTTAATAAATACTGGCTCTTTTTATATAATTTTTGATTTTTTTAAACGGTAAAGAAGCGCTCTTTGATCTAGTAGTATAATTAGTAAAACTATTTATCGCTCTATAATTAGTCGTCGCAATAAGCTAAGTATATACCTAGGGACTAATATATTAAAAGTAAGTAGCTAATATTAACTATATAATAAAAGATACTTATATAGTATATAAGTTAGTATACTAATAATAGTATACCTCCTACTATTAAAACCATTCGAAATATAGTAGAGAAAATATATTAAAAATTACTAGAGAAAAACTAGTTTCCTTAATTTTTAAAGTATTAGAGTAATACTTTAGATTCTAGCTTCCTTAGTACTATGGATAGAACTTATTAGGCTATAGATAATTATACTAAATATTAGCTCTACTTTGATAAGGTATTTATTACTTTATTAAACGATCAGACGGCGTTTGGGCAGCCGTTTTTGGAGGTTTGTGACGCCGATTTCGACGGTAAATATGCCACGCTCCCTGCCAATCACCCTTATTTGCCAAGCCTATAGCGTACAGGGGGAACCATGAACGGGTCGCGCGACGCCGCAGTCCCTCTCCTCCTCCATCATCATCATACTATACGCGGCCTCTTCTCTCGAACTCACCGCCGTGGGTTAACTTATGCGCTCTCAATTTATAGACGATGCATTTCAGCGCTGACGGAGGGCCAGATAGTATCTGCCTCAAGTCCTTCCTAAGAAGTTCGCGTATCGCATTTTCCATCTTCCATATTCTAGTCTTCCCCCGGCAGTCCTCAATGGACCTATTTATAGCCCTGTCCTTTGCTCGACAAACTGCCTCTCCACTCGCCCTCTCCCTCGAAGCTTTTACATCATCGCTTTTATTTTAGGAGTACGTCGGATCTCTCCAAATATCCTTCTCATTCCACGCACATCGTCCAAGTTCCGATCACAATCGTCCCTTACAGCTCTTCTCCGACTATCTACTCGCATCTCGACGTCGTTCTTCTAATGGGCCGTCATGAGCATGACGAGGTGTCTTCCTGTTCGGACAGGATCGACGAGAGTAAGTCTGAGTCTGAGGACGACGCAGGTTATAAAACGGACGCTACAGACCTAGTCGAGACAGGCAGAGGTTCGAAAGCCAATAACGATAGAAAGGCAGCCGATCCGGCATGGTTGCTTAAAGCCAACGATCATCCACCAGAATACTACCTTCGCCAACTGGCTGATTTTAACGAGTCAGAGTTCATAAAGCAGGATTACCGTGACGGGAGTACTCTTTTACTTAACCGTATAGAGGATCTGTGGTTCCAGTAAGTGGGCAAAGATTGGAAACGCGAAGGTAGTAAATACAGGTACTAATACTTTCTAGGTACTGCGAATACGTACGGAAAGACCCCAAAATTACCAACCGGAACATCTCTATCGGCATTCTACACAATTTCTTCGATTGGCTCCTAAGCCAACGTCGCGGAAAGGGAGGAAAGAGAAGATACGGGATAAAGTATACCAGCTCGCTAAGCATATACTGGAAAGTCTATCGCCTTATGTACGGGCGAGCCACTGGCGAAAAGATTGGCGGCCAGATGACCTATAGCATGCATAAAGTATAGAGCGTTTCGTATCGTCTCCTTCTTATATCCTTCTTAGGGTGAACAAAGGCTAACTCAAGTAATAGGTGCTTAGGATGTTGGCGAAGAAGCATAAATTAAAGGAGGTAGGCAGGGATAAGCCATGTATGTATGTCGAGGACCTTAAAGAGGTGCTACGGACGAACTTAACGACGACTAAGAAAAAGTTTGGCCTCGGTCGGCTTCGTATCCAACTCAAGTTCTTTATGCAGCTGGCCGGTTTCACAGTAAGTCGGCCGTAGGCAGTTCTTGACCTCTGTTACCGACATATAATGGTCACGCTATTACGGGACCCGGATGGTAGTCCTTATCGGGTGCTTCTCGAATTCACCTTTGAATTTACGAAACAATACCTGGGTATTAAAGATATGTACGTTTCGATCCAATTTAATCGACTCTGACTTACCGTGATATAGCAATACGTTCCTAGTCCCGGAGACCGTCTATGACCTGGCCCTTATCTTCAGCCCTTACATCCTACTTGAAGGCCTGATCTTCGACGATCAAGCCTTTGCCGCACCAAGTCTTACGTCACCTGAAAAGCTTAGTGCGCTGTACATCGAGTCTGGGAGTAACCGGCTCCGTTTATTGCTAGACCTGGCATTAGATGATATTCCCGTCTTACGAAGAGCCGTGAAGACAGTAGATGGCTGGGAAATATCTCCGAATATGCCTTTAACGTATTCTATGGTCGCTCCAGCCATGAAGATAATCAGCAACATTGCAGGAATTCCACAAGTCACTCGTCCCTATGCGCTTCGGTATGGTGCGGGGAAAGCTTTTAATAATAATGGTCAGAACTTACTCTTCATTCAAATACGCTGATCTAGATGTGCTAACACAGTTGGTGGGCAGGCAATGTAAGCGAGGCTATGTAGAATCTGATGATGCAATACGGTGATATTCGAACCTTCCTCCAGTACTACCTCCAACGGCAGGTTACTGTTGATACTCAAGCAATTTTCCGACAGATGAAACCGCAGGAGTCAATCATGCGTGCAGCCTGTACCATGAGTAGATGGATCGATGTCAATCGACCATGGGGCCTTACAACAGAGCAATCGCTGTCTATCAATAAAGACCCTTAAATTCAAGCTATAACTCAGACTCGGGCTAAGCTCAAGGAACGCCTTGAGAGACAAGGTAAAGGGAAGGCCGCTAACCATCCAAAGTACAAGGAGCTAAGTCGTTGCATTAGCAACGAAAGATAGCGGCTAAGATATACACTTATGACGGAGGTGCAGAAGAAATATGACTAGGAACAGCCAGTAAAGGACGTTGAACGGCAGCTTGCAGGTATAAGATTGGAGAGGGATTCGAGTATGGCGTCTTATTTTACGGATGAGACACCCCCTAAACAGAAATACTTGATTGGGACGATTATGCTAGCTCCGCCGGGCGCTACTTATGAGGAAGAAGTACAGCGACGGATCAACGCTGTCAACGCAGTAATAATATACTGCAAGTTCCAAGAAGGGGAAACGGACAAACGATAGAAACGGTCTACCGGGCACGTGAAGCGTGATTTGAGCATTGTAAAAGAAGACGATCGAGCCGTGGCTGATGCGACTAAGCAGGCTCGTGAAACAGCTATGCTGTTGGTATTCAAAGAAAAACGGCCGACAATATGTTTCCTCTGCCTAGGCAATAAGAACCTGATACTTAGCTAGCGTGTTTATTCCTTCCACAGCTCAACTGACCTCACTAAATACTTCAAGCGAAAATATTTGTCTTAAATTGAGGACGGAGAAAAGACTGGATGTAATATATGCAACATGTCTTTAGCATATAAATCGCACTTGCAAAACCACGCACTCCAAATTTATGGGACAGTCTCTTGAAGTGGTAATCTTTTCGATCTAAATAGTCATGCAATAGTCTGTTATACACTGTGTAATAGTCGCACGTCTGATGCCGTTGTCCCTCGTAGTGCAGTAATTATCTAAGTGCAGCTTTCCCTGGAAGGATTTAACATTCACATAATTAAGTTACTTATAGAGATGTTCGTATAGTTGAGGGATTCTATCTATAGTACAGTTGCTCTAATTTCATTTTCCCCTTCCTTCGTTTCTTCCTCGAAGTCCGACGGCCTTAGAATAATAGGTAGTGGATAGGATTTTTCCTTACTCTGATTAGTCGATGTGACAAGGAGTAATTATACAACTTTACTTACTAGATCTTCTGTTCTTGTAGGTATAGAAGAGTTTTCGCATGTAAAAACGAAGTATTTACAATTGCGGCGCACTTTAATATAAACCTCTGCTTGAAATTGCTTTCGCGGCCTATTACCGGTTCTGATGAAGTTGTTTTCTTGCTTGCGAAAATACTCATTCTGGACTGCAACTTTACTTTTTCCTTTTGAGATCTTACTGCGCCTTATATTGGTCGGTGGTACTGAAGATGCCATTGATGATACTTATATCTGAAGTAGCGGAACTTGTAAGCTCTTGAATTCTGAGGACTGCTGTACCCTTAAATAAACAGGGCTCCTACCCGAAAAGAGGCACCCTCTCTAAACATAGGCTCAGCCGAGTGGCTCTATTATTAATTTACGCCCGTAGATATTAGCCTCGGATTCAAGCGGGAAGCATTGCACCTGCGCTTGAAATCGCCGATCGATAAAATGCTCACATTCATCACGCGAGCTCTTCCGTCTCGTGGGCTAAAGAAAGAGCTTTCCACACTCGTATACGGAGTTGACGTGATGTGCAAATTTGGGAAGGACCCTGAGTTCTACTGGGAACCAACTGCGAAATTTGATATCGAAAAGACGGTACAAGCGGACAATAGATGGATTGGATGGACTGTTGCCATAAACATCTTTAACTTGAGGATTGCTGATTACATTCGAGTTGATCAGCTCCGCTACCGATATGTTTCATGGCCAGTTCGGATAGGGAGGAAACAGATTTATTGAACCTTTAAACGTGTAATAAAATAGCAACACTTGACGAAATAGATTGGCTGACCAGCTATGTGTACTTCCTAAATACCCTAACCGCCTCAACACGAATGACGACGAGACAGGAAAGAAAAACTCCCTTTTTTAACAAGCTCCCCACCATGCGATAGCACTAATGAAAGATAGGTCCAAAATGCTGACGCGTGCAGCTGCAAATTCCACTGTCAAATGCACGACTGGAATGAAATATTTCCTTTGATCGGTGCTCGTGCTGCCCACAGGAAGACGAAGCGGTAAGTTCACAAACAGGTAGGACCGAGCTCGCACTTGCTATCCTGTAAAATCATGTGAATATTCAAGGGTTGTATAACTTGCATCGGTAACTTACTTGACGTTTTCTCCGTTTAATGAGTGTTGAGACAGTCGTCTGGAGGAAATCCGAGCCTTATTATGGAACATAAAGTGTACATGATCCGTATGCGGCATGTTATCATCAGGGGTTGATTGGTTAGCAAAGAGTGGATACCTCTATCCTGGCGACTGATTAGTAACACTTCGATTTTAGTATAAGCGGACTCAAAGATTGAGAGGGTGAGGAAATACGCTGTAATAATGCCAAAATCACCTCAAATATCAAGTGGAAGATTACATGACGATATTAGACTATGAGTATAAGAGAAGACCTGCAATGATACTGGGCAATATTGTAGAAAAGGCCAAACGCTGAAGGCTCGCTTCAACGACATTCGCCGCACTTGTTTTGGTATTGGCGGCGGCCGGGACAACCAAACTGCCATTCATATCTTGAACGACAGCTTTTGCTGCTCTATGTAATAGTTAGCGTTATATTCTTTACTTATTTGCACAAGAAAATAAACTTACTTTAATTGACTGATTGTGAAATCAAAGGCGTCTTTATTATAAACGTTGTGTGTACGACAAATGCACTTGGACGTCGTCTCCTATATCATAAAATGAATCGCCGCTATCGCAGTACGAACGAATTTTGGCAGCGATGGCATTACAAGAGATGTTTGCAGGTCGAGGAAATATCTGTAGAAATGTGAGTTTTCAGCTACACTGGAAACCAGTTTTGTTTTTACATACCCCATTCCCTTGCGAACTTCCAACATCAAATGACGCCTGTGCTACATGTCTCGGATCGCCCATTTGTATCATTGCCACAACTTTATCTTGGTATTTCTTTGCAATCGGTGGAGTCGAAGGTCCAAGACTAGTGGCTTGACCACCACCACACATTACATCACCCACTACATGCGCACCTTGCGAGTAGCCAAGTAGGACCACGCTTGCTTTATTACAGGAATCGACATATTTTTGGAGTTGTCCAGTTGTGGTTGTCGTCCCGTTCGAGCTCGATAAGCCACAAGGGTTAAGCAAGGCTGGATAATCAATTGCTTCGACTGTGCTTCCTGGAATGGCTCCGGAGATCATTGTTGCCCTGCCAGTGTTAGACAAACCTGGAAAAGGTGTTTAGGTACACTCACAGCGTCCCTATCACTCCTTGTCCAGGTTGCTCTGTCGACGCTCTCACGACAGTGATGTGGACGTTTGCGCAGGCGGTAGAACTTGACGTGTTCTGCGTAGGGTTGACATTGCCGATATTTGCCTTGGGTTGTGCGGAAGCCCCCACAGAGAGAGAGAAAGCACAGAACGAGAAAGGCAGAAGCAGTAATTTGAGCATCTTTAATTTGATATCAAGCGTACGTCGAATAGGCGTGCTGGGCAACACGGAATTGGGTGAAGGTCTTCGAAGATAAGGGCGGCTGCGGCTGCGTGCGACCCCTGCAAGGTTTCCGTTTGCGGAGGCCTTGCCCTAAATTTCGGTGGTGCCTTAGTCTTAATCATTGATGCCTAACCAAAAACGTCACCTCAACCCGATGCACGAGACCCGTACTTAAGTATATGGATGAAGGCACTTACTCTTGCGTAGCTTAGTATACTCATTGATATGTAATCTACTAGGCATTTTCACAAATGGTCTCAACATATCCACCTGTAGTAGTGTTACCGCCAGTAATTCAGTACGATCTCCTTTCGCGTTCTATCACCACTATTCACGCCCGCCTCCAATCAACCCTTCGAGCATTTGCGGGACGATTACCGCCGCATCGCCGTGGAAAAATCAATCGCCAAATTGAAGACCTGTATGCGGCTCATCATCTCGGTTCGTATTTACAATCGCTGCTCTTGCTCCCATTGCTCTTGCGAGTTCAATGTAATCTGCTGCTGGCCATACGTTAAGTTGTAATATTAGGCCTATAATATTACATATTTTCAAAGACCATACCTGTTACCAACATTTTCTGCTGTTCATGTTGGCGTAATGCTTCTAGAGTTATACTTTGAGTCAGATTGTCGAAGTTTCGAATATCGACAAAGCTACAGGTGGTGCAACGAATGTTGAATATTGAGCCATGGACGTTTTTGATTCTTGATTCTGGGTGTCCAGCGCGCTGGTAAAGATCTAGTGATAATCAGTTAGACACAAATCTCTAAATTAACAACTAGTTTTACCGTCTACGTTCTGACTAATCATTAGAAAATCTTCATGCCGTTTGCCTAGCTCGGCGAGAGCGTAGTGAGCTGCGTTTGGACGTGCTTGTAGTGCTTGCGACCTTCTCTCGCTGTAGAAGAGCCATACAGAGACTGGATCTTTTTTAAAGGTGTACGGTGAAGCGAGGTCTTTTGCTCTGTGCCGTCGCCATAATCCACCTGCGTCACGGAAAGTTGGCAACCTAGAAGAAGCACTAAGGCCAGCACCTACAAGGGCTAGGACCCGCTTGGAACGAAAGAGGTGAGTTCTAAAGTCGTCGAGATCGGAGGATGTCATTCTGTCAAAGCTTACTACGGAGCATAAGATCTGGAGAATATTTATAGATAAGTCTTTCTTACAGAGGAGAATATGCTCTATCCCGTTGCGTGTGAATCGGATGTGATTGCTTTCGAGGTGCTCAGTCCTAAAATGTGCGTTTGAGCTTATAGAGGACCCAGGAGTTTGAACCGTTTGCGAATTCAAATATGTGTCATTCGATGTTGAAGGCTGCTCTAGGTCTGGTTGGAGGAAAATAGTCCCTGTGTTATAGCAAGACACAGCTTCTCTATAGTTCCAAGAAAGGTTTGCTCCTTTATTATCTGTCTGCGCCACTGGCAAAGGACTGTTCATAAAGATCGGCTTGCCGTCGTCATAGCCAATCAACCCCGGCCCTGTAATCTGAGGGAAGTGTTCAACCAAATCCGCTCTATCAGCCTCAATTTCTTCATCGAATACTGCAGGAGCCGGAGTAGCATTTTTCAAAAGACTGTATTCTGGATATAAAGCCCACGTTATTAGTCCGTCCGGCATAGCTAGAATTTGTGCTAGGTTTTCGTTAACCTCGTCGATGCTCTTTCTGTGGCTTTTACGCTCATGAAATGGTCTTTTTCGACCCGTCATTGTGTTGGACCTTGATGGCGTGTCCACCCTAGTCTTAGAATGTCGGATGGTACGTCGTGTACCTAGACTGAAAGATTGGGGAGACGGGACTACCTCAATAGAGGTGGTGGGAACCAGGTGCTCGATTTCGGAGACCATAGATGTGCGTTGCGCCGCTACAATTGAACATGTGCTTTCTCCGGGAGTGTTCATAACCTCCGTGTCCTCTGCCCCAACTATTTCACCATTCTGACACTCCCTAAAAATCCCGTTCTTACAGCCTTCCTTTAAACATCCTCTGGCAGGCAACCGCTCGCTAGATTTGATCACTATCATACGCAGGAGAATTTCCAACACTCTATCATTGCCTCTGCCCAGCTGTACCACCCGTTCGCGAACAGCAAGGCACCAGGCCGCGTGTTTTCGTGTTTGGAATATATCGTCGTTCGCAATGGAGTCGGGGTAATCTAGAAACTCATGCCTGAGTTGAAGCACAAGAAGACCCGCCGACCAAATATCGCAACTTGAGTTATAATCTTCGCCAAGAAAAAGTTCAGGTGCACAAAACAGCGGAGAACCGCAAAATATCTTTAAAGCATTACCTTCGGTAAGTTTGGATAACCCGAAGTCAGTGATAATGACATTGAAAGGATGTTAAAGAAGTAGATTGTCTGGTTTGAGATCTCGGTGAACAATTCCGTGGCTATAAAGGTGACGTAGCCCTAGGAGTAGCTGTCTCAAAACATTAATACACTGGTCCTCATCTAATTTGCAGTAGTGTACTTCGTCCGGTCTAGTATGCGTGAAGCGTTCAAGACTTCCTAAGGGGTACAGAGGCATGATGGCGACCGGGTTTAGAGATTCAAAGAAGTTGATAATCTTCATAACGTTTGGCTTTGAAAGCACTTAGTACCATACCTTAAATAGAGGACAATGAACTTACATGAGGATAGTTTTTCATAATATGAACCTCATTTCGTACGGTATCCAACCACTTGCAAGTGAGACTCCCGTTTAAATACTTTGGCTGCCAACACCTCCCTCGTCCGGGTGTGGACGACCTTGAAAACGTCGCCGAATTGGCCATGTCCGATAAGTCCAGTTTTGATATAGGTTGCCTGCTGTCTAGGAGTGTGAAATTGACTAGGAGCTGTGAGCGGAGCACGTAAGAGAGAGGAATTCAGGACGCGTAGTGGACGGATCTCGAGAAAGCCTGATAGATTCGTTCCAGGCTACAGCAAACCCTAATGATAACAGACGACGAGTGGCATTCGATTTGCGGCATTTTGAACTATTAACACCTAGTCAGGCAAGATAGAATTTTCAGGAATATATTGATTACTAGTGCCCAGTTGTTGTTAATGCTGTTATATGTTTTCAAATCGAGATCTTGTGTTTAATTCTTGTGAGCAACAACTGTCTCCCACGTTTCGCCCTCCAACCCCACAAGCTGCAATAGGATAACATCCACTCTAGGAATCATGGCGAGACGCCTAACAGCATCCCAGCTCCAGCTGATCGGCGATGTAATTCGAGACATGTCCTTGGAACATCTCCTTCATGGAACGAGACCTGCTGAGTAGGGATGCCAAGCTGCCCAAAATCCCGAACTTGACTGAAATATAATGTAATGCCTAATGCAGGGCTCCTCAGGCACTAAGGCTTGTAAGCAGCTTCTGCGTTGCGAAATGCTGTTGCCTAAATTCCCCTCTGTGCGACCGCCTCTGCCTCTCCTAACATACACGCTCACAGTTCCCCTTGACACGACTAGACGAACCTACAACGACGATGAAGAGAGACAGTGATATACGTGTTGTCGATGCCTATCCAGACTCTGATGGCGATTATAAAACGGAAGAAGATCCAGATATTCACCCGAGGGGTTCACACAGCCCTATATAGGAGGATGCTCTTTACTTACGGATTGATCCAAGCGAAGAAGAGTTCAAAAAGGATATTAGCACTGCGCTGTCTCTTTCTGAGCAAAGCATTAAAGAGCTGCGGCTATTCGTAGACCCATGGATTAACGCCGGAACAGACCTCTGCGTTAAAAGTACAATAACGACGAGTTTCGAAAGTATCCTTTCAAAATTCCCTACCATTTCACGACTGTTTATTCATACTGGATTCTATCATGGCAATGGGCTGGACGGCTTTCAGCAAGAATCCGCGATAACGCAGCTCGGAAAAGGTCAGCTCACGACTATATCCTCAACTATCTTGCCTCTTTTTGCAAAGCATAAGATATCTCTTAGAACGCTTTCTTTTGGCAGGTACTACAGTCTCGACCGCGACTGGGGTACATATAAGGGATCAGAAGTCACTCCGTCTAGTGTCTTTAATCCTGAGTTGCCTAGCCACGCATTCGAGCAGCTTGAATCATTTGACATGGGAATCAATCTGCCTATAGTTCAAACCAATTCATCTAAAGAGCAATGTGCTGAGATGACTACCCAAGCGCACGCCATCGCCCGATTCGTTGGAAGGCTTCCTGCCCTAACAGAGTTATCGCTTCGGTGGGATCTGCCATATCATAAGGAGAAAATTCCTCCGTTAGTCCATGAAGAGTTCCCTTCTCGTGTTCTGGCAAGCCTCGGTGGGATATGCAAACTCTGGCGGCTTCGACTTCGCGGCTTTATGGCAGTCACTCGAGCTTCGATACACTCGTTTCTGTTGCAGAATGTTGAGCTTGAACATATCGAGATTGGGAGCTGGGTTCAGGATTCTGGCGCATTACGTTCCTGTTTACATTATATTAGGTATTCTCGAGCAACATGCAAATTTGCTATAGGGTTTACCTATTACGATGATCGAAGCGACCCACTCTACGAGGTAACCAAGTGGAAGCCGACTGGGTGTGTGACAGTAAGGACGGAAGGCACCGATATTATAGAGGCTGAGATGGAACGAAGTGGAAACATCGACCCTCCCGCTGAGCGTAGTGAGGGTGTTCATCGTATTTTAAGTCTTCTTATCGATCGCAGGCTTATTGTGTTCATGGATCTTGAGGAAGCACGGGCTAAGCGTGCTGCAAAGGATACGGGCAAAGCAAATAGGAATGGTACGTGGGACCGGAAGCGCAAAAACCCTGCGACCGTAAATGATATACGGGATCCACCTGCCAAAGCGGCTCGTCATTGATGCTTTAGGGACACGGAAAACCGATGTATAAGTTGCTGCGCGAAAGATCTAGAGGTGCAGGATGGTAGGTGGAAGGCAAACAGGTACGCAGGCTCGTACTAGCTTCATGATTTCTTTGTTTCTACACGATAATTCAGCTTTTGTCGTTCACTAGGAGCGAAAATAAATCAGTGTGGAAACTCACTTCTTGCTGGTTATTACCGTTAATCATTTCTTGCTGTTTGTGTATAAGGCATGATGGTGTGGGCTCAAACGCACGTGGCACCCCTCTTGTTTGTTTGGTCTGCTCTGTAGGCAGCTTTAGTGCCTGAGGTGTCAGTCTCCTGAACTCCATTAAAAAGCACGTGTAGTATTAGTCATACAAAATATGTCAATTCAGTCGCCTGCAAGACTCTCCCCAACTGCTACTCGGCAAATCGAGAATTGCAGGCGCCTACGAATAGATGGGCCACAAAATGGGCCCTTTCTGGAGGTCTGGCTCGTTCCCACCGCAAGCGTTTCTCTTGTCGACGGTCAAACAACAGTTATTAATAATAGACCGCCTTTGAGATCTAGATATGCGTGGGAGTAGACGGTCGCTGAGTCGCAAACGATTAACGTCTCATATCTCCTCGACCTCGAAAACAAACCCCACAGAATCACGGGCGGCTTGTCAACCATTCTTCTACTATAGTCTCTTCTACGACGTAGCGTACACATATAAAGCGCTTAGAAATTAGAAGCACAGCCTTCTACAAACTCGGAATTCAAAATTAGGAAATTTGCTATAACCCAAATCCTAGCTTTTGCTATATAGTAGCTTCACTATGGAAACTTTCTATAGAACATTACATTTCGATGCAGTATAAACCAAGAGTCCACTTCTATCCAACATTAGTCTCTTCAATCTTGCGACCACCAACCGCTGTCGAAGTCTTTATTACATCAAATTTTGAAATGCATCTCCAACGCTGCCTTCCATGTCGTAGTCAGACAAAATCCTGCCCTTTCTTCTACCGAATCGCAAGGTCGCGTATTGAAAGGCTCGAGATGCGGAAAGATGGCTTCATTTACTCTAAGCGTAGAGATACGCATATCTGTGAGAGAGTTGAGCTACCCTACTTATTGGTATCGGTTTATCGTTACTTGGAACTATATATATAGGAGACAATATGAAACTGTATTATATTTATGAGATGGCGCACGTGTAATTAGGTACTCTATTTTTGATCGTTAATGTAGTAAACTGCAGCATTTGAAAAGCTATATTTCTATTGAATAAGCAAGGAAAGGTGTTTTTCTACGTAACCCCCGTAGACTACTAAGGCTACCGCTTAGTTGGGCGGCAAATCGATAGAAGTCCGCACCCAAAAAACAAAAATCAAGAATCCTACAAGTCTTTTGGTGTTTACGATTTGCAGATTACAAAATATAGGGTTGGTAAGGTCTCGATGTAGGGCGCTTCTTAGGATTGAGATCCCAATACCTGTCACGCGGGTAGCACCTACCTGAGATGGAATTACCGGATTAGGCTAGTTATCACATGACTAGCCCTCATCTCAACTACATTACGCGAGACTCGCTTTCTTACTTCTATTCCCTATCGTTTCGCACTGTAATATACCATAATCAAGTCTTATTTACTGCTACCACTCGACCCTTTGACAATACCCTTAGAACCCGAAACTCGATATCGCAATGTGAGACCGTAGGTAGATATTTAAACCCTTTCACTATCTTTCCAAAACCTTCCTTTCCTAAGTAATTCAATAGGAAAAGATGTCTACTAGATATAATTACCAAAGTCCCAGCCTTAGCCGTCGCGCTAGTATCCGAACCATATCTGATACATTTATCGAAAGAGATGGCCCCAAGCACTCCAAAAGTGCGATTGGCTCAACGATCTTGGGAGCTGCAATAGGAGGTTATGTTGGTCGTGCCAATAGAGGAGACAAATTGACATGGCTAACAGCTGCTGCCGTTGGTGCTTTCGGGATGAGAAAGGCATCTAAGAATATAAAGAAGAGAAAGTTAGCTAAAGAGAAGAAGTAGAAATTTGTATTTATGTAGAGACTCTATTATATAGCGCAATCTAGATCATTCAACACGTTGAAAAGATAAATTGGTGTTTCGTTGGGGAAGCGTAATCGGATTGACATCAATCCTTCCTACGCTAAGCCTATCTAAGCCGGCTACAATACGGGCTAGAAGATTTCCCAAATCTCGATTTTCGTTTATTATGTAAAACCCTGTTGCTCCACAACCATGAATCTATAAATATTCAAAGGATACTCCTGCGAAGACCGTACAATTGCTATTCTCAAATTGACACATCTCTTCTATCCAAATTTACTTCATAAACTACGAAGAAACCCCGAGCAAGTGTCTTCAAACCGTTCTTAGAATATTATTTTTAGTTCAGCCGACTATAGCCAGCCTCGAGATGCTCTTCAACAAGAGATCTTTTTCTATAAGAAATCTATTGAGATACTTACTGAAAAATACGAGCGACGTCTTCTTGCTGAATCTATATTAGAACAACATCAAATTAGAGCTAGAGAACTACAGGAAACACTTAAACGGACTCTAAGTTTAAATATGCAATTAAAAAGTCAACTAAAGCACTTACAACATCAGCTTAATAGTGTAATCTTTATCCATTTCCGGAATACGATCAAGTTACTAAAGATTATGTAGCAAAGTAGGAATTCAGGATTCAGATTAGATCTTTTTTCTCCGAAAAACCGGCAGATCGATGTTCTGAGAAGGCGCCTCGCGAAATATGAAGCCGAAAGTCAATCAGGGGTGGGGCAAGAGAACTTCCCTATGCATTCTCGTGTGCTCTTTCTAATACCTCTTGTATGTCGTGTTGCTGCATATTCTTTATGTTGTCCAGCATTCTCTCGTCGACTTGTAAGTCCGCGTCCATCTGTTCCTGCATAATAAGATGGTAGTCGTGGTATTCGAGCCAGGTATCAGCTAAAGTTTGTTTCTCTGGTATAAAGTGCAAGGATAGACCACCTCCGAGTCCATGCCTTCGCCTCCGTTCGAGGATCTCTTTTCTGAGGATAAAGATCGTTGATCGCTGTTGGGACCGGCGACCTTTCTGATATTTCTTAAACCTCTTCCAGTCCTCATATTGCTTCCACAATTGCGCATGTGCGAGGCCTGGAGAAGAGTCCCAGAATGTGATTATCGCTTTATAAGGTTCTGAAATATGTTGAAAGGGTGGCGTAAAACTAGAGGGGTAACAAGGCGGGCAGCCTTCCTTTGAAAGAAATTGACGAGCATGTTCCTCATGTAGACGAATCCTTTGCGAATTTTCTTCCGTATCCGGGGGAGGAGTGAGGGAACGTTGTACCAACTCAAGCGCTGCTTGTAGTCTGTCTACGGGGAGAGGAGGGTTGGAGTACTGATCTCTAACGTAAAGAGCCTTTATCGTCGGCATCGTCTTCATCCATAGGAGCAGCGCTTGCGTGGGTGGGCCAGATGCTCTGATGGTGATGATGATGCTGGTGTTGTGACTACTTCAGGTGCAGCCCCTCACCTTGACCTTCGAGAGTAACAGCGTGTTACATGTTCGAGTGAGACCGATGTAATCGAGTTACATGTTCGAGTGAAACCGATGTAATCGAATTGCATGTCTTATATGCTTCTACACAAGTGAGTTCTGATTGGGGTTAGCTGTTTTCTCCGAACCGAATACGGTGAAAGGTGTACTCTGCTGGAATCATGCACGTTTTCTGCTTGCCTTCGTAAGTAGCTTTACATGAATTGTTGAAGAGCTCGCGGTAGATGGTGGTGTGGAGTCGGTATCTAGTACTTGAAAAGGTTAGTTGTTTCTTCGACCCCATCGCGCTGCTCTGATTGCTTTGCTTCGTCGTAGTTTGCCATGATTATGGCGCGGGTGACGCGTCAAGTGACTATGCGAATGTTGTAGGCAAGTCCCTCTAACTATCCCATCGAGATGAGCTACGCCAACACGCCTGGTTCGAGTGTATAACGCGTGTTTGTTGTCGTATATAGCGATGCATGGGATAGAATGCAGTCCAAGGAGGTTGGATTCTATACACTTGGCATGCATTTCGACAACGGTACGCGGTCCGATTGGTTCTAATCGACCTCACCTCGCTCGCAACCACATCAAAACATGCACCCTTCGTTGTAAGTATTATATTACACCTACCACTATGTCGAATACTAAATACGCACGATTGGTGCGGTAGTAGACAAGATGCAACCAGCTACACGAAGGAAATACCAGGACCTATTCCGAGAAGGTTACCAAGCGAATCAAAGAGGAGCAGGAACGTGAAGGGTAATGCATCATATCTCTTTGCTTTGTTACAGCATCGCACAATATCATCTCTCGAAGACTGGATTATTCACGATGTCTATCAGTTCAACAATGGTTGGCGGGTGGGGTATTACAGCGCTGACTTCTCAGCGAAGCATGTCGTCATGCACGGTAGGCGTTATGGAGAACTTGTTGATTTCGAGGCTGATGCTGCCTCAAGAGCACATCAAGGAAGAGTAGGAACACTGTCGATCGATGCACTCTGAACCAACCAAACCGAAGGGTTCACTTAATTTAAGAAGGGAACGCAGAGACATATTGCATCGCTCTACCATCACGAAGGAGACCAGTTGGCGCGAGAACCAATCGCTAAGGACCTATTTCAGCGACAATACTAGAGCCCTATCGATATAAACGCTTCAGATTCAACTAGGCTTGTGTAATCCGAAAGCTGTTCTAGGCCTTATACTACACTGCTATTGTGCTGTATGGTTGTCGAGTGAAATAGACTATATAATGATGGATATATGGATTGGAAGGATATAGAGTCGATGCCGCCTTTAATCGAGTCAAGTATAGTTGAGACGGTAGGTAGTAAGAGTACTATTGCAATATTTTCATTATCATTTGGACAGTGCTTTGCATACATATTATTTTTTATAGATAATGTACTTCGTCTTCGTTTTTAGCACTCAATTTCGTCTAATGCGTCATAGGCAATTACAACTAATTCCCATAGTAGGAGAGCCTCGTTTCAATTAATAGTGTCATTTCGGCTGGAAACTTCACTGTTGCCATGAAAACTCACTCGGGTGGATGCCTAAGGCATCTGTTCACCTTCTAGTTTAGGTCACTCACCGCCGCTTATGCGCCACCCTCCTTACCACTACAGGTTGAAAGGCCATTACTCAAACCCTCTACTTCCTCGCTCTCTTGTTCGATTCATGAACACCCGGTATTTTGCTCCTGTTATTGTATCTTCCCTGGTAGATCTCGCGAAGAGCTCTATTTGTTTGTTACCATCACTCCTATCACAACAACTTCAGGATGGCGAGCGACCGGCATAGTCTTTCTGGGTAAGCAACCAGATCTATTGTGTTATCGGAGTCAATAAGCTCACATGCCCTTACTAGTAGTACAGCCTCCAGTCCATCTCAACCTCTACCGCGCGATGGAATTGTGTTGGTAGAATTACCGTAAGTTTAACCAAAGCAACGCTGCCTGTAGTATTACATGCATCCACTAACTCCTTCGTTCAAACAGCCCTCAGGTGCTAGACCCAACCAACCCGTTAGCGAGTAGAAAGTGGTGGGCCAAAACATGCACCCTAGTCAACGATCTTCCAAAGAACGTGGGTCCTGCTAAAGATCTGGCCAACTCCAGGGTCGCGGCGAACTACCGAGCCCAAGCCTCAAGGTACATGTCCAACAAAGACATGGAGGAAGTCTTTGAAGTTGATAGTAACGGCCTATCTACGATCAAGAACGTGGTCGAGAATATCGTACTTCATATCCCGGAAGGACTATTCGGCCCCAAACCCAGCGAATTAGAAATCGCTCAGATTATCACCCCTCTCACTTACTGGATCTGCGATAAGATCCACATCAAGCCTCCGCCAAACGAAACAGCCACCGCCGGGAGTTACATGGGTCAAGTTTGGAACCGCAAAATATGGGGCACCCTTGTTCTTATGGTGTTGAGAAGCTTGGCCGCAAAACCCGAAGAGAAGACTACAGCGCCGGGTAATATGCCTGCCCCAGCGACGCCGGCTCTTGTCCACCACCCTCGCGATACTCGCAGCATGGGCTTCAGTATGGGTACTCCTTCTCCAAATATTCCCTCAGCCCACCGCCCTGTTACTACACCAACTCCGTCTGGCACTTCAACCAACATAATGGCGTCGGACCCACCATCTGGTGCGATGTCAGGAATGCCACAAGAGTTTAGAAGGCCTGGCAGAGTAGCTCAGAGGATAGAGGTTGATAATAAATCACGTGCGATATCGAGGATACCACCAGAATTTATGCCTCCTGTCAAAGCAACTCAGAGGACAGGAGTTAACAATGCACCACGAGTCAGGTCAGAATTAGCTTTAGGCAGGCGAGCCTTCGTTAACCCACTTATATGCTTCGCGAATTACGAAGATGCAGACGATGAGGCACCTACAATCATTTGTGAATTCAACTCATCAAGGCTCTTCTCAGCCACGGATCACAATTTGGACCTAGGGTTAGTTACACATGCCACTGCAATCGCGCTTCTTCGAAGATTGCTGCCACCAGCCTCCTTCGCGCTTTGGGTCTTCGACGTACTTTGTCTGCACCACCCTGGCAGCTACTACCATGGCCAGGTATCACGTCACCCCACCAACGACCGTTTCGGAAACTTAGTGACAGCCGGCCTGACTGGTGATGGCATGGTACTCACAGTCGTTACTTTCCTCGTACAACCAGTGCATCGCGAGATCGATTACTCAATAGGATCATCGACGAGTGATCGCACCCCACACTATCACGGCCTGTCAGGAGGGTACGGAGCTTCACCATCAACTGAGAATGGAAAACGCA
Organism: Tothia fuscella; assembly: GCA_010583015.1. Lineage (NCBI taxonomy): Eukaryota > Fungi > Ascomycota > Dothideomycetes > Venturiales > Cylindrosympodiaceae > Tothia > Tothia fuscella. The sequence continues at coordinate 124,242 of MU007013.1, forward strand.
AACCACTGTCAGATTTCCCCGACCAATCGGAGACCTCACCCGAGAAGCGTCAACGAAGATACGGAGGACAAGAGCAATCTTGCGGCGATGTGGTGGACAACAACGATGGCGGATTTGCGGAGCTGAATGACGATGAGGATGACACTGCTTCTCGTTTCTCGGGATATGATACTCCATCGGTGCGCGGTGGCGGGTTTCAGCAAGGCAATGCAGCACCCGAGTCACTCAGCGAGGCCTGGATAGCAGAACACGTGCTATCTCCTCAGCCCGCAGATTTATCGGCAGTAGACGTAGACCTTGGAGACCTCCCAGAGATTGTCCTAATCCGTGGCGATGGACCATCCGATCCTCAAGACCCTCCACCCGCTCCGCAAGACCACCGCCCCTCCCTCCTCGAAGAGCGTCCGTCCCTCCCAAAAGAGCGTCCCACCCTCCTCAAAAACCGTCCCTCCCTCATCAAAGACCTCCCCTCCCTCCCAAAAAACCGCCTTTCCCTTACCAGAAACAACCCCATCGATCTCACGAGCGATACATCATCGGACGACGGAGAAGAAGAGGAGGAACGAGAAGAAGAGGAGGAACGAAGCATGGACAACAATAGCGTTACATATGACGCGCTTCAATCGGGCTTAGACAACGAATATGACGATTCGAAGATGGCAGGCATACTCTATACGCGAATGGTCCACGACATCGCTACCACAGCGCAACTCCACGAGCACACTGGAGACCTTCCAAACACCCTCAAACTCTTTAACCTTGATTCGGAGACGTACGCACACGATAACGAATACGAGTACATCATCCCACAGTTCAAAAAAGCATTGAGAGAGCAAGGTAAAGGCATCAAGCTACACCAACTCTTAGGCTTGTACTTTGATCTGGATGCCCTGTGGAAATACGGAGTAATAGTCAACGGGGATCAACAAGGCCTGGGCAAGACGTTGCAAACACTCCTTCTCCTTCTTGCCAACTACCTCATCAATTGCATGATCCGGCACTTCCAAGAGCATCCTAAAGCTCATGCTGGTTCAGACGCGACGGAAGGATGTCGATTCGCCTATAAGGCGCAAAAGGGGTGGTGGATCTTCTCACATACCCAATGCCCATGTATCCCGACTAGTTTCCCTTTCATTCGTCGCAATCTCAAACCAACACAGGGTGTACAGATATTTATCTGCAGAAAAACCGGGCTAGTCCTAGCCGACTACGAGAAATTCTTCGACGTCAAACATAAATACGGCATCTTCCCCATTATCTTTGCGAAAGACAAGGCGAACTTCACGGAGTATAATTACCAGGAAAACGGGAAAATCATTAGGAGGTTCAGCACGCCGATCAAAGGAACATTCCCGCCGTTTGGGACAGACGCCTCTGATTCACTAGCCAAGTATCCAATCATTGTTACTCGACAATGCATGCCGTTGGTCGAAAATACTCTGCTGTTCCAACGCGACGAGAGTGTGCGGACGGATGTTGAGGCAACACATAAGTTTAGAGTGATGCATATGACCATGGATGAGTGCCACCTTGTCAAAGGCCCAACTACGCAGCTGTGGCAGTCAACAACCCTACTGGTCAAGGATAGCAGGATAGCTTGCACCTTCTGCGCAATGTCTGGTACTCCATACTCTAACGGTGTTGGCGATATGAAGGCTAGCCTAGGCGTCTTTCAGACTGATTGGACTCGAATGTTAAACAATCCCGCCTCGTCACACTACAGCAGCCTGCAAGCCGACCGAATCATAGTACAGAGGTTCCAGACACACCTCACCGTCGAAGAAGCGACCAAGCTAGACAACAAGACGGACCGCGTGATTGCTGCTGTCGCCAGGAAGAAGTCCGTGGGTCTAGCACTGGAAGACACGAAAACCAAGACATTATGGGACGAACTCCACGTCGAAATACCCAAATGGGCGAAGCTACTACAGCCCATATTCCGCCAACGAAGGTATGATACCAATGTACTCGGCCGTCCGATTCATGCTCTCCCTCCTCTTATGCACAGGGAAGTAGACGTCTCCTACTCCACCGAAGAACTTAGCTCCATGGAGTCTATCAACACAGGTATCACGAGGCAGATCAAATTGTTGAAGCAGCAGAGGAGCAAGAATAAGAACGTGACCAAAATTGTCGAGGCACTCTACTCCAAGCGACTATTAGCTGTATTCCCACAGCTTGAGAAACTCTCCGCCGAAGCACCCTTTAACGGCGGATGGGGGCTCGATGATTTCGGCAATGATTTCAAACGTTTCAGGGATGGGAAATACAACGAGTTAAGCTTCGCTAAATTTGTTACTGAGCTCTCAAAGTCTTCAAGGTTCAAGTACATTGCGAAAGGGTATGATACAGCAGTCCAAAAATGGGACAACCATTCAGCTGGGCTCAAAACTCAACCAGCGCCGAAGATGCTAGTAGGGTGCGATCGACCCTTCACTTCTCTACTCCTTGCCGAGTGTCTACGACGACGATTCCCCAAGAATAATGTTGGCCTGTACTTCGCCAAGCTGTCGGATAGCCGGAAGGAGGCGATGGTCCAACAATTCGAGACCACCTCTACCACAGGCAACACCATCGACATAATTGTCGCCAATGCGGAACTCCTTGCCACCGCATTCACTCTTCTACAAGCTCGCCTCATCTACCTCACAGAACCCCAGTACGACGCCTCGATGGAAGCACAGTTCTTCGCCCGGGCCCATCGAATAGGTCAAGACCAGGAGGTATTATGTGAAACACTGAAGAGCGACCATCCGTACTGCGAATTTGAACAAGCAATTGGCACAAAAGCCCGACTCCGCGCTGCCTACAGTGAGGACATGACACAGAAGAAGTAGATGGAATGTTGTAAGGAGTGCTGACGATGTTAGAGCGAAATTTGGTGAGAGTATGGGAGTGGGAGTGCTAATGATATTGTGTTTGTCTTGAAATGGAATGAGTACGATGTACCTTCGGCCCTGGGTGGTCCAATTTTTGAATCGTCCGCGCTTTATGCGCTTTAAGACTTGGTCTTTGTATTGTTGTTGATGCTGGCTGCTATCGGAATTCCACTTGCCTTGCGTGTATCTACTGCGGCAAAGACGGAGGATACTTCGATAGTGAAATGATGTAGTTAGCAATGGTATTGAACAACAAATGCAATATTTGAAAGATCAAGTGCCTTGCATATTTTAATTCTGTTGTAGTGATGCTAAATTTTACAATCTAAGGAACAAATCATTTATATTCCTTCAATTAATTCGAAATTCACGGTAAGTAAACTAGGACTATGTTGAAGGTCTTGCTTGAGCGCATTCTTAATGATTTCAAGAGCATAGGCAACTTGATTTGAGGAGGGGAACTCGATTGAATTTTGATCGATGTACATTGTTCGCGGAAGACAAGAAACGAAGCAGCGTTGTATAGAAGTTGCGTTCTCAACGCTCCTGCCAATCATTTCGTAGCGTTCGATTGTCAAGCGTTTGCGAAATGATTGGCAGGTTGCGAGGGAAAAAGCGGGCGCCAATCATGTCGCAAATCTCGACAGAAATTCAGTCGAGATTTACGAGATCATTGGTAGACCGAGAAGAGAAAGCGGGCGCTAATCGTTAGGCTCTCCATAAGTCCAAGCGGCACGAAAGCCGATACCAGGTGATAGCGAATATCGAACTGCAATCAGAAGACTTTTGATTTTGGGTTTCAATATGGAGAGATGGACGGGGAAAATCCGGGAAAGCAGAATTTGGACACTTTGCTATCTAGGCCTCAAAGCTTTTAGCTCGGTGCTAAGTATATCCTTATTCGCACCAGGCTTTACAACAGAGTTATCGCTGAGCACAGATATTAATATACGCAGGTGCTCATGAGGTTGTACAAAAACAAGTTTGAATCTGAGCTTGAAGATGCCTGGTGTATCGCACACTAGGGCTGGAACTCGAAAAAAACAGCTCTACAGTCCAAAAGATGGCGAGACGGGCTGACTTCTACCTATCGATCCGTCAAGGCGTAATAGCTCGCAAATCATAACGAATTTCAAGCATTCAATCTCATCTATGTCAATGCGACCATACTCATTTGAGATTTGAAGTTCGATGACTGGGGTTGGGGCCATCTTGCCAGCCTCATAGAATTTCGGCTGCTCTTGTATGATGAGGTTGTATTTGTACTCCCGATCATGTGGTGGTGCTGGTGCCTGATAGAGTATGAGTTGAAAAGATCTCCTCAAACAACCGCATTTACTTACTGTGAATTTCGCCAAAGCAATGCCGTCTAAATTCAGTGGTTTCGCCGGAGATTTGAGATAGTCCGCGCTTGGGTAAAGGGGTTGTTGGGCGACAAGATGCAAGACCTGCTCTTGCTTATGGTAATCTTCCCCAAGGAATGTAAGGTCTTTAGGCTGAGCTAAATACCGGAAAGCTGGCCAGCGCAGTGCAGAAATAGAACTGAATGTAAGTAGACCCTATACGTGTCAGTAAACTCGTCATATATTAGACAGTTCATGTTATACCAGTGCTCCTAGATTGTTGAGAGGGCGAGACAAACGCTGGGACCCGCTATATACCAAGAATAAAACTAGAAGTAGCAACGCAATAACGAAGGAGACGAAGAACGTTAAGCAACACCGTTTAAGTCGCAAGTTCATGGACTTAACGGAGCATCTAAAAGGGGGCCAGATGCAAAGAATGAAGAGAGCGAAGTATTGTATAATGCAAAGAATTAAGAAAATCGTAGAGCATAATTTCCCCCCTCAATACCTGATACGTAGTTAGACTGGATAAATTTAGGCGTGAGTTATAACATACAAGGATACTACTAGAATAAGATTTGAAAACAATACTACTCGGGAAGCAATGAATAGTATTGCCCACCTTGTCCATTCGTAATGTTTCAACAATAATCGCAAGACTTCAATCTAGTAGCGAATCAGTATAATAAATAGCAGCCTAGTATTTTTATACTTACTTCTAAGAACACGACCCACGCTGTAGCACAGTAAAGTAGACTAGACCAGACTGCTTCGACTTTCACCGAATCTGAGTAGAATCGAAATAGGAAAGAAAGTAGGACAGTGCCAAAACTACAAAGTGTATGGAATACATGTCCAATCAACTGCATATAATAATCACTGTAGTCTCTCTCTCGAAATCCCCAGTAGGTGGTGACTACACTGGCTAAAGCTGCTAAAGCAGAGAGGATGCATGAAGCTAGAATATGTTGATGATCCATGGATTTGGAAGGCAAAGATGGAACGAAAGTAGGATGAAACTGCGGTGTAAAAAGTTGGTTACCTTCTGCCTGGCGTTTTTCGCCCCGAATGTATACAGTCGCATAAAGAGTCGAACGTGCTTCATGATCAGCTACCATACTACTCCTACTGTGGAGATATGCTTTACCGAAAGGGCTCTTACTAGAATAGATTTACAGGAGCTTGATCGGAAAACTGTGATATAAACGCCACCCCGCAGAAATTTATAGTAGACACGCTGAGTGGTTCTCTCGGATCAATACCGTAGGAATTTGTGGTGTACCGCCACACAGAAATTTGTGGTGGCCGCGCTGAGTGGTTCTCTCGGATCAACCAACCGTAGGAATTTGTGGTGATTGTGCTGATCAGACCGCCACACCCTCAGAAATTTGTGGTGGCCGCGCTGATTGGCTCTAGAACTGCAGCATGTTGGGAACGACCATTGCCATATATGTTCTCCAAGCTAAAGAGATAATAATCATACAAGGCAAAACTAAGCGCGGCAGCCTTGTCTCAACCCCTACCAGGCGAGCTACTCCGCAAGAGTAACTGAAAGGAGATCCGTCGACCGCTAGCGTCACTTACATGTCAAAGCTGTGGAAGCGAGTCAGCTGCGATACTACAAGGCATGGACCGGACTTTGCACCCGTCCCAAGCCGTGAGAGTATATCAAGAAGGCGAGGTGCGTCAGAAGGTTGTTTTGATAGGCTAAGGGGATGCGCCTTTTGTCGCGCCTGCCGTTCATGCAGCACACGATCCACCACTTGCTTCCCCGAGTAGAGATCTTTGAGGTTCCACGCTTCGTCATAGTTGGCTTCGAGCCTACGTAAACCTGAATTCTGGTTGGTTAGGTTTGAGGGAACGGGCGCAGTAAGGGACTCAAAAATAAGGAATGAGACTGCACCTCCCTGCAATATATCAGCGGCTGCGCTGGCAATAAGACTATATTCAGATCAAATCGACAGACTTTGCTCGCCTTGTTTGTTCAGCAATTCCCAATCAAAATGCCGTGGTTTTCTCTTTCTGTTTATGTGCCTGCGAACGATCAGGGCGATAAACGTCACGACCATATTAATAACTTATCGTGCCACATATACACTATTACCTAATACTGCTTCATGCGCGCGGAAAGGTGGGAGTGTGGTTACAGGGAACGCAACTCTACCTTTGGGCAATCAATCATTGCAGAAGCAAGCCACAATTTTTCTAGTAGTAGATCCTAGCACGCTAGGATGCCTCCCTTTCGACATCAACAGTTGACCTAGCATCGAGATAATAGAGTATTCACTTAGAGCTTGTAGCGCCTATAAGAAGAGAGTTCGAAATAGAATTGTTGAAATTCTAGACTAAGAATATAGTCCTAGTACCACATCACCATCTATCCCGGTTAAGTCCAAAACTCTCGCAAACATTTGTTCCCTAAATGCAGTGACTTTTTGTTATTATGCACTACGATCTACTCGTGTTTGGATAGTATCGTCCATCTGAGGCAAGGTAGAACCCTAGTATCGGTGCTGTTGGCGTTACCGACGTAGCAGGTGTTTGCAGAGTTTGTGAACTTTGTGTAGGATGATATTGATTATCTGAGCGGTAGTACCCTGGGTAAGCCGGCTGTGCTATTGGCGTCAATTTTCCACGCCCACTGGTCAGTTTGCACCGCCACAACTCAAGGTGCTCACTTTCAACTCACCCTTCTATCCCAATTCCGTTAGCTAGCCCAATCTAGAAAAACCTGATATAGTTTCTATCAACTCTACGCGAAAGACAGCTGCAAGGGTGAGCTGGCAGTGAAGCCCAGAAATGGGCCGCATCGTGAAGGAGGTGGCCCAGTTCTGGGCCATGCCATGAGATGTCCCAGAAATGGGCCACCCCTATAAGATGTCCCAGAACTGGGCTGTTATGCAAGATAGCCTCAGAAGCTAGCCCTGGTGTTGACTGAATGTCGAGCGCTGTAAGGTACTGTAAGGCTATCTTGCCGCGTCTCTCACCTATCTCCTCTCTCCCCCGTCTCCTGTTTCCCATCTTCCCTCTATTTTCTGTGTCTATTCTTTCTCCCCTATATTTATATGTAATGGAAAATCCTAAGAAAGATTTTATTCAAAAAGCGAAGGAGAAACGAGGTACTGAACTGCCTCCCTCCGTTAATGGAGAGCGTATTGTAAAAAAACTAGAAGACCAGACACTTAGGCTCCAGATTTTGCTTTGGAGAGATGATATATCGTAGCGGAAGCAAGACAGGATTGCATCCAGAAAATCAAACAGTGCTAATCTAACACCCGATCCAGATCACTCCGGTGTATATCATTTCAACTCGATATCCTCTTGAGACTAGCCCAACTTTTCGGTTATCGAGGTATTATCTTGTTTCTCTTCAGCCTCTAAGCCAAGTCTCTTAGCTAAGTCGTCCCTGAGGAGACGACGTTCTTGGCGTAGAGAAGGAGGAGTGCGATATTGGGAACGACGGGGGGACTTTGAAGTGGCGTCCCCACTTCAGATTGTTTTGAAAGGTAGGAAGCTCAGTAGGGATGAAGTATATATGCACTTTCGTCGTGAATAAGAGAGCAATGTAATTAATAAGGCAGGGTATGAGACTCTGCATCGATACATCCAATAGGCTGTGTGATTACGCGGAGAAACTCACAAGAAATTCTGCAGCGTCCATGGGCCAGGATGCTTACTGTTGAGATGCAGGAAAGAAGCGGCTTGAGACTTCTAAGCCGATGTTATTATTAGCACCGGCCTAATGCCTAATGCATACTAGCCAATCATTACCTACCTAGGCAGTGTTTTCAGCCGTTTCCACTAGTAAGTCAGAGGCCGCCCCCGGTCTGGCCGCTTCGAAGACGAGCACGTGCTGCCAAGGCAAGGAAGGGTAACTTTGAATATGTTTTCTTTAGCTCCTTCATCCACCAAGACGTGGACGTTAACAAACCTCATCGCCAGCTTTTCGTTCCGCTGCGGCATTAACTTCCATCGCTGTCACCCACACTCGTCGCAGTCCATGCTCGCTGCCATCCTACCAACCTCGTACCACCGCAAAAGTCGCATTACCGTTATTGAAGAATACATATTTAGGACGTGAATATAGTGGTCAACGACCACTATTGAGCCTACAAACTCGTCCAATTGGTATGAAGTCGGCTAGTGAAATTGATGTGGTAGGTTAAAGGATTTCAGCTAGTAATTAAGCTGATTTGTTCCAGTTATTTCGTTTGGGGCTACAAAACATCTCTTCAACTGGGCGACAGATTTATCCGAACAGGCCCGTCTTTCAGCTGCATATAATTTACACCCCATTCGACAAATTCCTCAGATGGCTACTCAAACCTTTATCACAAACGCCTTTCCAATCTTCGCTCCTTCTGTTTCCAAAGTTGATCTTGCCTGAATCGGTTATCCTCAAGGAGAGGGGTCCTACGCCCGACGATTCCTATTCCTATTAATGCGAAAAATATGCCTACATTAGGCTCAAACAACTCCAAGGCTTCGTTATACCTCACTATTACGGGGAGGCTCTTCGTGACTTAATGCCTGCCAGCGTCATGTCAGTGGCGAGAGGGAAAGAATTACGCGAGGGCTCTTTGACCAGGGAGTAAATCACACAAGTATTAGCCAAACTTAAAGCTGCATTTAATGCGTTCACCGTATCTGGTGTCGTCCATGGCGACCCCGTGCTACATAACTTGTTGTGGGATGGCAATCAAGTGATGGTAATAGATTGGGATTGCTCGGAGATAACAACCATAGAAGAAGCATCCGAGAGGAACAGTGCAGATTATCGAGCGATTGAAAAGAGGCTACTTGGTGACAGTCTTTAATGTATTGGCTTTGATTGTAGTTTATCCTTTTGCTTTAGAAATCTTCACAACCGATTTGTGTCCCATTTCACGGTTCCATCTTGCTCAGTCCACAACCATGCACCGTACTGAGCATTGTAGCTTCGCCGACAGTTCTGGGGGAAATTGAAATCATAATCTCCATCGTCATCATTGCGAACGCAAGGACGACCAGAGAAATACTCAAATGAGCGCACAACTCCACCGACAGTTAGTGGACGAGGGGCTACGGATCCAATGCACCGTCGGATACCTTGAGCCAAGAGTCGGTGTAATGCGTACCGCATGGTGCAATGACCGGCCACGTCAGAAGAACGTGGAATTACCATACAATCTACAGGACAATCCTCCCGTCCAATATGGCTAGACTTCTTCGCCCGAAATTAGATGATTAGTAGATGATTCCCATCACAGCAGTACACCTGAGGTGTACTGTAATTGACTGCATATCTACGAATTGGTAAGCTAGTGGTCAAAACCGTGGAACGGTATAACCTACCCCCTAAGCTTCCGGCTGAGCCTTCTTTGTGTAGATGAAAGGGGTTCCTCCCCTCTCTATGCTTTTGCGTCGATGATTCCATATGTCTTGCATTCTCCAAGTGCTATACAATGCTCAGCGCCGTTGTGGAGAAAAGAGAAGTAGTGATCGACGGTCTTATCGAAGTTTGTTGGTCCAGGAGGTCCACATTCAGACCTTTCCCTAATTTCTGGATGCTCGGTGAACGCAATGCGAGCGCCTTGCGTTACCTGTACACGCCAGGAAGCAACTGAATCGCCTTCAGTGGTGAGCGTATCGCTCAGATAGTTGATTTCGTGGCATGTCGAATCCTGGGACCCTGTACGAACGATATCGTCTTCGCCTTCGTGTGCAAGCATAAAGTTCAAATGATCATGAGTTGGCTGGTAAAGTGTGAATTCCTTGATCTCATGGTACGGAAGAGCCCACGGCTTATTGGACAACGATGGCCGGATTCCTTCGGCCCGAAGATGCTCGGCATCGGGGAGGTCCTCGTTCAAAACATCTTTAATCCAAACCATTTTCAGGAGCTGATAATCAATAACGTAGGATGGTAGAAAAGCTGGTAATTGAAAAGTGTACGCAAGGAGATGAAGCTTTATATATCTTAATTCTCTATATCTTTCCCAGCGTTAGAAGCCATAGTTGCATACTGCTTCCTTAGTTGCAAGTGCAGCGTTCAAACCCTTAGCGCTTTAGATGTCCAGTGATGACGAGTAAGAGATTGGTTATCCCTTAGCAGCAGGTGATGTTTTCTTGAGAACTACCTATTCTGTTCATAGTATACGCAAGGAGCTTAATGCAAGATTGCTGCAGGGAAAAGGACGTGCTGCAACTGGTTTCCATCACGCCAGCACTAAGACTCTACCTAATACGTTGGTTCATCAGCACATCGCTAATGATCCTATTACAACATCATGCTGCTACCTTTGCATGGAAGACTAGCGCCTGGAGGAAGAGGTCAGGTTGAAATGTGAATGCCTACGCTGTTATCATGAAGCTTGTCTAGCCCCAGCCGTTTTCCAGACCAGCGGCTAACCTACATGCAAGACACCAACATACTTAATAGACGACATGGCAATCCTCGCGACCGCGGCAAGAGAAGGAAATGAGTGTCAGTTTCGCCAATTACTGCAGCGGAGTACACCTTCCTCTTCTCGATGTCTGGATGATTCCACGCCATTGATTCCAGCCGCGAAGCATGGCACGCCTCTTGCTCGAACACGGTACCTCTTTGACGGAAGTTGATATACAGGGACGGTCCGCGTTAGAAGTCCACTATATCTAGCGGCTGAACGTAGCTACTTCGAGATGATCAAGCTGACACCTTCGGAAAGACACCACTTTCCCCACGCTTGCACTTTCCCCACGCTTGCACTTTTCCCACACTTGCACTTTTGCCACACCTGCACTTTCCCACCCTTGCACTTTTCCCACGCTAGCACTTGCCGCGAGCACTTCCTACCCCAGTCCCTGACGGAAGCGCGTGCTCTCCGGCTGCTTTCTGCGGTGAGGATCGAGCCTATATCAAGTCTCTCTGCAGTCCCTCTTCTCCACGCTTCATTCTGTTCTGCGCGCTTCGCCAATTCCCTCCAGGCGAACCAGCACTCAGCTGATAGCAACAACCTTGGCGTTCGAGGTACCGTTCAACACTCACAATGTGGCTAGCTTTGTATCTAATGGGCATAGACATGGTCGGTGGAGCAGAGAAGCGTGGCAGCGACGACTGCAACGAAGACATGGGCAAACACACGCAGCCCAGCCCGCCTGTTCCCAGGCGGGCCGAACGCACATCCACCCCCGAAGGACCTGCTTTTGGTACCCTCGAGCACCGTACTGATGCCTTTCGCCCGGGGCTCGCAACATCGTACCCGACTGGCGCAGATCTTCTGGACAGCGCATTAAAGCTGACGGGTCTTCTAGACCATTTTCCGCCAGGAAGTCCCACTGGGGTGGCAACTGAGAATTCTAGTCCGGTCTACACAGTCGACTCCAGCCAGGGAGAGGGACATAACGCGACCCAGGACGTGAGTGCTGTTGGAGAATATAGCCGACAAGTTCTGCCACAGTCGCCGCACCGACCGGAGGGTATCTCATCTGAAGAAGCCTCTCCTGTATCCACCCCCCAGTTCAACGGTAAGCTTGAATTTCCAACTTAGGTTACGCATCACTTCTAACACTTATTCATAGAGCACCCTGCAACCACGAGTCCTCCCACTTACACTTCAATGTCCAAGGCTTCCCCGCTTGGAAAGGACGACAATAAGATGGACTACGTCAACCGTCTTTCACAAGAGCAGTGGGATCAATACGCTCCGTTGAGCCACGAACGCTTGCCTAATACCAAGGCACAGCCTCGGCGAGATGAGCACCAGGGCCGTGAACAGCCTGGTGCAAGACGTCGGAAACGCAAGGCAGATTCTCGAATCCCCACGAAGCCCGCCAAACGACACCGGTTCCTGGCAAACCCAGCAGGTGGCATGTCAGCACCATCTTTGCGGGACCATGCTCGTGGCGACACCCCAGCCATTCAGGGAGATGAGAGACCTCCGCCCGTAGATGCAAAGCATAACCGGTATGCTGTCGAGCGCCTACTAGACCGCCGTATATTCCGCCTCCGCGGACGAAACCAGCAAGTGATACGATACCGCATCCGATGGGAGGGATATGGGCCAAATGACGATGAATGGGTGGACGAGGGTGACATGGACGACGGGCTTATCCAAGCATACGCATCAACCAAATCAGCTTGACAAACTCTCCAATTTCAACGTCGTCGATACCAAGAATCTCCTCTTCTTCAGAAGCACGAAGCTTGAGAACGGGGAAGTATTTGCCGAGGAAGTCGAGGCAAGCAAGAATAAGGCAAGTTCCAAAGAACGAGTATGCGCCGCCAGAGACAGAGTCTGCCAACTGGTAGCCGAGTTGGATCCAGTGGTGGTTGAGCCAACCACCGTCAATGTGGTTGATGCCGTCGAGATGCGCAATGTATTCAGCAGCGAAGAAAGCAGTCAGAATATTGCCAACGAAGCCACCAACTGCATGGACCGCAAAGATGTCGAGAGTATCATCGCAGCGCAAGAAATACTTGAGTTTGGTTGCGTAATTGCATGCAGCGCCTCCAACAACACCATAAACGACCGCGGACCAGGCTGGCACATATCCGGATCCGGGAGTAATAGCGACAAGACCAACGACAACGCCCGAGCAAAAGCCGACGGTAGACCATTTCCTTTCCAGACGGTAGTCGACAAGACACCAAGTAATACCTCCAGTACACGCGGCCAGGTGGGTTAC